>OY720151.1:8749950-9079570 GCA_963082725.1 Pedicia rivosa | reverse complement strand
ACGACGAACAGACACAAAAACACAAAATATATTCTAATAAAAATAATATAAGAAAATATGTATAACAAACAATCCATATTTTAGTCAAGTGAGTCTCATAAGTAAGTAAATAATACTTAAAAGTCTATTAAATATTAAATTTTATTTATAAAATATTACAAAATAATACAATGTACTTAAGACATTAGACATTAGACATTAGTCAATTAGGATTTTAACAGTTTAAAATTTAAATCCATTTTGTTAGAATTAAAAAAAAAAGAATTTTAAAAACAAAATAAATTAATTCAATTTAAGGACAATATTTATTATGAAGAAAGGTCAGTAGAGGTAGAAGGGACGATGCCCGCCCTATGAACTTCAATGAACCTCAAACAAGTGTGTAATGATATAAATGGGCGGATAATGAGCGACGCTTGAATATTTCAATAATTTATTTTGTAATATCTTGATGGAACGTAAATTAATGAAAATTATGAAATTCTGGTATACTAAACAGGATTCCCGAATATTTCTTAATAATTTTATCCTTTTGGTTTTTCGTTTTCAATAAAATTTCTTTGTATTATTTTCGTTAACTTTTTGTGTGTGTTGCGATGATAATTAAATATTTTTCTATTAATTATTTAATGGCAAAAACAATTTAAATCAAATATTAAAACAGGTAAATTTATCGTACGGTAGTAAAGACTTGACAACGAGACCATTTCCATTCATTTTTCTTATTAGTTATTCAAAAAAATCAATATTTTCTTTTTCTGTAAATCGTATTTTATTTATGAAAAGATAAAAATAAATCGACATGTGGAATTTTTTATGTTCTTTTTGTAGTCTTTCTGTTATGGTCATTGATTGATTTCATAAAAATAGAAATTTCAACAGATTTGATTAATTAAACGTGACAATTTGAATTGAAATCTATCAGAAATATTCAATAAAATCTTAGTTAATTTGAGAGGCCAATTAAACAGATTTTACAGCATTTCAACAAAAATCTTAATTGAACCAAACAAAAAAAAAATCTTTATTTATCGAATATTTTTTTCATATTCTTTTTTTTTTGTTCTTTTATTTTCTTTCCTTCCTAGAATTTTCTGTTTTTCTTTCACATAGAATTCTTTATTTAATGTTTTTATTTTTTGTCTTTACGAATCATTAAATTAAGTAAAAGTTATAAAAAAGCATAATAATAATAATAACAAGAAATAAAAATAATAAAAACAACGATCAATAAATTATTTATTAACGAAAAAAACAAAAAAAAAAAACAGAAAAGGAAAGGAAAGTAAAGTTAATGAAAGAAAAATAATAAAGGATCAATGGCCCTTGATTTAATTTTAATGAAATTCTAATTTGATTTTCTTGCGTATGATTTGATTAAAAGGGACTTTTCTCTTTAATACGAATTACAAACCAGATGGACATACGGTCAGTACGCATATTGGCATAACAATTTAGTTTTCCTTTACTTCTATTTTTTCTTTTCTGCTTATCGTCATCCCTTTTTTTGTTCTTTTCCTTTTCTATTTTCTTCTTTTTATTTTTTTGCCAATGCTCCGAAATCCATTTCTTTTCTTATACAATGCTTTTTTCCTCTCTCTCTCTCTCTCCCTCTCTCTCTCTCTCTCTCGCTTTATATGAGAGGAAAAAAGGGAATATGATAATAAATATATACGTAACGACGAGTAAAGAAATTGGGATCAATTTGTTGCAGGGTTAAAGAAAGAAAAAAAAATAGAAGAACTTTCATATTTTTTTTTTGACCTTTTCCTTTTTCCTTTTACTAAAAAAAAAAACCCCCCCATTCCAACTCTAATGTAAATGACACTATTTTTACTTTCTAAACAACCAATTACCAATACGATGAATTTTTTTTTTTTATTATAATCCTCCTTAATTATAGATCTAAAGACTTTATAGGATTTTTTCTCTCACTCTATCTCTCTCTTTTTTTTTTAAAGAGGAAATATAAATTTTGTTTTCTGTTTCCTAACTCCAATTTTTTTTTTTTTTTTCTTCAACATCAAATAAAAATATATAAAATTGAAGTTTAATTTTATTTCCGACCTTTTAACGAAAGAAAGAAAAAAAGCATAAAAATAATAATGTCTATAATGAAGAGATAACATCAAAATATCCCATGGACGGTGTACAACTTCAATAATATTGAAACGTGAGTTCATTTAAATAAAAAAATTTTTTTTTGGGTAAAAGTAAAAGTTAAAAAATAAAGAAAGTCAAATCTATTAAAACTTTATAAATTAAGTTTTAATTATTGCTTAAGAATCCTTTTAAGTTCAGAATGTTAAATGGTAAATAATAGAAAAATGATTTCCGTACATTTACATTTTCTCAGAAATATTTTCAATCAAACTTTACATTTTTAATAATTCACCAACTTTTTATAAAATTCATTAAATTTAATAATTCCAAATAAGAATTAATCAATAACTTTGCCAATTACAAAAGAAAAATTTTTATAGACCAAATCATAAATTTCATAATCCAATTCAAATTCATTAAACCTCAAAAATGTTTTTTCCACCAATTTTTTAATTACACGAAAAAAAAAACATTTCTAAAAATAAAAAATAATTTCAATGTTTTTTTTTCCTCTTTGAATTTCATAATTTTTCTTTTCTATTTTCTTTAGTAAAAACCATAATTCATGAGCTTTACATGAAATACAAGAACTTTTGAAAACAATTGAAATTAACAATTAAATTGTAACAATTAAAATTGTAACAATTATGTGAAATTTTGTATTTATTTTCATTTTTCATTTTTAACATTTCTCTCGGGTTTAATTTTAGAAAATGTTCTTGAAAAAAAAACCCAATTTTGAAAATTATTCTATAAAAATGTTTAATTGTATTTTTTGTTTTGTACATCATCAGGTTCAATGTAAAATAAAAATATTTGTTGAATCTACTTAAAGTTGTAAAGTAAATTGTATTTATTCATCTAAAGTATTTTTTTTCTTTTCTTTACAAAAAAAAAAAATAAACGGAAAAAAAAGACAGAGAAGAAAAAACTAAATTAAATTATGGAAATTCAACGATTTTTTCCCAAAAGTAATTTTTACCTTTACCATTTTTGTTCTTTTCTTGTGTTTAATCTGAATTTTTTTTTTTTTGACATTCAATGGAAAATATTAAACATTAAAGGAGAAAATATAAAATTCAGGTTAAAATTTACATTCTAAAAATTGACAAAAAAAAAAACAAGAAAATCTCTTACACTTTTTTTTTTGTAACACCATCAAGCCTACACAAATTTTATCAGTCATATAACCTCCACCCCCCAGACCAATTATGCTCAATGAAATATTTTTCCCTCTTTGTAGGTAAAAAACAAAATTTAATTACAACCACAAGAGATGACACAAATATTGTTTTACCGCTTCATTAGGGGGAGAATCAAACAGAAAGAAAGAAAAAAAAATTTGTACATTATTTTGAATTCAGTAAAATCATTTTTAGGTTGATAATTTTTGTATTCGTTAAAATATTGGCAAAAAAAAAAATTTATTTAATATTTAATAGAATGAAGGGTAGGAGGCGGAAAAGAGTGATTTTATTTTTATTATAAAATATATAGAAAAAAATTTCATCTCTCAATTGTTATTAATTTTTTTTATTCTTGTGATTTTATATTTTAAATGGAGGCGCCTGGTTTTTTTTTCAAAAAAAAAAAAAAGAATAAAATAATCAATTTATACAGTTGGTCTCCTCATATTTTTGTTGACAATATTTTCATCTCAAAAGTGAAATATAAATATAAATGAAACATGAAAATTCACTTAACCGTTTATAACTCAGTGAATGAAAATAGTTGACACTCATAAAACAAAAAAAAAATAAAAATAGAAAATGAAAAGTCAATAAATTATAAAAGTGTCTTTTGATGTGAAAAAAACAAAAAAACAAAAAAAAATAGGGAAAAAGTTTAAAGTAAAATAAAACAAAAGGAAAAAAGGAAAAAAGTAAAAATTCATCTCGGAATATAAGAAAAAAGTTTTGTTTCTTAAAAACAAATATTGTTTCAATCTTTTACATTGTATCCATTAAATTAAAAAATTCAATTATCTTTTCTTTATTTTTTTCTATAAAAGAAAAATAGAATATAAAGTTACTTTTAATTTGATAATAATCTTTACTTGTAGGTACCTCTCTCTCGGTTGTCTTATGGTCTCAACGTTATATTTTAGTTAAGTTATATTTTCATATAGTTTACGATCACATAAAAATTTACATATTTTCACAATTTTTGTGTGCGCACAAGAAAGGAGAAAATTTTAGTAGAAGAAAAACAAAACACTTATGTTAATATTTTTCTTTTATAGTGAATTCCTTTTCTATTTCTTAAGCTTAAATAAACAAGATTTTTATAGGACTTTTACTGTACGTATATTTATGGTATACTAAATATTTTATTTAAGTTGAAATAAATTACAATTAAATCATTTTAATTTAATTAAGTCATTAAAGAATTCTGATAATATAATTTAAGAGAGGTTCTAACAAAATTACACTGTTTATTCGTGACCCTCGCCCTAAGACTATAGAATAATTTGTTATCATTCTGTATAAACTCAACAAGAACACTGACTCATCATGACTTTTATTTCACTTGATGACAAAAATTCAATAATGTTTGCTTAATTTTTTAAGAATTTTTTTAATTTATCGTCTCTTCTCCGATTTCCTATAGCAGCTATTCCATTCTTACATACTTTAAATGATTAATTAAATTTAATTCTATTTCTACGAGAAAGAAACCCAAAACTACAAAAATCACACAATATTTGCATTTCAAACGTAAAATATTATTTGCTATTAAAGAAATGTTTCATCTAAAAATGGTATTTCCATCTCAGATATCTCTGTAATCTGTAACCATAACTAGTATACATCTAGTAAGTTATGTTTATAATTTCACCACATTTAATATTATTTCAAAAATAATTGTAATATAAAAATTAAATGAAATAGAAATTTTCAAAATTATATAAACTTCCACAAATATTATATAGTAAAGTTGTCATATGAAATTGCAATTTACATATAAATATTATTATAAAATATTTATAAATTATAATTATCACATAAATAATATCTGAATATGTATGTGTGTGTTATGTTTATATATATTTATAATTTAGATATAGAGACAAAATGTTACAATTCAACTGCAGTCTAATAAATTTATAAATAAAAATATACAAATAGTGATGAATATTTTAAAATTAAATGCACTTGCACAATGAATAAATGAAAATAGAAAAATATTTTATAGAGATAGAGAATATTATTACATTTTGAGTTATCTAAAATGAAGACTTATGTAGTTGATATAGATTCATTATTATTAAATTTAAAGCCTGACATAAACAAGATATAAATATCATCACAATAATAACTGATGTGTGTGAATAGAGAAATGTATATACAATAAATATGAAATATTTAATAAACAAAATGAATTTATAATATTTATACGAGTGAAAATTTATAAAATATTAAATGAAATGAAGACAATCTCACGTGTACAGGAATTATATTTTCAAGGGTAAATAATCTATAAAAGTGTCTAAATATTTTTTTTTTTAAGCTTTTCTTTAGCTTTCAATATTCATACAAAAATATTTGTATCTATTATAGCGTGGTAGAAGATTAAATTCCTTCTTGTAATGCTTGTAATGACAAATTTTTTATTGGAACTCTTTCAAAAAAAAAAAACATATAATAATTTATATTTGAAATTAAACTTTGTTGAACATATTTCACGTTTAAACGAAAAGGTAAGATAAACCGTATTCCCACGCCCTCCTAAATATTATTATTATTATTATAAAAGTTCAATTCGTTCAATCCATTCATTTTACTTTGATTTGACATCACACACACACACACACAGTATTAATGTAACATTCTTGTCATGATAAGCCGTCCATTACATTCACGGCTTAACTATATAAAGACAAAATTTACGATACATAACCTATAATACATAAAAGTATATTATAGAATATACAGTATGGAATATATAGTTTCACTTTTATACATAAAATGAACATTAGTGGCGGTTATAGAAAAGGTCTAATTTATTTATTATTTTCTAATACTCTCTTGGGTCTAAACCCAAAAAAAAAAAATAAAAGTAAAAATAGGCAAAAAAATGAATGAGAAAAAACTTTAAATACAATTTTAAATATTTTTCCAATTTCCCTTCAAATCGAGAAAATTTAGTGCCTTTGTGTGCCAACAACAATAACAACGACAACAACGAAACAAAACAATTTTTACTTTATTTTTTTTTTTTTTTTTTTGCAATATCATTTCTTGGGTTGAAATTTAATTTTCATTTTCACCAAAACGAAATATATAAAAAAAAAAAAAAAACTGAAAAAGAAAAACGAAAAACAACAATAACAAGAACAGGAAAAAGTGGAAAATGTTTCTCTTTTTTTTTTTTTTTCTTTTTCCTTCATACGCATGATTTATTATGTATAAACTTTAATGCTTTTAAAAGATCCCATATATAATAATAAAATAATAAATAATACACTTTTTTTTTCCTTAACTTACACACACACACACATACATATACACATAGATACACACGCGCATACATAGTATATACCCATATGCATGATTGCACACACACACACATTAAATTATTATTGCCTTCAGTTTTTTCTTTTGTTTCTTTCTTTCTCTTTTTTTTTCCTTTTTTCCCTTTTTTTTTTTTTTTTTTTCTTCTTATCCAAAAAATATAAAATACAGACACAAAATTTCACCTAATAATAAATCAAAACAGTATTCAATCATTTTTTTCTCGTATTAAAAGTCCCTCCACAAATTTTCCTTTCTTTTTTTCTTTTCTTTCCATTCTATTTTCCATACACACAAACATACACTCATAAAAATTTATACAAAAAAAAAAAAAAGAAAAAAAAATCTCACCCCATTTGCCCATTTACACAACGATAAACATAAATACATACATACATAAATAAATTATATAGAGAAAAAATGTATTGAAAATTTTTAACATTAAAGATAATTTTCCATCATTATATTAGAAATTTTTGTTCATAAACTTCAATAATCTCCAAATTTATAATAAAAATGAAGGCAAAAAAAAAAAAATATGTAAGATTTTATTTTATTTTAAATTTTTATTCGTAGGATAAATCAAAGAGGAAATTTATATAAGGAGAAACAAGTCACTGAACGAATCGTTGTGTTTAAAATTTTTTTTGGTTCAATTTATAAATAAATAGGTACATCTGGATAACGTTTAATGTTAACATATGTTTGAATTTTAGAAATTCCAGGTGATCATATTTTATAATCACACCTGCCTAAAAATATGACCATTAAGTTTTCACTATTTGATCTGTTAATGCAAGTTTGTTCCAATCGAATCTGTTGAAAATGTAATTACTAATTAGCTTCGAAAAATTGTCGAACTATAAGAAAATCAAGAAGACATAATTATTTTGGAATGTATTGCGATTAGTTTCTCTGAATTGTCCGATTTCAAAAAATCCGGTATTTGAACAGAAACGATTTCCAATACTATGCGATGAATTACTGTAGATTACTCAAAAGTTAAATCCGTTTTCATATAAAACATAAATTTTATTTATAACTTAAAGAAAAGTGTAAAAGAAAATCAAACAATATTAAAATGTATTACACGTTTCTAATACTTCTTCATTTATGTCCTTCTACTTTTTATTCTTCTAAATTTCTTCTATTTCTTCTTCTTCTTTATCTTCTTCTTTATATTCGTCTTTAGTGTTATACATCCATAAAGATTTAAGCTTATTTATCTAAAAATATAAAAAAAAAAAGGAAGAAAAAAGAAGAAGAAAAAGAGGAGAGAGAGACACAAATTTATTACAAATTCATACATACAGTTACAGAAGGCACACACACACACACACACATACACACTTAAATAATATAAATCCAAAAAGCTAAAACTATAAATTATAAATTGGATAATAAATGCGATCTGTCAAAAGAAATTATAAAATTTTCATACAAATATTCTCTTCATAGAAAATGATATTTTCATTTTATAAAATTTTAAAAGATTTTTCACATTTTCACATTTTCATTTTTTTTATTTTTTTTTCTCTTTTTTAACAAAAAAAAATCTACTGAAAATAATTCACTTAATAAATATATAAAATAAAATTATTTTATCGAAGAATTGTGAATATTTATTAGTTCATAAAAATATTATAGAATATATTTAGAATTAAAGATGAAAAGAAGACAATTAAAATGAAAATTCAGAGAGAGAGAGAGAGAAAAAAAAAACAGAAAAATAGGAAAAATGAAAAATTTTGTGATTAATAAAAACAACAACAACAAAAGGTATAATTCGCAGTAAATTTAATTTCTTTTATGGTTTAAAAAAAAACTCAATTTTTATTTTCTTATTTTTCATCTTTATATTATTTTTTTTGTTTCCATAAAAATATAAAATACGTTTTCTATTTTCTCTTATATTTCCTCCAAATGTCAAGGAGTTTCATTTGCTATATTTTATTTCCTCATATATACAGCGTTTTTTTTTTTGAACTCTAAGGAATTTAAGAGGACACTTGAGGAGAAGCGAGAAAATTGTATTTTGTAGAAAAAAAAATATATAAACGTAAAAATATGATATTTTTCCTGTTTATCCTTTTTCTTTACTTCTTCTTCTTCTTCTCCTTCTTCTTCTACTTCTTGTTTTTGTATATATATATTTATTTTTTTTCCCCTGGAATAATAAATATTTCATAGAAAATTTCTATATGGAAAATGCATAAAGTGCAGACATCTTCAAAAAAAAAAAATATTTTACTTTTATTCTTTATTTAAAAAAAATGAGAGAAATATTTTTATATGTTTTTTTTTTTTTGCTTTTGCATAATTCAAATTTAATATTTTTACTAGAAAAAAAATAAATTGAGGTAAGGAATATAATCATAATGTTTATGGCCACTTCAATTAAAAAATAAAGTTTATAACTATAAAATTCATTCATTTTATATTTTCTATATTTTCTTTTTTTTTTCCATCATTTTCTTTTAACGTAATTTTTATAAATAGAAATTTACATTAAGAAAATTTTGTAGTTTTTTTTTTTTTGAAATGCAATAATTTTATGTAAATAATAGTTAAGAAGTACAACAACAAATAAAATATATGTAACTTCAAAATTATGCTCACTTTGAAGCATATAAATGAAATTTGAAAGAAAAGAAAAAGAGCGGAAAACTGCAATTAATTATAATTAAATTTTGTTTGTGATTTTCGTATTTTAGCATTTGTTAAAAATATTTAATGAAAGTCAATTAATGTTGTACATTAAATTCTGGCGATTTAAAGTTGAATATTAATATTGGTTATAATTATGGCAGAAGTAAGTGGAATAAGATCATTTATCTGATCAGAAATATTGTCATCCGATATTGATTTTACTTCTTCAAAGATCATAAGCAGACTTTACCACAGATTAATCCTATATTTCGGCAGTTGATTAAAAAAAATTGTTTTTCCAATTTTCCATATAAAAAATGAGAAATTTTATAACTTTTGATTCAAAGAAACAGAACAAATGAGATGACTTGAGAGGAAGGGCATGCATTCTAAGTATATATTTTTATCAAATAATAAATAAATGAGTTTATAAAAATAAAGTTATATAATTTTGTACATAGACAATCCATTTATTCTGTTTAATATTCTTTACACTGAATTCAGTTGTAACTTTACTGCTTACAAATTGTTTGTGTTCAAATGTTTCATAACTAAATATGAAAAAAGTGAATTATCCTTTTCATGTAATATGAAATAAAGTAAAAGAAAATATCAAAAGAAATTTGTTCTTTCATTCTTTGAAAATATATGAAAGAAAAATGGAAAAGAAGAAAATTTATAGTATGAAAAATTTTATTTTACTTAGAAACATAATCAAAGCTGACGGTTTGATTTCAAAAAGGTATAAGAATTATTACTTCTTCTTATTCCTTTTTCTTTTTAAGTTAAAATTTCATTTCAAATAATAAATAAAACTTGTTTCATTTTTGTATTTTATTTGAAAATCTTTAAAATAGAATTTATGGTTTTTACATTCATCAATCAATTAAATTCCAATTATAATCTGGGTTGTTTTATATTTTATTCATTCAAAATTGGTGGCCTCTTCACAAAATCCAAACTTATATCCCTATTATTTTTCTCAAACAATTTGGTTCTAAAAATTCATGTGAAAAAAAAAAAGTATCATCAATCAACATCAAGAATGATCTCATTACAGCAGTAAATTTCCTTTAACTTGAGAATTTTCGTTTGAAAATTGAAACTTCAGTTTTATTTAAATTTTTATTGTCTTCTTTTTTTTTTGTTAAAACTTCTGCTAATATTTATATTAGATACGGAACTGTAGTTGTATATGAGGGCTAATATACATCTCTGTTATTGTAATGGACCACTTATCGTCTTATAAATGGGGATCAAAAAAAAATATTATCAAAAAAAGAGGAAAAGTAGACATCACTGAAATACCTTTTTTTTTCTGCCGAAACCCATAAAAGAAAATAGGAATTTTTTTTTATTCTACAGGCCTTGATATTTTTCCTGGCATCATTTGAGAGAAGGAAAATAAGAGGAAAAAAAAAACAAATAAAAAAATCACAAAACAATCCAATAAAGGAGCGTTCATTTTTTATTCCCCTTTCAATTTCCCGGTGCCCGGTTCATTTTTTTTTTTTTGGAATTTCCTGGATTTTTTTTTTTTTGCTTTTCGTCGTTTTACGATTTTTATTTTATTTCCGTCAGTAAATAATACCGACTTCAAAAATATAAACAGGTTAGAAAATCATTCAATCAAACTATTTCTTTGTGATTATTTTAAGATTTTTATTAAATTTTACTATAAAACAATTCATCTGTGCGTCATATTTTTATTTAATTAAATTTAATTTCTAATTCTTAATTCGTGTAACTTATGGTATTCTCTTTGCTTTTGTTAAATTTAAATTTCTTCTGTTTTTTTTTCTTCCTTTAAATTATTGATTAGGAAATGGACAAAAGAAAAAGAAAAGGACATTCATGAATTATTTTTTCTTGTGACCTTTCTTTTTATAAAATCAAGAAAGAAAACATGAAATGTTTTCAAAATAGAATAATTTATTTTTAAAATCCTTAAAACAAGTTTCTCATTTAAAATTTTGTATGCTTTGTCTTTATTTAATTTCGATTTTTTGTCAACATGAACTATGAACTGTGTAGGCCTATCTGTCTCTGTATATATTTCATTATTTGTCTATATGTGTTGGAATGGAATTTATAGTACCATTTGATATTTCATGATTGAATTCATTTATAATGAAATTCCTGTATGTCAGTATTTGATTGGTTTAATTAAGCAGCTTACAAAAAATACATTAAAAATTTTGATTTCCTTTAATTCTGCTTATTTTTGTTTCATTCAATAAAGGAATTAAAAAATTTTATTTATTTATTATTTTTAACTCAAATCAAATAAATTTAAAGAAAACCACAAATAAAAAAATATCAACGTCAGTATTTTTAGAACAGACCAAAAGGTTTGTAAATTATTCATAGAATCCGTCCCTTATCAGTTTTTTTTTCTCTCTTCTTTGAAAATTCAATTTTTTTATTTGATTTATTTTTTAAATTCAATAAAATTTTAATTCAATCCATTAACTGAATAAACTGTTTTGATCCAATTCTTTTTATTTTATTTTTCTATCATAGATTTATTTAAATATTCTGGTCTGGAACTGAATCGATGAAGATAAATAGAATTTCTTAATGTTGAATTTTATAACAAATTTTAAATTGAATTTAAATTTTTTTTTCCTCTCCTCACTTTAACATGAAATTCTTTTTATGTTGAGTTTTTCAACATCTCAGTTAAGTCCCTCTTAACTAAAAACAAAGAGGCGGACATATAGAGGAAGTGAAATAACAATTATTAATGTCAACCTAAAAATTTTGTAATAATCTACCATCATTTCCTGGATTCCTGTGTCAGCATATTAACGGAAATCTTTGTACAGTAAATTTATTAATCAATATCCTTACAATTTTATTCATTAATTTATGAAAGGAGATTTTGTTTTTCAATTAATACAATATGATATTTATCACAAAAAAAATATATTGATAAAATCTATAATGAAAATATGGGTTAACATAAAATGGTTTTCCATAAAGAGGGAATAACGTATAATATTGGTAACTTTTGACAGTTTCAATAAATTCTATTAATCAATTTAATACAAAAAAAAATATTTTTTTAATAATATTCTGATGGGCTAAAAGATATTTTTTTTTTTTGGTTGGTTTTTGAAAGGAAAATTGAAGAAAATTTGTATGGAATATCTGTATAATTAAACGATAAATCATTAAAATCATTTCACTTAATAAACAACAACAACAACAAGCAGAAATATTTGTACAGAAGAAGAAAAAAAACGTATCCTTTTCTTAAGTGAATAAATGTAAAAAAAAGAAAAAAAATGTCTTTTATATTCAACTTGAGTAAAAGAAGAAAAATAAAAACGAAGAAGAAAATGTGAAAATGTGAAAAAGAGAAAATATTTAACGAAAATTTATTCTACAAAAACAGAAAAAGAAAAATCTATAATATTTTTCTTTCTTTTGCTTGAAATAAATTTCAATTATGATTTAGATTGTTGGTTAAGAAAATCCCTTTCTTTTTATTATTTTTTTGTTGTTATTATTTTTCTTAATGCTTCCCAAAAATAAAAAGTAAAAAATTGTAAGATAATTTTCTATATGATACAAATAATATAAATGTGAATTAGATAAATCTAAAAAGATTTCATTTTGTCCAGTCATTTATCAATGTTTCACTCTATGATTAAATTTTAAAAATGAAGAAACAATAAGATTATATTCTTTCCTATATCCGGGATCTTTAAAACTTCAATCGTAAATAATTCATAGTGAATTTTCACTTATAAACTAAATATCCAAAGGAAAATATGTGTTAGAATTGAAAAAATTATAACAATTGAAATTGATCTGATAAGACTTCTAATAGAATAAATGGGCAATAATCTAAGCTGAACTATTGATAATAAATAAACATCGTTCAACTTTAAAATTTAACTGAATTTTCTTAAGACCGTTTTGCACCTTTTATTGGTCAAAACAAAAAACTTAGGTTATTTTCCATTCCGTAAAAATTCACTACCAAACATCCCTTAAAATAAATCTTATATATTTACATAAAAAAAAAATATTTTAAAATTGTGATTCAACGTTTGACTTCGATTTTCGATTTGTTTTGTATTGTTTATTATGATTATCCATTATTAAAATCAAATTTCTTATACTAATAATATTATAAGAAAAAAATAAATATAAAGATTGTTGGTGGAAGTGTTAAAAAAATGTTTAGGGTGTCTCATCATACTCATTGTGTTAAATCCAATTTAAGCGCTCATATAAACATCCCTTTTTGTATTATTTAGAAAACATATTGCCCAAACGTGTTCGCATTTTAAAGAACAAGGGTATTTTTTTTTTCTCTCTTGTATAAACGAAAGGAGAAAAAAAAAGGGATAATAAGAAGGATAGATGTAAACAAATGTTTTCTTGGCGAATGTTCAAAGTCGCGTCAATTTTACAACAATGAAATATATTTTATATTATTATTTGAAAGATGGTACACCATCTGCATATTTGATAAAATAAAAAATATATATAACCCAATGTTATAATATTAAATCTGTTGAATATTATGTCAAATTAAATTACATTTGTATTGTAAATTCTATATTTATATTATGGTTTATGTTTACACAAACATACACTTATGTATAAAATTTGATAATAGTTTATAAATATATGTTACACTTTAAATTATATAAAGGTAAATATAATTCTATATATGTAAATTTTATATTTATTCCTACATGGTAAATAACAACAAGAACAACATTAAAAACAAATATAGTTCAAATTTCACAAGAACTATAAATAAAATATGGTTTAAGATATTCTCATGTCCCCTTATCCCTTATCCCATATCCCATATTATAAATCCAATATTTTTTAGTCCAGTTTTCTATTGTTATTGATATTATTTTGTTTTTTTATTTATTTATTTTTGTTCTGTTTGGAAAAGTATAATTTAATTTACAAATATAGAATTTGGTTTTTCTTGTTATACTAAAAGATCTGAATAGTTGATATATTTGTCATTTAATATTTATAAAGGAAAATATTGATATTACTTTGAAATAATCTTGATATTTATTGATTTTAAATTTTCAGCCAAGACAGAAAAAACTCCTTTTACATTTCAAATTGTTTATAATTCAATTTTGTTCATCAATTTTATTTATAAAATATTTTATTGATTTGTTAATAAATAAATTAATATGATTTAGATTATTTTACGTTTAATAATTAAACGAACATGAGAGAAGAAATTTACAACTATTTAACTGAAAATTTAATTCCAATCGATGATTGAGATTTACTCATAAATGATATTAATTAATTGAGAATTTATTTAAAATGAAAATCTATTCAATTTACATTTTGTAAGTAAGAAGATTTCATAAATATTCATACACGTTCTTCAGCATATTTGTTATGTAACCTTCCATAATACTTCTATTTATTTATTTATGTTTTTTTTTTCTCTTTGTGTATAAATTAAATAAGTTAAAGAAAACGTAAATAAATAATAATGTTTCTTTTTTTATTTCATTGTTTCATTTCTTTCAAATTAATCAAATTTATTATTATTTGAATTTTAATATTTTTCTTTTTATTTTCATTTTCCTATGTTTCTTTTTTCGCCCCCTTTTTAAAATAATATTTGCCAAAGGTAAATTCGAAACAAATATCTAAAAGGGATATAAAATATACACCAAAAAAAAAAAAGAGTAGAAAAAGAAGAAGATAAAAAAGAGAGAGAATCTCTACCCACTTCTAATATTAATGTTGATTCAAATATAAATTTGTCTAACCCCGAACATCAAATGTTCCAGTGGCGTAAAATATTATACGCCTGCAGTGCAATAGAATTAATGGAGCTGTTTTCTTAAGTGTATTCAACAAAAGAATAATAAAATAAGAAATTAGATTCAACTTTAGTGATCTGGATATTAAAGTAGTTTATTGAGATATTCTAGTAAATTTTCAAAGATAACATAATCTTTGAATTGAAATTTCTTTAAGTTTTATTATTGAATAAATTGTAAAAATAATTTCTGATACTACGTCACTGTATTAAATAATGTACATAATATAAATAAAATAACAACACATACAAAATACATATTCTACGATTACTCTATATTTACTTCGTACCCACTGAGATAATATAAAAATAACCTTCTGGCAATTTTAAACAAATCAAAATGTTCAAAATTTATAATAATTTCTTTTCTCTTTTTTCATTTTTATTTTTATGTTTCCTTTCTTTTTGTTGTTGTTTTTATCTTTTCTTTTTTTTTTTTTTTTGGAAACACAAAAATTATGTACGTACACATTGCACAAATTTAACGTAATTTAAAATTTTTATATTTATAAAGCAAATTGAAAATGAAGATGGAAAAAAAAAATATTTCGGAACTAGAGAGAATCCCGTTCATTAAACATTCAAATCCCGGCTACGTTTCGTGTGAATTTATGGAAAAATTACAAAATATTATTTATTGAAATGGTAGAATGTTCTAATATTGAATTATAGGATATCTAAGAATATAAATCAAAACATATTTTATATGGGAATAAATATAAAAAACAAACAACAAGAAGAGAGAACGAAAAATAAGAGAAGAAAAACACCCAACACGATTTTATTTTTACAACAGACATTCAGAATATACAAAATAATATTTACGATAATTTACGATTGTTATTATTTAGTCTTACTTTTTTTTATTAACTTTTTTAAATGTAATAAAAATTTTAATTAATTAAAATGGAAATACAAAAGTTTTTCTTTAATATAATCTATTATTTTTATTGATTTTCAATTGTTGTTGAATTTTCATTTTAGTACAGAGTGTATCATCTCTTGTTTCAATCTATTATTTCTTAGCTCATATATTTTTTCGTGGAATCATATTGTTGTGCATGCCTCGCCAACCCGCGGCTCATGAGCCGCATGCGACTCATTGTAAGATATTATGCGCACAAAGTTTTTAGCAAATAGTTTGAGCACAAAGATATTCGCACAAAAATATTAGCACAATAAAAACTTCCAAATATTTACTCGAGTAATTAAAATATTTCCTTTATTTGGGCAATTTACAATTGGTTGACGATTTGATATTTGTATACAATGGCAATAAAACAATTTGAGCTGAAACCGTAGGAAAGCCCGATCCACTTATATGTTTTTTTAAATTGAATTTTTTTTAATATAATTTAGGGTGGAATTTTTTTTTTTTTTTTGTGTTAAGTCTAGTCCATTTATTTTTTTATATAAATTTACCAAAAACTGTCTAATACATTATTTCTTATTTTTCAGAAAGATCCCATAATCTTATACCATACCTACAATTTACAATATGATACCTTTATTAATCATTAACGTAAGAGGGTATTAAAGCTATAAAAAGGTTTCTATAATACACCATTAAGTCCTATTAAGTTATTGATATACTGATTAAACTGATCTTTGTGGTTGAAATTTTAAAGATTACCCTTGATTAAATTTACTTTATAATTGTGAGATAATGAAATCAGATAATACGAGTGAATGTCAGATCTTTTTTTATTTTTTTTAACTGTATAGAATAAAGTGATAAGCTTTGATTCCTTTGAAGAAAATATAGATTAGGTAGTTACTATTATTTGTATGGTGAACCAGATATTAAAGTTTTATTTAATTATAAATTTATCTTAAGGTCATAAAAGGATTTCTTCCTTTTTAAATAATTTACAAGAAATCCTTACAAAACACAACGAAATTTTCGTTATACAAAAATTGAAAATATAAAATAGTTCAATTGTTTTTTTTGTTAGAAGTTTTTCGGCATAAACATATTTTGAAATTTCAGCAATAAAATTTTATACACTTCTTCTTATTCTTCATTCCAAAAAAAAAAATGTTTCTTTCATTGGAGTTTACAAACTCAAAAAATTGAAATAAAATTACAAATTTCATCATTCTTTTGGCTAAAATTTTCAACAAATATAAAATATTTTTTGATAAAATAAAAAGTTTTCTTTTATTGGATAACTGAAAACTTTTTGCATCTGTTTCTTAACTTTTGTATTTTGTTGTATTTATATGCTGACAACAAAAACATATCTAATATCGGTAAATGTTAAGGTATTATAAAGAAGAGTCAAAGAAAGAATGAAAGAAAAATTGTAAGAGAATGTCAGAAGAAATGATGGTTTTATTTTACAAAAGAGTAGAATTCAATAAATATAAATTTATGTATGATTTATTTGAATTTCAATAAGAACCAAACAAAAAAATAAAACCATAGAAATTTTATGATAAAAAAAATACCACAAAGTAAAAAAGCTCCATTTCAAGGCTCTATTCTTATTAATATATTTCAAGGCGTTCAGAATATCTGAAAGATTTATGATAAAAAAAAAAATATTGATTCTTTTTTTTTCTTGTTTAAAATTATATGAACCGTCTTCATTCTGTAATACTTTCTAAATAACATTAGTTCATGTTTAAGTTATAAAGGTAAATTTATAATGGTATTATTTCGTCTTGTCTGTAAATCCTGCCTTTAAATAAACAATCTAATGTAACACCAACAAATTAATTAATTCATTGAATAACAACTTAACACATTTAAATTTTAATCTGTGATTTCAAATATAATTAAACTTTATTGTTTTACAATACAGAAATTGATTATTGTAATTAATGTAGAATAGTTGTAATAAATTAATACATTAATCTCTATTTTCTTTTTCTAACATCATTATTAACCATCTCTGCTCGTTAACAAAAGACAATAAATTTTCATTGTGGTTCTAATTTTTATCTATTTATTTTAATTTTAATAAATTCAACAAAAAAAAAATTAAAACAGAGAAAAAAATTAATAATAATCAACAATATTTAATTGTGTTCATAAATTATTTAGCATTTAACACTTATTTATGAATATTGTCGTTATACGTTCTTGTATTAGACGGTACTTGAATTTAAGTCCCTCAACCAAAGTTATCCCTTCATCTTTATAAAACAAAAATATGTTTTTATTGTTTGTTTGTTTGTTTTTTTTTTTTGTGTTATGAAGAGAAATTTTATTTCTATTAAAATTATTAAGCATGAAATTATGTTGATGTACAAATAAAATTGTATTATTTACAAGTACAATATTTTTAAAAGTTTAAATGAATTACATTTATTTGTATAAATATTGTATCTATTCAACTTAAATATTAAGGCATATGCAAATCAGTTTATTTTACTTCTTATATATAATTTTACATTCTTTTCTTATTTTTCATTTAACTTTTGTGAAATGTAAATTGAAAATTATATATATAAAGCATTATTGTTATTTCCCCTTTCTTCTGTTATTAATATTTTGTTGCAAAATGTTTTATTTACTGAAATGGATTTAAATAAATAAAATAGATGACACGCTAAGTAAATAATCATTGTTTTGTTATTTTTAAGCTTTTGATTATTTAAATGATTAGTTTGAATAGAAAATGTTAACATTAACGAATAGATTTATTTGTTCTATAAAATTTTGATAAAAATCAGTAAATAGAAATATATTCCAAAAGATTAATTTTGAGCTTCTGAATATTATATATGATTTAAAGTTAAAATGTTCTCCCCAAAAGCTTTTTGTATTAGAATTTAAAAAAAAAAACATTAAATTATTTAATGTATCAAATCAAAGGTTATTATTGAAAATAAATGAGGCATATAACATAAATTTACAATCAAATCATATTCAGTTTAAATTATTTTAAAATGTTTGAGAAAAAAAATGGAATAGAAAATGTATTTCATAACTTAGTAATTTTGTAATACACAAATTGTTGTAATAACCGAGATTTAGACAGAATTATTAGATTTAAAATTTTACAATTTTACAATTTTACAAACAATTCTCTGGTTTGTGTTTTCAAATAGATTTTTGTGTTATTAAAATTTATATCAACTCTATGGAAATATGAATTGTGAATGCATAATATTTTATTTAAAATATTTTATTGCACCAACCAAACTAATAATAATGATCAAAAGATTATAATTAAAAAAAAAAAAATTATTATTGTTGGAATTTATAATTTTAATTAAACCATAGAGACAATACAGAATATAACAAAAGAAACATAAACTGGACACTATTGCCAAAAAGCTAATCCAATGTGAACATATTGTCACAATGGTTAATTAAATTTCGGTTCAGTAAATTCGTATATAGCAGCCAAAAATACGGACATATATTATAAGTCATGGCACTTACAAACGGATTATTCATCAGAATTTATGTTTATTTATGTAGAAACGGTTCTGATCCGATTAAATTGAAGATATATATTTTTTTTTACTCTCATTTTTTTATTTTGTCCTACAAAATGTTTTATTATGAATAAAATCAATATAATTTATTCTATTATTCGTATAAGTATATTTTCAATAAAATGTCACTTCAAATTATGTGTAGTGGAAATGGCAACATAAATACCATATTATTATAAGAACTTTATTAAATCAATCTTTAACAGCTCATTCACAATTTAATCAATCATAAATATATTTTTTAATTTTATTTAACTTAATTCAACTTTTCAATTAGATTGATTGTTTCACAAAGAATCCAGTGGTCAATTAAAACACGGTCAGAAGTAATTCTATAAATCTTTGTGTGCGATGGAAAAATTGGAAAATTGCTTACCTATAAAATGTTCATAATATACACTCATTGTGAACAACGCGTTAAACCTATAAGAGAAAAATATTACAGAAAACATTATGCTTCTATAATTTACAAAAAAGTATTTTTTTTTTTGGTATCTGTAAGATTTATATATTTAAATCAAACATAAGTTTTATTAAAGTTTATTTTAATTAGTTTACTGCTGAAAATGTAAGAAAATATATAAATAAATAAAGAAATTTAGTCTTGTTAAACTTAAACTTTAAATGAAATCTATGCTATGCTAACATATATAGGTAAGTATACATATTTTATGTAAAATATGAGGCATGTTTATTTAAGATTATATATACAAGATTAACTTTAAGTTATGGTATTAATTTACTGTATTATATTTGTGCATATCTAGACTTTATTTGTTTATTTTTTTAATCAGTACCGGATTTTTTTTTTTTTTGATTTTTAGACTTTTATTGAACGTCACTTGAATGTATATAAAGTTATTTATTTTTTTCTATTATTTTTTATATCTTATTCCTTATGCCGTATACCTTATGTCTTATGTATTCTTATGTTTTTTTTTACAATTCATCTAGATGCATTAATAATCCCATTAATTCTTTATTATATTTATTGTTCAACTCTTACCGTAATATTATTGTTACTCCCCCTTCCTACTTTCATACTGTACTTTTAATGTTCAACACCAAAACTTCATATAAGATTAATTATCTCTTTCTTAAGAAATCTATAAATAGATTTATAGATAAATATAGAATCTTAATCATTATGTCAGACTTTTCTTCTATCCTCTAGTTGATTCTATATTTTTCTTTCTTTTTTTTTTTTCGTTTTTCCGATCAAATAATTGGAAGAGAAAAAAAAACGTAAGTATTTTTTTTTTTAATATAATTTACTTCCATTCAAACACAAAACACTCATCAATGGCAAAAAGGACAAGACAATATGTGGAGAATATAAAAAGAAAAAAGTATTTACATGTTGATTCATTCTGTCATTAATCAATCGGTTTTTAATAGCACTTGTTTTTTTTTTTTTGGTTTTTTGCTTTATCATTAAACAGACTCAGAAAAAATCACAAGAAAAGGAACAACAACAAAAATATTGCTAATAACATTTATTTTTTTCTGTTCGTTTATTTTTATTTATACAATAATTTTGTCGTAAAGTTCTACAACTTTTATTCATTCTGATTAAATTTTCTAAATTATTGAAAGGAGTTGTGGTTTTTTTTATACCAAAAAGAAATAAACTTTAAGATATTCTTAAGTTTATTTCCTCTTAATTTTTCTCTCTATCTAATCGTTATCTATAATCGCTTGTTTATGTTTATTAGAATAATAAATTTATGCATAAAATATCTCAACTTAATCTAAAGAAATATGTAAAGAAATTTTAAATAAAAAAGACAATTCTGTTTCTTAAATATTTCTAAACTTATCGTTTTATTAATTTTGCCTTTATTTTATTTTTTTCTCCTTATTTTCCTTCTTCCTTTTTATTTTTTTTCTTGATTCTCAATATAAATTCTTTGAATATTTAATTTGTTTTATAGAAAGTATTAAATATAAAACGTCTATAATGTAAGAAGAAAAAAATAGAATAAGAAAATTCTTTTCTTAATTTAATCAATTTTAAGAAAAGTAAAACTTTTCTTCTCTCTATTTTTTTTTCGCTCGTTTCTCTTTTTTTCTTTTTTTTTTTTTTTCTTTAATGAAGAATCGTTGAATGAAAATTTTTCTACACTCTTTTCTTATTTTCTTCTTTATAGATTTAGATGAAGATTTAGATTTAGATGAAGATGAAGATTAAAATGAAGATGAAGATGATGAAGATATTATGTAACTCATATATACCTACTGACTCTTACATAACAAAATTCTTATCTGATTCTTTTTTTCTTTTTTTGCTTTCCCTTTTATCCCCTCTGTTTTCCTTTTTTCTTCTTCTTCTTCATCTTTTGTAATATTGACTTAGAAAAAGTAATTCAATATCCTTTCAATTTATTTAAAAAATCATAAATCAAATTTTTGTATTTTCCACTCCTTTGGACGGTAATCGAATTTCATAGTTCAATAACACCAAATTTTTTTTTTCCTTTCTTTCTTTCTATTTTCTTTTGTTTTTATATTTTTCACTGGATTCTTTCTGTTTTAGTTCAGATAGACATCCATAATGCACACACACACACATACTCACATAAACATTGATAAAATCATAATATATTTTTTTATGGTTGAATTTAACTTAAATCTTAAATCTTAAATCTTAAATTATTATATTTTTTCTATTTTCTTTTCAAATAAAATAAGAAAAATAAGACGAAGACAAAAAAAAATAAGAAGAAAACAAAAATAAAAAATAAAGAAATTATGGAAAGAGTGAAGTTAGCCAAATTCGCATAATATTGAAATTGAATTAAATCAATTGAAAAATAAGCAGTTTTGTTGTTGTTGTTGTTGTTGTTGTTGTCGTTGTTAATATTCTATACACACACATAAATATTTATTATACAATATTTTCCCCTATACTATACAAATACAGTACAGAGAGAAAAAAGAAAATTATATAACAATTTTGAAACACATGTTGCTCTTTAACCTTTCGTTATCCAGTTTCTTCATTTATTACATTTAAGTAAAATTCAAACATGAACGAATTTTTCCGGTTTGTTCTTTTTTTTTTGTTCCTTGTATTTTTCTATTTTCTTTTTTTTTTTTTTTCTATAAATAATTTTTCTTTCTCCGTTTCCTTTTTTTTTTTTTTGAAAAAAATCACAGGAATTCCATTTATTTTCTGTATCCTTGTAATTCCATTTACAAATTGGAATAAAGAAAAAAAAATTGTAATTATGTGAAGTGAAAAAATGTTCATATTATCGGTACCACATTATATAAGTTTGATTCATTTATTGTAATTGATTTACATTTTTGTTTCATCTTTCTTCCTTCTCGTTTACATTACATGCATATCCTTAATGTTATCCTGTTTCTTTTTTCTCGGTTACATGAATATCCTTAATTATACATCATAAAGGATGTCATAAAAGTTTTATAAATTAAATTAATAATTAATTAATTTAATTTATATATTTTCAATAATATTTGTTCATGTTCCCATACGATAAAAATCCTGATTATTTTTACAAATTTAAAGAATTTTTTAGAATACAACAAATACAAAAAAAAAAGAGAAATAAAATAAAATAAAATGAATTATTTATATTTTTTCGTTTTATGTTTAAAATAACAACAACAACAACAACAACAACAACAACAACAAAATCCCAAGAAAAAAAAATTGTTAAGAAAGAAAAGAATGAAAAGAAAAGTACTCTTTCCATAAACCGGATATTTCAAAACGTTAAATCCATTTCAATCCAATAACAACAACAATAACAATAAGTAGGAATAAAAATTCGCTTCTCTTTTTTTTTTGCTTTATTTCCTTTTTTTTTAAATAAAAAAATAAAAAAAAAGAAAAATAAAAGGAAACTTAAAGTGATTTTCTTTTTTTAAATGATGTTAATGTCAAATGGCTTTCTTCTTCTTCTTCTTTTTTTTTGCATCCGCTTCATTTTAGAGATAAAAATAACGGATTTCCTTAATGAAGATTTTGAACACAATTTTTTTTATGTACATTTAGAGAGGATATTAAAATTTTATAAAAAACAAAATGGTTTTTCATTAATACTTGACCAGACAAGACTTAATAAAACTAAACTCAACTTGACTAAACTTGACTAAACTAAGCTAGACTAGACAAGACTTAAATAGAATAAACTTTAGTAGAGTAGACTAAACAAAACTAAACTAGATATTCTAGTCTAGTATACTCTAGTTTAGCTTAGTCTCGTTTAAATAGTTTTTAAATTAAAATTAAATTGTGGCCAAGGTTTAGTGAAGTCTGTCTGGTAAGGACGCAGGAAACTCTTTTTATATCAATTTTCAATTATGATAAAGAATCTATAAATATTATGATTCCTCGTGATTTTCACCAGAAATTTTCATTGTAAATTCATGTATGTAATTTTTAACTAATCCCAAGCATATGCATAAGTACCTACTTACAGAGTGCTGAACCGAATAAAACAACAAAGGATTAGTCTTTTTGTTTATCTTTTTTTTAACAGCATTTAAAAAAAATATATATAAATAATCTAGTTATTCACTTTACATAAATAAAGTTGACATACAAAGCAATTGTTATAAAACAAAAAAAAAATAATTAAATATCAATTCATTAAACTGTCATATTTACTTATTTTATATAACTTCAGAATATAATAATATGTATGTAAAGACCTTTATCACATTATAATAAATTTATTTTGACGAAATATAAAATCATTTAAATTTATAAAAATTATTTGTATTATTTCACATAATAATAGTTTACGTTATTACGTTAAACGTAATCGTAAATGTTGACATAATATTCTGTCTTATATGCATTTTGATAAATAATATATTATAATAAAATTCCTGTCACATAAATGTATATATTTTTAAAATACATTTATTTACCTTTTAAATAAGAAACAAACAGAATATGTTCGTAGAACAACAACAACAACAACAACAAAAAGCACAGAGAATAAAATGATCTAAAAAGTCAAAAGTGGTCTGAAATAATAATATTTGTCAAAACTGACAAATGCAGTGTTTTTTCTTAGTTTTTCATTTTTCTTTTCATAAATAGAAAATTTTATGTTAGTTATTTTTAAACTAAAGTGATTTCATATGACTCCATTATATTTATTAAATAGAAAGGAATTATTAATTGTACCATTTTAATCAAAGTTGTCTATCAAATTTTTGGTTTTAATATTAAATTCTAAATTCATGAATATTTTTCCATTTTCCATAAAAATCTTTTAATGCTGCATCCTCAACCATACTAATCAAATTGGCTACCATCAACAGATCATGTCACTATTAGTACAAAGAGCTTTTACTAAAAGCTCTCTAAATATTAAATTTCTTCTGAATCATATTTTAATTAAATTTAATTTAATATTCTCATTGTTTCACTAAACCTAAAAATAAAAATGGATAAAAAACAATATTCATCAAATTTCTAAATTAATTATTTTTCTTCTGCAAGAACACAAATATCAAAAGATAAACTCAACAAAAAGAGAACAAAAAACTGTTGGCCAAAAAATTAAAAGTTTTCAATGAAAAAAAAAAATTTAAATATTTAATTTTCATTTAAAAAAAAAAAAGTGAAATAATTGATTTAAAATCAAAATCAATCTAGCGACCTTCTAAAACTTTCTTGAATTTTACATTTGTACAAATCATTTATTCATGGTTTTGTTTTAATTTATTTGATTTTACTTCAAACTAATAATTTTTCTTGTGATTATTGACTTACGATGAATAGAAGGCAACTTTTCCATTCTTCTTCTTCTTCTTCTTCGCTCTTTGTAGTTGACTTGCATCAAGTGATTGTTTTATTGGTTTTTTAATAAATCTATTAACTTTATCATTTGAAATTCGTTAAAGAATTTATATTGAAAATTATTAATTGAACATAATTACCTTCACTTTTAGTTTAAAAATATTTCTCTGATTAATACAATCGATCTTTCAATGGATTTCTAAAACTTTGAACAAAATTCTATAAAAAAATGCTACTTAACATAAATAGTTTTGGTTGACCACAACTCTATAAAAAGTTGATCGAATAGAATCAACTATAAAAGAAGAACATAAATAATAAATTTAAATGGGGGTTGCGTTCTTCTTTTTTCTTTTATTATTTGTGAAAAACGACATACAACTGTCTACATGAGTCATAAAAAATAATGTTTCATTTAAGTGAAGAACAATTTATTTTTTTTTACTATACAAAATATAATTTTCTTAACTTAATTCGGTCATCAGAAAAAGTTATATGTATAAAAATTTAACAACCAAACGTAAAATTTAAAAGGAGTTTTTAATTTTTGTCAAATTTTTGCTTAAAATGTTTTCATAAAAATAAAATCAAAATAACAAACATCAAGAACAACAAATCAGTAGACTTTTATAAGAATACAAATAAAATAAAAGAAAAAGAAGAAGTTGGTAAAAAAAAAAGGTTATCATCAAAAAATATCCATTTCTTTTTTTTTTTTTTGGCTCATCTATTTATGACTCCCCTATAATTTATCACAACAAAAATCACATCAAACAAACAAACAATATCTTTTCACATATTTTCCGCTCTGTTGCAAAATTTTTATAAATTCAAACATACACACACACACACACATGCACAAATATATTTATATAAATATGTATATAATACACGCACACTAACGCATATTAATACGCTCATTGAGCATGAAAAATCGACATGCAAAAATAAAAACCAAATCAAATGCTTCTTTTTTTTTTTCGTTTCGTTTCGTTTCTGTTTTTTTTTTACTTTCAGTTTTTTAGGTTTTTAAGGATATCATATATGGAAAAAGCTCTCAAATTTATGAAGGATGATAGGTAGGGTATAGTAAGGGGTAGATGAAAAGGATTGACTTTATATTTATTATTATATATTTTATTATTGTATATAAATATGGATAAATGTTTGGTATGAGGATGAGCACTGGATGGGAAGTGGGTTATATTGTTGGATTAGGTTGTTGGATGATTTGGCTATGCAACGTTAGATAAAAGGTTTTTACTGTTTTCTATTTTCTTTTCTATCATTGTTATTATTTCATAATAAATAAATAAAATGTTAAATAAATAATAATAAAAAGAATAAAAACTAAAAGAAAATTATCACGAAAGAGACCAAAAATAAAAATCAATAAACAAAATTATTGTGATCAAATATTTGTTGTTGTTCTCTATAAAAGCTTAGTAATAGTTTTTATCTATTGAAATGAATCTATCCAGAGAATGATAGAAGGACCAAAGGACAGAAAGAATGAAAGCGAGTGAGAGAGAGAGAGAGTGATAGAGATCAAAATTTCTTGAAAAAAAAAAATATACATCTTTATATTAATTCATTGCGGTTAACAGCATCGCATAATATAAATAATTCAATGGAACGTGACTTATATAAGAGTTAAGAAAGACCAAACCAAACAATATTATTCTTTTTCCCTTTTTTTTCCTTCTTTCTTTTTACTTTTTTATATATATTTCGAGATTTTGGTTTTTCTGGTTTTTTTCTTCTTTTTTCTTTTTTTCTTCAAACATTTTTTTTTTATCACAACTCTTGCTAGAAACGATCATTTTCTGAAGCATATAAACGTACATACAAACACACATACAGTCACATACAAAAGCACCACGTGCACGTAACGTAACAATTCATATATCCGAAAATGTATATCCGAAAAATGTATATCCGAAAATGTATATGTCAGAAACGCAAATAGAACATAAATTATATTACTTTTCTTTTATTCTCTTTCTTTCCCTCTCTCATGCTTTCACTCACACTTTATATATTTCACTCTGTCATTTTATTGTTCTTTTCTCTTTTCTATTATTGTTATTATTATTTTGCAAAATAGGTAGAAATATATGTTTTATTTGTGTGGGTGTTAACATGTTAGGTGGTATTTATGTGAGGGGTTTTGATATTGATGGGGGGTCCTATTTTCTATAAATATATGAGTATTATTATAAGAGAATTGTAAAGAGTACCTATAGTTTTCATCACATATGTTACAAAGAACGATAGAAAAATCTATATACCAAAATCATTCCATATATTTTTTTTCTCTTTCATCGTTTATAACAGAGAAAAGTTGTTAGGTACACTTTTGTTTTTGTTTTTGTGTTTCTTTCATACCGTTTTTTATTCTTACATTTTCCCTTTTTATTTTTTCTACACTTTCTATTTTTCTTCTGCATTATTTTATGATGGCGAAAAAAAACACACACACATTTTGGTTAAACTTCTTGAATGTAGAAAAAAAAAAAAAAAGGAAAAGAAAAATCAAAAGTTAAGCGCAGAAGCTTTTTTCGTTTTTTTGTCTTTTTTTTTTTTTATTTCTGGTGCAAATATAAAACTATAATAAGCTAAGCACTTGGAATTGTTATCGTTAGATTTTGTTGACACTTTTTTTAACCCATAATAAATTAAATTAAATTGAAACAACAACAAAAAATTATATGAACAACAAAAAAAAGAAAAGAAAATGAGAAAAAAAAATTGTAAGTTACAAATTAAATTCCACTTAAGGGATATCCGCAAGACTGACCATTTGTTCCAGTTTTTCTTCTTCATTTTTATTTTTGCTGTTTTTTTTTAAACAAATTAAGTAACTTTTGTAATTTCATAATTTAAATATTTAGCATACAAAAAAAAAAATTCATAATTCCCTTCATCTGTGCATAACAAATTCTTCAAAGGATTTATAATTTATTTTTTGTTTTTACGATAAAATTCATACAGATAAAATTTTCTAGAATCAAACCAAAACTCTTTCCATTAATTTTTAAATCACATTAAAAGTTACAAATGTTCTAAAGCAATAAAAAATTTAAGAATCTTGTTTGTTTTTTTTTTTTCTTCTAAGTGATAAAAATTCTCCTGTCCAAAATTCCAAAAAAAAATTCCAAATTCATTGGAATATAAATTGAATAAATCAACCGAGCGAGTTATCTGGCCATATCGGAATTTCAAAATATATCAAAAAATCAGAAATTATTAGGGAAATAAAAATTTTATGTACGTCAATGTGATTATAGATAAAGGAAAGGAAAATCAAACCAAATAGAATGTCCATGAAAATTCTTTAAGTAAATAAAAAAAAAAAATTAAAGGAGTAAAATTTGTTTATAAATTATTGTATAGAAAGTGAGAAGTGACGGTTTTTGGTTCATCCCTTCCGGTTTTCTTTTTTCTTTATTTTTAAACACACGCGATAGAACGGAAGTGAGGAAATCTTACAGGAAAAATACAACAAAAATAATTAACACATTTAAAATAAAACGATATAAATTTATAATGTGATGGTATAAAATGTATTTAATTAAATTAGAAAAATCATTTTATTGTTTACACTTATACAACAACAACAACAACAACAACAACTAAATGAGAAATAAGGAAACAACAACAACAACAACTAAAAATTTAATTATTATTAATTGATTTTAGTTTTGTTTTTTATTTTTTTTTAATTTAATTTTATAATTATTATTTTGTTTTTGTACATTTTGTGTTTTTACCGCACATAATTATATTTTAATCTCATTTCCGCATTATAATGAATTTTCATCAGCCGTAAATATTAAAAACAAAAACAAAAACAAAAGTAACAAATTAGAGAAAAAAAATAAATTTAGAACAAACCAGAGATAATTTTTTTTTTTGGAAGGAAAATTAAATTATAAATTATTATGAATTGACATCATTAATTTTGTAGACTTAACAAACACAACGTGTTTTTTTTTTTTTTTTTTGGATTTCTGTTTTTCATTTGAAACGTTTTTTTTACGCTATTTTCCATTTTTTCTTTTCTCTCGTTTCTTTATTTTCTGTTTTTTTTTCCTAGCGAGTTTAACCAAATAGGGATTTTCGGTTCTCTCTACAAACACACACACTAAGTCACACACACATACACACACACACACATGTTCACACTTATACACATATATATTTATTTAAACGTTGATATAAATTCAACAATATTTCTTTTAAAATCCTTTTAGTGCTGCATCAGACAAACTCTTGATATAAAAGAACCCACCCACTTATTCCATCCACCCCATACCTAACCGAATATAAACATTTATATGAAGTACTACGGATGGACCTGAATCTATGATATTTATTCTATAAATAAAGGATCAATTTTTTTTTTGCTTATACATTCTGTTTGTTTTGCCGAGGTAGATTTACATAAATTTAATTTTATTCACTTTATATTATTTTTTAAAAATCAAAAAAAAAAAAAAAAAATGAAGGTACCAAAATTTTTGTGTTTTTACTGTTGTTGTGAATAAAAAAAGATGAAGAATAAATAAAAATATTATATAGAATTATAGGCAATAATATCGTTGTTGTCATCGATACATAAAAACAGCAACAACTTCAACAACAACATCAACAACAACCAACAACAACAATCATAATTTTTTTTTATATCATTTTATTATCGAACCAATGTAATAAGATATTTTTTTATGATGTACGCTTTTTGTTAAGTCAATTTATTTTTTTTTATTTTTATGTTTTTACAAAAAAACAAGGAACAACAACAACAACAATAAATCCAAATATATTTTGGGAACAAAATTTGCAAAAAGAAAAAAAAAAGGGAAAAACTTTTAATAACCACAAAATACTTGCAATAAAAACTTTATTTCGTAAATACAACATTTACCACTTCTTCTTCTTCTCCTTCTTCTCCTTCTTCTTTTTTTATTACTTTATTTTATCATACCAGAACATAAATTGACATATTTTTAGTTTCTAATTTATAAAGTTTAGAAAACTAACATCAAAAATTATAAATTCATTTAACTAACTATTGCTAACGAGGTCGTATCATTAGATATATAATATTAAGGTTATATTAAACACACACACACGCATACACACACATATTCACACACTTATAACCTTTTTTTTTATTTAAGGCCCTAGAGCCTAAATATAGAAAGATGAACGAACACATGTTTACAAATTTGTTTATTTTAATATAGGGAATGATGTAAGAGAGAGAGAGAATAAGAGTGAAATAAAGATGGTTGTTTTTCTATATAAGAAAATTTATCATCATTTAGAAATAAATTTCACAAGAATATTATAATAATGGAAGGTCTTAAAGAGAATAAGTTATCAAAAAGTCACTGTAAAGGTGATTCTTTGAGAATATTAAATGTGTTGCTTTATCTTTTGTATACTCATCTTACCTTATATATTTATTTTTACCTGAAAACTAGATCATTACTTCATTATTGTTTACCTTATATAGTTTACATTTGTACATATTATTACACTTTGTAATAGTTGTCATCAATAATAATTAATTACTAAAAATACTTAACAACAACATAATAAGATTATTATTAAGATCTAAGAATTTTAATTTGTAAATAAATTGATCATTTTAATGTCAATTTATATTTCCTGTAACTTAAAGGTAAGATAATTTATAAGTTATAAGCGATTCAGTTAATGTATTATCCATCTGTAATTATTTTATGACAGACCATTTTTCGGTATACCTGCAAATTTTTTTTTTTTCTTGTTAATCACTTTTTCATTTTCTTTTCTATTCATTAATAACAGAGTGAAATAACATCAAGAGTGTATCCCATTAAAATTCTTTTTCTTTTATTTTTAAGATAAAAAAAAAAAGGAATAGTAAATAAAATTTAATAGAGATGACAATAAAACTTTATTATTGCTTGAAAAACTTTAACCTAATAATTTTCATCATACACACGATAAACATTTTCAAAATGAATGTGATCACGTACTTACAATAAAATTTCAAAATACAAAACCAACCACACTACCTTCAACCACCCCCCCGACGCCACTCCTAATACTTCCTTATTTTTTAGTTTAATCATAAAAATAAGAAATAAAAAATAATAAACTTTTAGGCTGAGTCATTCTGATGAAAGTGAATAAAATAATGGACTCTATTTTTTTTTGTCTTCCCCTTTTTTTTATGTTATCATATAAAAATAGAAAAATTGCATATTATTTGATGCAATAAAACTGCAAACTGCAAACTACACACTGCAAACATATCTAAAATTTTATTCGTCTACACAGAATTATTATTTTAGAATTTAAGAATTAAAATTAAAGAAAAAAGTTAAAGTTAATTTTTGTTATTTTATCTTTAGTTAACTTTAAAGAAAATGTTTTATCTTTTATCTTTTTATATTTTTACAAATGCAAATATGTTTTAAATAAGATAACGGAACTGTCGGTACGAGTTTATTTTTTATTAAAAGAATTAAAAGAACCAAAATTTTGTGTATTTCTTTATTTTTTTCTTTTTTTTTTACTAAAGTAAAAACACAAAGAATATGGATACGTCCTTTGTTCTTATCTCGCTCTCTGTCTCCCTTTCTCTCTCTCTCTCTATTTTTCGTCCTCTTTTATTATAAAAGAAAGTAATATTATTCCAAGATAATGGATTTACTTTTTTTTTTATGGAATGTAGTTAAATTTTTTAATACTAAATGAAATAAATATAAAAGAAAAAAGGGTGGTGGGGGTAGAGGAAGGATAGGAACATTAAATAGCTGAAAAGTATTAAACCTTTATAGAGTGATATTCTTTAAAGAAATTATAATATTATACTATGGTTTATATTTTATTTAACTGCAACACAGTAGCAGTACATACATAGCAGTATATTACATTTTATAGAATAAAATCTCGAATTTTCTAATCCAATAAATATTAAATCGTAAATAATTTTATATTTGAAGTTACACATTTGAAGTTCATTGTTTGAGTACAAATTCCAACGTAGTACTGAATCTTGTTTAATCGGACATCTTCTGTACTGAACCTTAACTTATTAATTTCTTTTCTAATTTATTTCATGCAAACTCCATTGTCTAATCAGACCATCTGTCTAATCAATCATCCAATTATACAAGTGTTACGGTATTTACTTTATTATAATACAAACACTCTCTGCTATTTTTCTTATAGTTCAATATTTTTCTATATAGAAAATAAAATATGAACTTCTCTCAAATGAAATTATTCGTATTATTTTTCTATATAAGAAAAAAAAAGTCACGCACTTCAACGACTGTATATAAATAATAGAAAAGTATATTATATTAGTGAGTACCAAAATACAATTTATTCTTTGATTACTTTCAATATTATGTTATGATCTATAATCAAACTGAACGTGATAAATGTTTTATCCAAATAATACAATACAATATTTTTACTATACGATTATTATTTTTCTATATTTTCATCTTTTTATTCTTTTTTCTTTTATTCGTTTTTTTATACAACAAAAGCAACAGTAAATAATATTCAGAAAATAATAAATATTCTAAATATCTTTAATGAAAAAATGGAAGATAGAAGACAAAAATTGGATAATTTTTTTCTTACCCATTTTTATATACTTTTTTAGTGGCTTACAAAAATATAATATAAAATGTTGATAATCAAGTCTGAGGAACGTAAGCACACACACACACACACAATACGTAAAACACAAAACACAGAATCTCTATAATTTGTATAAAATAAAACAAAAAATTATTAAAAATAATTATTAATTACTAGTGGATTAAAATTGCACACTGATTGAACATTGATTGCATATTGATCGCACATTTTGTACATGTTTCAGACATTACATATTGATTACACCCAACAATTAAGAAAGAAAATTGAATAACAGAATTCATACTAAAATATTTGTTTAGATTGTGCAACACAACTTTAAAGTGACTTTAAAGTGATCTTAAAAACTGCTGGACCAATTATAATGAAATTTGGTGATATATATGAAACTTTACATAAAACGTGGTAACAGGGAAAGTTACGAACTTATGATAAATAGATAAAATACAAAAAACCAAAAAACAAAAAACCATAAAACAAAGAAAATAGATGAAAAAAAATTTTTAATGGAAAATTATTTAAATTAATTAAATTTCTCAAATAATGTAACTCTATACCCTAATTAGTTATATTCTGTACATGATGTTAAAATAATACAACAACAAGAAAAGAAGAAGAAGACCAAAAACCTATTTAGATTGTGGAAGGACAAAAGCTCGATTGAGTAAATTTTGATTACCATCAGTTAGGTCCATCTGTAAAATTTCATGTAAAAATAACAACAACAACAACAACAATAATATTCCATTAAAGTTAAATCTAAATTAAGTGAACAACGTATAATGTGATGAGAAAAGTAATTTTAGATTTTTAAAAGGATTTCGTTATATAGAAAATAAAAGGATAAGTAATTATTTTTTATGTGTTTCATTTTATGTACAATTAAAAGAAATATGTTATTCCTGTTTCACTACATATAAATATACAACATAAATTATATGGCTAATTGATAAGAAGTGTAATGAAGTTAATATTTTATTAGTTTAACAAACATAATTTAGAATCTAAGTAAAATGAAATAATTAAAAGTGATTACATTTTTGTATCATCTAAAGAGTTCAACCATTAGATTATAACAAATTCTAACAAGTTATATGCTTCTGTAGGTATTTTCTTTTAACACTTTTATAGAATTTACCATTAATAATTTGTAGCAATTGTTAAACGTCAACTCACAGCTAGGGGTAATAAATTTACCGGAATTTTGAAAAACCGATATTTCGGTAAAAAAAAAAGTTTTACCGGTTTACCGGCAATTTATCGGTAATTCTAAATGAATAAATATTAATAATCTTTATAGAGAAAATAGTAACAAATGAATAGTGTATTTTATATTAGATAGATTGGAAAAATAGGATCGGTAACGCGCATAGTTTACGTATAAAATGATTCCACATATTCGGTCCAGTGGCCAGGCTATATTTTTTGTAAAATAAATGTGTAATTTTAATTTAAGATTAATAATATTATAATGTTTATTTTTTTGTATTATACTAAAAATCATCGAATGCACAAAACCAAATAATTTAAAAAGCTCACAATTTAACCAAATTTCAGTTACAAAAATAAAATTGAATATGAAGAAGGAATTGTTGTTTGCTTTTTTTAACACACATTTAAAAATTATCAAGAGTTCTGATTTAGTTTTTAATTTATTAAATTAAATGATATATCACAGATAAAAATTTACCGTATTATATATATACTTACCATATTATTATTTCAAGAATTTTAAAATTGTTCTCCAATGTCACTTCATTAAAGAACAAAATTTAAAGAAAAAATAATTAGTTTTCAGTGATGCAGTAAAATTGGATCTCGAAATTTCCTGTTGTCTTTTCAGTCAACGAGAAATTTTAGGAATATGCTTAAAAAGAACACGAGTAAAAGAGATGGAAGTAAATAGAAATAGTTAGTTTGACTAGTTTATTCATATTCATTCGGTAGAAAAAAAAACCGAAGGCGAATTGAATTGTCGATTTTTTTTATTTGTATAAAGTTGTTGAGGTTATGCCTTTTACATTGTTTTACAATATCTTACACATAATCATGGAATTTTACCGAGTTACCGGTAATTTATTGGAAAATTACCGGTAAATTTAAACACCATTTTCGAGTGAATTACCGATTTACCGGTGAACCGGTTTACCGGTATTATTTCCCCTATCACAGCTACGTATTTAAAAATTAAAAAAATTTCCCATTTAAATTTATTTGGATTCTCCCTTTTTAATTCTAAAAATCTAGTAAATTTTTATTGTTTAAATATTGCGTAGAAATAAATGATCGTCTCAAAATATTTCAACATAATTTTCACATAATTCATTGAAATAAAAAAAGAAAAAAGGAAGTTTATATAAATTCAACCCACCCACAGTGAATTCTAAACGATAAATTGTCGTGCGGATGATAAATTATAATGGATGAATTGTTTTATTTTATTTATAGAGAAAATATTATCTGCAGATAGAAAAGTTGACCAATTTTCTTTAAATGTTAACATAATTTTAAAGAAAAACCAAAATGAACAAAAAAAACTTTGGGAATATTCAATTTGGTAAAAATGTTACGATAACTCAGTTGGTAAAGTTCGACTGGAAATCGTAAGGTCTCGTGTTCAAATCTCGGTTGCAACATGAAATTTTTATCAAATAAAATATGTTCATTGTAAGTTTAATTCATGACGAAAATTTCTTTAGATAAAATGTGAAATGTTTTCACAATAAATATTTGTTTTTTTTTGCTTATTTTCTAAAATGAAATCGAAAAGAATTTTTTTCAATAATAAAAAGTTTTTAGTTATTTTATTAATAAAAAAAAAAACAATATTTCCTTTAGTTAATAATAAAATAAAATACAATAATAGTGAAAAAATATTCAATATCCTATAAATTTGGTAAATAAATAAAAAATTATTTTATAGCCCGATGGCATTTGAAAATAGATAGAAAATTATTATTTTCAACTATGTTGACCGGAAGTTATTTTCATATTATTTGATGAAACTAAATTTAATATTTGATGAAAATATTTGTATACCCTAAAGAAATGTGTTTTCCTATAAATAATATAATATAATATTTATGATTGAGTATTTGCCTTAAAGCAGATACAATGACATCAATTTATGATGACTACAGTAAATAGACAAACTTATATATTGTCAAAGTTTACACATTAATTATTAAAATATTATGAAAGATTGATATTACGTTTATTTATTGTTTTTATATTTTTTTAAAAAAGAAAATTCTATTTTTAGTTTAACTCTTCCATCATAAGATCATAGATACAAGATGATTAAAAATCCATTAATAAAGAAAAAAATGTTCCGGTAGCATTATTTAAATTTTTGTCCTCTTTTAGAATTTTATCCCTTTTGTCTCTCGATTAAACTAACAAGAAAATATTTTGTTGTGTCCCAGAAATTTTTTTGGAAGAAAAAAGGAAATGTGAAATAATTTGGAAAATGTATAACTAATGTGAAGTAATTATTAGAATTATTGGTCAACAAATGAGTCCAACATAATTATTATGGAGTTTTGTACTAAAATTTGAATATGATGACTGATTTAAGAGTTAATTGTAATTGTAATTGAATGTATAATTATTTTTCTTCATTTGGTCCTTTACTAATCCTTTTCTTTATTCTAAAAAAATGCCCTAAAATGTACCGATCCTTCGACACTCCTTGAATTTACTTAATAACAAAGGATTAATATTATTTTGTCATAATTGACACAATTTCATTTAATTTAATTTAATTGAATATATATTTTGTTTCATTCCAACGATAAACTTTTTCTTCAACAAATAATGTACACAAATTTTAATTCACATAAGGTAATCTACCATGAAATCGCCTAATGCACTTTTATAGTTTTCAACTATTTTCACAGTTAAATATTATAAATTTAAACATAATTACCAAATTATAAATGATCCAAATAATTGTAGAATTCTCTAGAATTCTTCAATTATTTTTCTTTTCTATTTACAGAAAAATTACATCCACACAATTGAATTGAATAGATTTTCATATAATTTTTCATTTTAAAGGCAATTACTTTAGCCTATTTTTTTTTTTTTTCTGTTTTTTTTTTTTTTACTTAGGCTTATCGTATAACACAAAATTCATGCGAGAATTAGAAAAATTAGGGTGATAACCGTCCCTTTACAAAAAAACAAAAAAAAAAAAACAACAACAAGACCAAAGAATGGAAAAAATGTAGAAAAAAAAGTTTATGAAAATTTTTATAATAAATTACTTTTGTATATGAAAGAATGAGAGAGTATGACTTTTTATTTATACACACACACACATACATACAGGGACATACACACACATAATGATCACTTTATTTATATATTGTAATTTATGTATTATGTATTTATTGTAGTAAAGAATTATAATAGAAATTTATCTTTATCTTTTCGTTTATCCCAGTTTTTCTTCCTTGTTTTTTTTCTTGTTCTTCTTCTTCTGTTTTTTTTTTTATTGTTTTTTTTTTTTTATTATTGTAGAAAACATCTTTGATTGATGTGAGCAATTAGGAAAGGCGCGAACTCATATATAACAAAATTACTAATATCAAAGTCATTCAAATAAATATATTTAAGTTAAGTTCTATTTAAAGAATAGACAAGATTTCTTTTATAATAATAACAAAAGCTAAGAACAACATCAAGATGAAGAAGAAGAAGAGTAAGAGTAAGATAGATGAATGGAATAAAGAAAAAAAAAAGTGAACAAATATCAAAAATGAACAACTTATTGAAATGTTTCATTCTATAGGATTAGTAACGATGTTATAATTTGTTTTTTTTTGTTATTTGATAGAAAAGATGAGAATGTTGTTCAACAAGAAGAGGAAACAGAAAATGTGTTTTGGTTTTTTATTCTTACATTTATTATTCTCATTTAAGTTTCATTTGGTCAAAAGAAAAAGTTATTTGCTTTTTTGTATAGAAAAAGTTTTTAAATTAAATTTTTATTCAAAAGATAGAAAATTTTTTTTTTTTTACTACGACATAAACAGGATAAAGTAAATATTAAAAACATTTCTTTTTTTTTTTATGTAAATTCTTTATAGACAAAATTAAGAAACAAAATTATTAAAATGAAATGATCTGAATGGCAAGAGAATTTTAACAAAGTTATTGGGTAAAGTTAAAGTGGGTGATATTCATTCAAGACTTTACCTGTAAATTTCTAACGAAATTTTATTATTCTGAACTTTTCAGATTTTAATAATACTTCCTGTAACCTGTAGAGAATCAAAATTAAATAACGCGAATCCAGAACTTAAAAAAATTATTAAACTTAATTCTAAATAATCAATATTTTAGTTCGATACTGGCAATAAATTCCATTTAGAAAACAAATTATTCCTCTTATTATTCAATCAGTCTAAAATAATGAACTCATTAATTATAAAGCTTGAGTGAATTGTTACTTTAAAATCATTAAATATTTGATCAAACAATAAATATAAAATTGATCCAAATATATGAATATAAATTTAAATAATCAATTTAATTAAATTTAAATAGAAAATCATAAGTTTCATTCATACAAAACTGACATTTGTTGATATAAAATTTATATACACGAAGTTAAATAGAAAATGCAATTGCAATCTGTAACAACATAATCATTTAACTAAATAGAATAATATATTCATGTCTACATGTAACTACTAAATATGAAGTGTGTGTGTGTATAAAGTATATCTGCCTCTGAAGAAAATGACTTCTAGAAAATTATCTCAACACATAATAATAATTCTGTTTCTAGAAATGTATTTAAAATACAAAATATAAGTTAAAAAAAAAAGATGAGTGAAGTGAGTGAAATATTAAATTGTATCAACTTTAATTTTATTGTTTCTATATTATGTTTCACTACACTACACTATATACTTTGTATAAATTTTCAATTACATTTAATTCTATTTAGGTTTATATAGAAATATTTATATTCTGTTTAACGGCTGTACTTTATACTTTGTTAAATGTTTTTCATCCATATAACAGAGAAATAATTAAATTGTTTTAAATATTTTAATTGTGTTATTATTAAAATATTCATGTTTTAAGCATTTTAATTGAAAATTTTGACTGATATTCATATGATACGTTTTCATAGGTAATAGAAAATATTTTATATAAAGAAACAAACAAATCAACAAAAGGTTATTTAAATACAATTTATTGACATGTCGCTTTTGATTAAATTTTCTAAATTTTAAACTATCATAAACATCTATAGAATTCATCTAAACAAAAAACAAAAAGGTAAATTCTATCAGGTATATAATGTCACATCATTCATGTAATTTCTCTGTTATTGTTTTATTTTTCCTATTTTTTATAAAAATCATCAACCTTTTTAACATTTCACATTAAATCATGTAGAAAAAAAAATTACACATTGATTGTTTGAAGTTCAACAAAATATTTATAGAAAAACCAAAAATCAAAAGAAAATTGTATAAAATTTAAAAAGTTATAATTTTCATTGAAATTACAAATTTCTAACAAATTGTCTGAAGAAAAAAAAATAAAGTTTTCCTATTTTCATAGAAAAAAACACATTATTATGATTCATTATTTTGTCTATTGTAAAGTTCAAAGTCTACAAAAGTCTATACTTACTCTCTACCCTACAAACTCACAAACTATATAATTCATAAATGGGTAGCACTTCCTATCATTTTAATTGAAATAAATTCTGCTATTTGAATTTAATAAAAAAAAAATGAAAAGAAAAATGGAAAAATATTATAACAGAAAGAGAAAATTATTTAAATCCTTCGAAATATTCACAATCGAACCATTATATAATACGCGAGAATTGCTGACAGTAACATAACAGAACAGAACAGGGTGAAAGAAGAAGAGGATAAAAAAAACATGCAAATGAACATGTCAGAGAGGAAATGGAAAATGAAATATTGAGGAAATTTAATAAAAAAAAAACGAACTGGCAAAAATAAACAACAACAACAACAACAAATAACACAGCGATACAAACAGGCAGGACAAACAAACAAACAAAAAACTGAGTGTATATTTTTTTATTATTATTAATTTTTGTTTTTTTATTTTGCGATACGAAAAGGAAACATGTTTTTTTTCCTCTCTCTCTCTCTCTCTCTCTCTCACTCTCTCTCTGTTTTGGATATTCTATAAAATAGTGTTATTATTATGATTATCACAAAAAAAAAAAAATATGAAAATGAAAACGGATGGAACAACAACAAAAAAATCTATATATTAAAAAACCAACAACAAAATGACAACAACAAACAACAGAGAAAATTAAAATATCCAAAGAATGAAAATTTTTGATTATATATTTTGTAAAATAAATATATTTGATTAAATCAAATTATATATTTTGAAATATTTTAGGTCAATTTCCATCAGTAACAAAATATTTTTGTGTAAATTATGAAAATTTGAAAAGTTTTGTAAATGTGTAAAGTCAATGACCAAATAAAGAAAAAACAAAAAAAAACTTTTCATTTTTTTAAAATATTTTTGGTTGATAACGGAATTGTTATATTTTGGAGCTTCTAAGCTTCATTCAATCATTAAACATTTTTGTATTCCTTAAAATGAAAGCATTTTCTTGGAAAATTAATGGAAATTTTTTTTATTGATTCACAATCATACAATGGAAACAACTGGAGAGTTCAGTATAAGCTGCTAAATATTTATTTGTAAGAACCAAAAAAGAAAAAAAAATCTGTGGAAAATGTTTAGTAAACAAATAAAAATAAATAAAATTGTGTTTTCTTTTCTTTTTTTTTTGAAGAAAATCCGTTTTTTATGAGAAAAAAAAAGACAAAAAGCGAAAAAAAATTTACTTTTATGAATTTAGGAAGGACATTTAGAAATGACAGAATAATCAACTTAAATATCTTTATAAAGTATGGGTATTTAGTATAAAACGGCATAGATAAAAATCTATATTTAAAAAAGGAAAAAAAAATGGAGAAAAAAAAACTAAACTAAACCATAAAAGTCGCGTTCAAAAAAATATACAAAACTTGTATAATTAAGTAAAGCTTTTATGTGCGTGACTAACTGTAACAATAACATCATCATACAAACAAAAAATAAAAGAAGAAGGAAAAATATTAAAAAAAAAAGACTCTACACAAATTGTTGTATCAAAATCCACTAGAAATAAAAATATCCAAACTAAAACAGAAGAAAAATTCTTGACATTACAATTCATTACATTCATAATTAAACACAAATTATAATAAACTAACGAACAGAAAAATTTTTTTATTAAATATTTTTTTTTCTCGCATTTTTCTATTTTCACATTTTCTATTTTTTATATGATTTTATTTTTGTTTCACATTTTTAATTAAATTAATGTTAATTGGTTAGTTGTAACCTCAATGTAAATAAAAGAAAGTTAACTATACGTAGGTACTACCAACTTATTTAAATTATGTTGTTATAATTAATTCAACAAAGAAATATTGAAAATAAGGTTAAGGTAATACTTTATTTTAACATTTATACACACACACACATACACACAGACGTTAAAAGCTCACATGGAAATTATATGTAACAATAAAAATAGAAAAATGGGAACCATATAACGTAAGTATTATTATTAATGAATGGCGTTTGTGGTTTGTTTTTTTTTTTTTTTGTTTAATTTTACAAACGAAAATAAAAACAACAAAAGGAAGCTTTTTGTTTTTATTATTATTTTTTTTTTTTAATGTAATTTTTGAACCACAAATAATAAACAACAGATAAGAGTTACATACATGAGTTTGTTGTCTACAAAAAATGAAAAACAACATTAACAATTTTCAATGCGTATTTTTATTATAATTATTGATTAGACAAAAATTTATTTATACCTAAATGTCTCTAATCGTCTATGTTGATTTTTTTTTTTGTTGTAGTTTGTATTAAATTCTGAACCCTTTCAAAAAAAAAACTATTAAAAATACAAAAATCAAATGATATACAGAAATGTTAAGTATATAGTATATAAATTCAAATCAAACGAGACATTATATTTATATAGACTTGAATTTCTGAGTGCCTGACATCATTATATACAGAAATCTACATACTTTATATACCAAATAACCATATCTAGATATATCTATTTTCTTCGTCGTATATATATATAATGTTTCTATATAAACGCGCAAAATGTTTTATGGTTTTATGTCAACCCCAAAAAAAAAAAAAAATGAAAAGAAAAGAAAAGAAAATAAAGAGTAAAAGTCAAGTCAAAAACCAAACCAACATGATATCACCTTTCTCTACTACAACTCGTATTCTTACCATTTTTACTTTTACTCAATAAATATAATGAGTTCTTATAGGCTCTTCATGTATATATACTTCAATACATAGTAGGTTACCTTATTATATAAGAGAGAAATTCTATAGGAAAATGAATGAAAATCGTTGAAATTAAATTTGAAAAAGCAAAAAAAGAAAGAAAAAAAAACATAAAAAGGATCGGAAAATAATTTTTTTTTCCGTTTTCTTTTCTTCTTGTACTTTTAGTATTTCTTCTTCTTCTTCTTCCTCTTCATCTTTCTTTTTTAATTTTTATTTCCTTTTTCCTCTTAGATACATGATTTTATAACATCAGGAAAACAGAATTTTCATTCGTTTCGTTATACATTTACATTAGAATATTTCTTGTAACTGAATATTTTGTATATTTTGTATGTTTGTATGTTTATATGTTTGTATGTATAAAATGTTTGTAGAATATATCTGTAGGTAAGTCAAATGTATAGAAATAGAAAAATGAACATTTTAACAAATGGTTCTTATCAAAACTTCATAAAAAAAAAAAGAAAGAAAAAATAACGAAAGAAACAAGAAATACGAAATTATATGCTTAAAATTACGATAATTAATTGTATGAAAAAGGGGGGAAAAAAAGTAGGAACCAATTTAAATAAAAAAAATAGAGGATCATTAATTGAAAATTTGACGTTGTTGTTTTTTTTTTGTCCTTTAGTGATGGTTTAGAATGTTAATGTTTTAATTTGATTTGTGTTTTTATTTGAAATGAAAACCTTTTTATTCTGTATTCAGTAAAAATAGGAAAAACTATTTATTACAACGTAGTATTTTTTTTTATTTCGTTACGAACACAATCACGATCAAATAAAACTCAGACCTTTCTTATCAGACTATAAATTTCATCAAGATGCATGGCCTAAATTTACTGAATAATTTTGGTTACCGTCTGTAAATTATTTTGATCTTCACTAAGAGCAAATCCATTATTGGCAACTTTAAAATTTAACACAAATAAATAACTAAAATTGTTAATTCTAAACAATTAAATTATATTGGATAATAATAATTACCCTATAAACTATTTAATATTTTCTAATTAAATGAATTTCAATGTAAAGTGATACCAATTTTCTATATTTTCATCTTATATACGAAAATTAATCAAATTATGTAACAAAGTCATCTAATTTTATATACAAAATATATAAGATTAAAGATAAAGAGACGAGATGTATGTACAATTACAATTAGAGAATTTATATAATTACTTCTAGATTCTCAAAAGAAAAAAAAAAAAATAAATAAATAATTTATAAACGTTTGATATTATTTATTTACATAGATTAAAACATTATTACATTTATACCTTTACATTTATATATATATATTTGTCATTTCATTTGTAATTCTATGTAATATACATAAATTAATTAATATTATCATACTAATGCAACAATATTATAATATATACACTTTTATGTTTATATGCATTTATTAATCTTATATTCACATAGTCTTATAAGATATACTTACGTTAAATAATTTATATTCAAATTTAATACAAACCTCAGACATTATTGCAAACACAATATATATACAAACATATACACACACACAGAGATAGAGATAAAATGTGCATTTACATTTGATAATAAAATTCACTAAAATCCCCAAAATACTACTTACGATAAATCTTAAATTATAATTAATTCTGTATGCTTAGACACAGAAATATTCTACATAGTTTCTTATAGACAGAATAATGAATATTTTATTTAGAAATTCTTAACTATACGTTTATTACAAAAGATAATATTTTCGTAAAGATAAAACAACAAAAAAAATATAATATAAAATCATAACAACCAAAAAAAAAAAAATCTATAGAATGAATTAAAGTAGAAAAATTAATTTCATAAAATTGTTTTGGAAAAAATAAAAATTAATATTTTTTGACAAAATATAAATATAGAGGGTTGAATTTTCAGTTAAGAGATAATAACTAAGTTTATATTTCAAATTTTCAATATAGATATAAAATTTTATGAGTTTTATTCGTTACTAAAAGATTCAGTTAAATTGTTGACCAAAAATGCTCAATTGAAAAATTTTGCCAAAAAAAAAAAAAAAATTAAGCAATAAAAATAAAGGGAAGCAAACTGAAAGGGACTCATCATAAAATATAACTACCAAATCGTTATAGGGGATTTTATTCATTCAACTCCTAAATAAATAAGTAAATAAATTTTAAATAAAAGATTTACTTTGAATTTTCAGACTTTAAAAATAACATTAAAAATTTCTTTTGAAAATTTGTTGGAATTTTTATTTTTTTGTTAAAAGAAAAATAAGAAACATTTTTTTTCAAGAATTTCTACATTAAAATTATAGTCAGAAATGTTGATCATTCTGTTATTAAATATTTTTTCAATTAACTGGGTCATTTCAACAATTCCAATGATTCCAATACTTTATTAATTTTATTTCAGTTTTTTTTTTCTCGTATTGTGAGAAATACTGTGGCGCCTCCACATTTCTTTCTTTTTTTTTTTGTTATGTATCCAATGTAAGAAAATAAGAAAATATTAAAGAAAAAGAAAGAGAGAGAGAGAGAAAGAGAGAAAACATATGTTTTGAAGGGGTGACTGGAAGAAAAGTAAAATTGATTGGCAAATTAATAATATATAATTATTTGATTATTTTCTATTATTGATCAATTAATAAAATATCAATTTTGTGTTGTTTTTTTTTTTCTAGAATAGAAAATGTTGAAAGAATGAGAAAGTGTGAAAATTATTATTAGTGAATAAAAGTGTTTATTCATACACAAAATATGAACCAAATGAATGTAAAAAAAATATTCATATTCTAATTTCTGTTAAATTTTCCTCTCTTTGTTTTTATTCCTTAAATTAAGATTTTCATCAGTGTTTTTTTTTTTTGTTGTAAAATTACAGATGAAGATCATTTAGAAAAATATTTCATTTGTCTGAATTATTTTAAATAAACAAAATGTGAAATTAATTAATGAAATACAGAACTAATATTATTATTTGTTGTCGTTGAGTGTTTGTACGTTGAGAGCACAAATAAATACGAAAATTTCATATAAATAAAATTTTTAATGATTAATTAATTATTGATAATAATAATAATAATAATAGCTTACTATATATTTATTAATATGTTATAATTGTGTCATATTTTTATTGATTTCTATTTTAATTTCTTACACATAACTCCATCCGTTCATCTACCCCATTCAATCCACCAATCTTCAACATTTACACATATTCACATATACAAATAGAAATATATACAAATAGCACTCGTCAATTGTATTTAATTCTTATATATTTACACTTTCTTCAGTTATAATGTATAATATTTGTTAAAGTTATTTAATCATGAGTTGTTCTGTTCACAGAAATTATAGCCTCATGTGTAATCTAAAAACGAAAAACGAAAAAAAAAAAAAAAGCATATATATGGAGAAGTAAATAAATAGACAACATCTGAATACCCCAGAGCTTAAAAGAACAAAAAAAAAAATACAGTTTTATATCAATGGGTATGTTTAGTGTATGTGTGTGTGTGTGTGTGTGTGTATGGATTGTGGGTGTGTGTATGTATTATTATATAGAGGGGAGACAAATTGTATTCTAAGAAAAATTATAATAGAGAGACTGAAAAATATAATACTTGATATTGTTAACATTAAACATTTTTTTTCTTTTATTCTTTATGTAATTAGTTTTGTCTTTTTTATTCATAATTTTTTTTTTTCTAATTAATTAATTATTTAGAATAAAATGTATTTATTTTCTTCAATCAACATCCTGTAGAATATTTAGATTTATTTTAATAAAATATTTAAATTGATTAATGTGTCCAACTTGTTTTTACATAATAATTGTAATGACTTTTCTTAATTAAAATAAAAATATATTGACCGTCGCAATCAAATTTGAATTTCTTGTATGTAACAAGTAGTTTTGAAATGATTTTAATATGAGTACCATTGATTTGATTAAATTCCTTTTTATACTTTTCTATTTTAATTTTAAATAATAATAATTTATTTAATTTAATTGTATTTGATTCTACTGGAACGAAAATGTGTAACTTTGTAACAATATATACACAAAATATACACAAAAATGTACAGAGAGAAGAGATCCAAATTTTTACCTGTAAATTCTGGTATTTTAAATTATCTAAAAATTTATAAAACAAAATAAATAAATGAAAAGTTTTAAATATTTTGTTATTCAAACGCTATTCAAACTATTGGTCGTAACAAGACATAATATGAATTTTAAAACAGTTCACACATTCCATTTAAAATATATTCAGAAAATGAAAATGATAAAAGGAATCTCTTTATTTTTAGTATATAAAAGTCTTTCAGTATTAACACTGCATGGTAATTTAATGTAATCAATAAATTGCAATTTCCATTTTATCCATTTATTTTATTTTTTCTTTTGAAGAATAAAACTCAAAGACGAATATTATAGAAAATCACTGCATTTCAACATTGAACAAATCTGTATGATAATAACAATATTGTTAGACATCTATCGACGAATGAGTAGAGTTTTATTTTTATTTATCTTCAAGTCAGATACTCTGTGATGCTGATTTTGAGATGCAAAAAAAAAAAAAAGAAGTTTATACATCAAAAATTCTCTTTTTTTCTCGTAGCTTTCATTCATTGAATGCATTTTCAGGATTTTCAATATTATTTTCTCTCATGTTTTATTTTATCCTTTTTTTTTTGTCAAGTGTAACGAGAATACAATAGAAATTCTTTTCTTTTCTATATTCAATCCTTCTTAAGTTTAAAGAAAAATCATTTGAATTTTTATTTTAAACTGAATGAAGATATTTATGTTAAAGTTTTTGTATAAAATTAATTGCTGCACTTGATTATCCCATTTAATAAATGAAAAAATATTTAAATAGAAAATTTCAAGGATTCTTTCAATTAAATTAAATTAAATTTGAACAAAAAAAAAAACAGAAAGAAAGAAACTTTTGTAAATAATTTAAACTTTAACTTAAAGTAATAAATCTTATGAGAAAGATAAAGAAACAACAATAAACAACAAAGTTAATTAAACAATAACTTTAAAGAATAAAAAAAATAACAAAAGAAAAAAAAATCTTAGACAAAAAACTTTTGTAAAAGAAAATCAGTAGCGTTGTCCTTAAATTTATTTTCTGTTGCTTTGACCAAAGTCCTTGAACTTAAAGAAAACTTATATTGATGCGGCATTTTGGAGAATCTTTATTATTGAGAATAAGAAATAATAATCAGCCTTAAATCTATTTTGAAGACAAATAATATCCAATCAATTATTATTATTCTGTCTATTTAGAAACTTTCAAATAATTTTACGTTCATACAATTATATTCAATGATTTTGAACTTTTAATCAAAATTCAATGTAAGAGGATTTTATACGAGAATATTCACCTTACGTTATTTACCTAATTCTTCAATTATTATTATTATTATTGAACCCTTAAAAATGTTAAAAAAAGATAAAAATTGTATGTCAGATTTTACACTTTAACTTTTATATATTTTTTTTTTCTCAATTGATAACGTTGGAGAGGATAATGATGGAAAATGGAAAGTTAAAGTGGTTCACAAAGATTTAAAAAAAAAATCAAGGTCAATTTAAAATTATTATGTGAAACTTGACAATGAATTAAATTCATTTCATTCCTTTAAGTTAAGGGAAAAGTACAAAAACAGAAAAAATTATGAATCAGAAATTATCTAAAATTTATATACAAAGGAAAAATTATATAAAAGTTAAAACAAAAAGTTAATAAATTTTTAATTAATGCACGTACAAAAAAAAAAACAGGATAGAGAAAAAACGGAGAAAAAGAACTTTTAAATGTTTGAATTTGATTATTTTACTTAAAATTAATTCAGTTCATGAATAATTGATTTTCATGAATAATTAAAATTCGACACTAATTTAAATGGATGACAATATTTACTTAAAATATTGAATGTAAGAAAAAAATGTATATAAAATTTTTGGTTATAAGAATGGGAATGAGAATCAGCAAGGAGACTCAACACTGATGCTCAACAATGAGACTCAACAATGAGAATGAGAATGATAATGAGAATGAGAATGATGAAAAGTGTCATTTTAATTGTTGTTAATTAATTACAATTAGAATATAATTTCATAATGTTTTCTTTTGTTTTTTTCTTTTTTTTGTATTTAGTTTTAAGAAATTAGAACAAAAAAAATACGTCACCAGAGACAAGGAAAAATACTAGAATGATTTTAAAGTGGGAGCATGTCAACATGCTGGCGTTTAAAGCAGGAAACAATCACTTGATGCAAGTCAAGTACAAAGATTAGAAGAAGAAGAAGAACTTTAAAGTTTTGTCATTATGGGAATTTATTATTTTTACAAAAATTTCTTGAATTTTCATTAATCAAATAAATCGGATAATAATAATAAGACAGAACATAAAATTGAAAGTCAATTCAGAAAATTCTAATAAAAGTAAATTCCAAAAATAGAAATAAATATTTTTTAATGAGAGTTTTGGTTGAATTTTTTTTTTTTTCATTTCTCGATTGATCGCAAATTTTTATTTCTTAAGAAAAATATTTTAAAATATTAGACAGCTTTGTTTATTTCAAATTTTTTTTTGTCCTTGTGCTAATTCCTATAATATTCCAGAGTAAATCCAAAGAAAAAAGAAAGAATGAAAAAAAAAACAACAAATAGAAAAATATTAAGATTTGTTGAATTTTAATTTTAAATCGCATCAACAAAAAGTAAGTCCTCTCCTCTTCACTTCTCTTTTATTATACAATTTTTATGTCTTTCATTTTTCCTAAATTTATTCAATCTTGTGAAAAACAAATATTTTTTTTATTTATTATTGAAGAAGAAGAAAAAGAATAATAAGATGCGAAAGAAGAAGAAGAAGTAACACAAGAAAAAAAATTAAAGAATCCCTTAAGGGGAAAGACTTTTCTTGAGACTTATTCTCTTTTACACTCTTTCTCTCTTTCTTTTTCTCTCTCTCTCTCGTTTTTTTTTTTTTTGTGTGTGAATATTTCCCAACAGAATTATTCAATTTTACTCTAGAGTTTGATCTGAAGTGTTCGATGACAACAACAACAACAACAGCAACAACAAATAACAAAAATAAAACAAAAATCAAAGAAAGAAGAACAAAAAAAAAAAGTATTTTCTCTTTTGTTATCTAAAAAGATATTTTCGAAAATACAAGAAGGAAAGAAAAGAAAAGAAAAAATTACAAGTCAAGAATAGAAAATGTAGGATAATCAAGGATTTACTTTTTCCTCTTACTTTTTGTTCTCGTTCTCTTTTTTTTTTTTTCTTTCTTTTTTTGTTTTGTAGGTGCAGATTTTTTTTTTCACATTTTCTTTTCGTGGGAAAAAAAAAAACAAACAATACAATTTTTTTTTGATATTTTTCTTTTGTGTTTATTATTTTTAAGAAACACAACACATTTAAATCAAGAAAAGGAATGAATGAAATAATAAAGTTAAATATTATTAAATTTTTGGTAAAGTTTATAAAGATTTGCCAAATATTAGAAAAAATTAAAAAAATCTTTCTTGGAAGAAAAAATTCGTAAAGAGCAAAAGAAAAAAAAAACTGTGTAGAAAATGGATTTGGGAAAGGAACCAAATTAGAATCTTAAAGAATAGGAAAATATTTTAACATAAAATAAAAATGTGATTTTAAACGGAAATCTTCTCAATATCATTAAATCCCATCAGTTGAGAATTATTATCAGTGTAATAATTAAACTTTTACATTCTCGTCCTTTTTCACCTCAATTCTGACATAACGTTAATTTTAATTTCAATTTTAATTCATCCATACATAAAAACCTGACAGTAATAATGTATTCTATACCTACTTAATGTAAATGTGAATTGATTTTGTGATTAAATACAATAAATCAAATTTATTCATGTTGAAACCAAAAAAAAAAAAACAAAACACTTAAAATCTAAATAATGTTGAACGTTTAGAATAAATGTAACAATAGAGAATGAAAGTAAATGCAACTCAATATTTTTTTAAGATACTCAACCTATACAATGGCGTACTTTTGGTTGAATAAACATTTTGTCTTGTGAAACTATTTCACCATAATCCAAAAACCAATTTTGATTACATGAAATTATGTCTAACAATTTTTTGTTTCATTACTAATTTTCTAAAAGAAAACTGAAAATTCAAAATAATTATAGGACGATTGGACTAATTAAGGTGGTATTATCACGAAGGGTAGTTATGCACAGAACTATATAGTTAGGGGGTTAGGGGGTTATTAGGCAATCTCTTATATACTAAAATACTATACTAAATTGGTAATATTGGTAAAAAATTGGTAAAATTGGAAAATTTGTAAATTTTAAAAAATTGACAAAAAGAAAAATTAAATACAAAAATGGAAAAATAATCTAAAGGATAAATTTATAAAAAAGACAAATTTAAAAGACATAAAAAATTATTTATTTGATTTTTTTTGCTGTTTTTTTTTTTTTTTTGGTTGAATTTTACCCCATTTAATTCGCCCCACCCCACACTTATTCCACTGACAGAATATTTCACATATAACATTTTCATCATTCTTGGAATCATAAACAATTTTTGAGATTCGTCTTACTTTTGTTGTATTGTTATTGTTGTTGTTGTTTTTGTTTTTTTTTTTGTTCTTCTGTCATGAACAATAAATTATAAAATCTGTTGAAATGAGAAACGGAATAAATTTAATTGATAATTTTCACATGGATAACCTTTACAAGATTAATATTTTGGATGTCACGTTTTATAATTTATATCTTACTTTTTACTTCTTCATTAATATTATTATATGTATGAAATTTATTAAAGATTATTGAGAAATTTCTCTATATAGGATTTTACTCATTTTACACATTTTGATTTATTTAATCTTATTATGAAAATTTAAACGAATAATGATTACTTTGTTGAACTTCTTCTCTTTTTTTTTTTATGTTTACAAATTAATTTCTAAGAAAATGAAACAAGAGAATCAGAAGAAATAATTGGTGTAACATGTTTAAAAAAAATGTTAATTTAAAACAACAATAAAATTTAGAAATTTTGTACCGAAAACGAAAGTTATTCAATTGCTTTAAATTTTCAAATAAAAAACAATATAAATTGAAGATCAACTTAACAAAAAATTACGATGACATTTTAATAAAATCTCAATTTTGTCATTTTCTTTTTTCTCTTGGAAATATTCGATTTTACCAAAAGATTTGATAATCTTTGGTAATGCAATCAATTTTAAAACAAAAAATTACTTTTAGCACTAAAGTTTCACGAACATTTCAATAATCTGACACTAAATAATTTGTTCATTTACAAATTTTATCCCTTGCTGAACTTTACATTGAAAGCTCAATATTTTATTGTTGTTGTTATTTTTTTCTTCAGATTTCACTAAAATCACATTCTTCAGAATTAACTTTAGAGACAACAAAAACTTTTAATGTTGGTTTTTATAAAAAAAAAAAAAAGGTCGTTTGTTTTTTTTTTTTTGTCTCCTTCTAAAAGTGGTCAATAAGAAAAAATGATGACAAATGTGTTCGTTGCTAATTTATTATCAAAGACAATTCGTAAACTTTCCTTCAAAAACATGAGAAATTTTCTCTTTTTTCTCTTTTCATCTTAATTTATAATTTTTGATTATTTTTTTAACACAAAAAATATTTTTCTTCTTCTGCATTTGTTTAAAAAAGAAATAAAAAAAAAATTGATCTTAGAAAAATAAAAAAAAAATACAAAATTCATTCAAATCTCACAGAAACAGAAAATATTAAAAAAAAAAAAAAAATGTCAGAAATTTTATTTAGAAATTAATCTTGGAAAGTAAACATCTTGAACATTTGACACTTTTACATTATTTCTTGTCTTAAATAAAAAAAGTATGTGTGTGTGTGTGTGTGTGTGTTGATGTAATAATTTAGTTACAAGCAACTTGGGGGCTGTATTTTTTTTACTTGAAATTTTAACCTTAAGAAATTCTGATATTTTCATTCCTGTTTTTTCTCATTTAATATTCCTACAATTTACTTTTATTATTTTTTTTTTTTTGTTTTTTATTTATTTTTATTTTATTTATGGATACTTTTTATAGATGACAGTTAAATACTTTTGAGTTTTTGTCATATCCCACACGCCCCACCACAATCCCGCATAATCATAATATTTCCCAGAGAGATAAAAATTATTATATTTTCTTGTTAGATGTAATTTTTTTCTCCCTTCTCATTCCCCTTTGTTTGTTTGTTTGTTTTTTTTTAATGATCGAAAAATATTCAAATATAACAAATTTTTATTAGTTTAGATTTTCCTTTTGACTCTATTTCCATATATTTTCTTGGTTTTAAATTAAATATAAAATTTTCATGTCATAAAAATAAATTAAATATAATTAAATTATTTGAAATTCTTTCTAGAAATTTTCTATAAATTATAACAAAATGAAGTTTATTAAGTAGAAGGGTAACCACAATTCTTTGTGATATTTAATTTCTATTCAATATTTAATCTTAAACTTAAACTGATTGTATGCTTTCAACTATAATTTTATAAAATAGAATTTATAATTAGTCTCTAAGCAAAATACTTCTACAATAGACCGACAAATTCTTATATACAATTTATATAGGAATTATTTTAATGTATTTATAAATCAATTGAGTTTAATGTTTGTTCAATAAATTTATACATTCATTAATTATTTTCTATCCATCTAACGATTATACGTTGCGTATGCAACGGTTAACAAACAGGTAAAAATTATATCGATAAGATGACGCTGATAGAATTCAAGCGAAATCCTTTTGGATGCTTTTTTATTTTTTTATTTCTTAATTTCTATAAAAAAAAAACACGAAGATCAATTCTGACTACATCAGATTTGATTTTGTTAGTGTTTATCACAAATTTTGATTTAAATCTGATTTTTATTGTATTTTTGATCAATATTTGTGTCTTTAATAATTCTTACCCTCCTCAGGATATAAAACAATTTTATGTATAGAGAAAACTTTCAATATTTTGTTTGGTACGTTTAAAATGTAAACTTTTCAATATACACAACTGAATTTTATAACATATGAATTGAGTTGTTTTTTTTTTCTTTTGAATATTAAATCGTTTTCTTCTTCTTCTTATTTATTTTTTTTTATTATTGTTTCTTTTGGCTTTTGAAAGTTTGAGGGTGTTATAGATTTTTTTGTTTTTTGTTTTGTTAGAATTTAAAGCATACATTAAAGATACACAAACATATAAACTCAAATGAAAATAAAGAATTATTTATTTATATTTGCGCAATCTTTTAATCAAAAAAAAGAAAAAAAAAGTATATTTAAAGGTTAATTGGTCTGTTTTTCTATATATGTATTTTTGATTTAATTTAAAATCAAATCATAAACCAATTAGTATAAAGTTTAGGTAGAAAAATTTGTGAAATTTATTCTTTAAATTACAGTGTATGGGTGTAGTGTATGAGGGACAAAAAATAAAAATAAAGCAAATATAGTTTTTCCTTCTGATTTCATTTCATTAGCCTAATTATACGAATGATTCCATAAAACCTCTAATAATATTTCACAAAAGTAAAAGAAAAACTTTTTGTTTGCTAAACTTTTTTTTTTTTCCGTTTTCCTCTTTTTTTTTTTTGTTTACTTTTTTATTTTTGTTGTTGTTGTTGTTTTTGTTACTTTTTCTTCTTCTTTTCTTTTTTTTTTTCTTTTTTCAGTTGAAGTTTTAGTATTTTATTACTGTGATAGAAGAATATTACCAATATTAAACCCTCTATTTTTACAATAAAAAGAGTAAAAGTACAAAAACAAAAGTTTAAGAAGCAACAAACATAACAAAATAAAAAAAGTGTGCCAATTGAAGAAACTAAAAATGAGAATATATTTGTTTGAAAGGAAATGGAGAAAATCTTAATTTATTATAAAACCCATAAAAAAAACAACAACAACAAAATATATAAAACTGTGAAACAAATGCGTATTTTGGGTAGAGTTTTATAATGAATTTTCACAAGGACAATGATATTACCTGTTTTCTTTAATTCCCTACATAGTCCTAACATTTTAAACTTTAACAGCAAACAAAAATCTTAATTTTCAACATAACAACAGCGAAAGTACAACAATAACAACAAACCAAAAAAGTTTTCATTCTTTTACTTTTTATTTTTAACAGTTGTTTTTCTCTTCTGGTTATATTATTGTTCCTCAGAAGAAAATCGATTTAATGTTGTTTTTCATTCATTTTGAACTTGTTTTTTTTTTTATAAAGGAGCGAATGTGTACTATATATTTTATTTACGATTACTCATATATTACATGAAGCGAACATTGTATAGGATCAAAGAACCAAATGGGCTGTGATATTTCATGTTTTTCTTTTCAATCTGTTTTCTATTCGTCATAAATACTTATAAACAAGAAAAAAAAATTTGGTTCATAACATTTTTTCTTGGCATAGGTATGAAATTATTGCGTTCAACAAATCATTGCTTTTGAAATGATGTTATCGTCGAAAACGTTTTAATTATCTAATTTTTTCATTTCAAATCCTTTTCATTTTTTTTTTCTTAAAACAATTTTTAAAATAACGCTATTATATCATCAACGGTAAAATTTTGAATTAGAAAATGTGTAGAGAATCGTTTTTCAGTTCAGTGACCAAAATTATATTGTAATAATGTTTGGTGAACAACAAATAACGTAAACAAAGAAACGTCAAAAGGGAAATTGAAAGAACGAAAAGAAACTCGGCAATTACGAAAAAAATATACATAATTTTAAATTAATATTTGAATAAATATATTTTCAGTTGACGAATAAATGATAAATTAAAGTGAATAGAATGAAAGCTGAACCGTCTAGAAAAAGTCATTATAAACAAATGTATAGGAGTGCTTGGGAGAATTTGCCGGAATTCAAAGGTAAGTTTAAATATAATAATTTTCCATAGTAATTATTTTTTACTTTGTTTGTTTATAAACAGGCTGGTTAAAAGGTGTAAATCGGGAGCCTAGTAAAGCAATTTGTCTTTACTGTAAAAAAATACTTCATGCTCATAGATTATCTTTACTCAAACACACTTGCACTTTAAAACATCAAAAAGCTACTGAATTAATTCAAAATAATGAATTTGTTGATGAAACCGAAACAATAATATCTGATCCTTTCGAACAAGAAGAAATTCAAGAAAACTGCCATGAAGAAAAAGAAATTGCTACAGAAATCCGGGAGATAATTAACATTACTGATCATAATATTATTAAAAATGTTTACCAAGAACAAGAATATTTGATAAAAGAGACTGCAATTCATATGTCGGATGAAGTGGAAGAAATTTATTTAGAATGTGATTCAGATCAAGAACAGGAGCAGGAACAGATAAAACCAAATATAATTACTATGCAAGAAAATGTCACAAAAGATCCTTTAATTGATCCCGAGGTAATTTTTTAATTATACTTAAGTACAGGTTTGGTCACTAGCGCCACCACACTAAAATACGATATTTATAACGAAACCACAAATAAATGAGAAAGCAAAAAATAAATTATTAAGTATTTAATTTTGAACTTTCTTATCTCATTCTCATTTAGTTTTAATTGTCGTGCACACAAGTAAAGTAAAAAAAATTTCATCAATTTTATTGGTTTCTTATTATTTTTTATTAAAATTAATCGGATTAATTTTTTTTATAGGTAGAAAGAACATCAGAGAAACTTAAAATGTCTAAATCACCGATCTCAAGCCATATTTTAGATACTTCGCTTGGAAAACCTGCAGATAATGTTGAAGTAAGTTGTTCTTGTTACGAATAATATTATATAATACCAAAAAATATTCAATTTACAGATAATTTTGTATAAATTAATTGATAGTCGTTGGACATTAGTTTCTGAAGGAGTAACAAATACTGACGGACGTTGTTCCAGCTTCTTAGAAAGAAGTGCTTTTGAAGTTGGCCGATACAAATTACATTTTGAAGTAGGCAAATATTTTACAACAACCGGAATTAATTCTTTGTATCCCTTTATTGAGGTAGTTTATTCAGAGTACTCCTATAAGTGTATCAAAGATAAATTCATGAAAATTTTTTTCATTACAGATCGTATTTGATTGCCTCAATGCCGAAGAACATTATCACATTCCATTGTTATTAAATCCTTTTGGGTACACAACCTATCGTGGATCATAAGAAGTATTTAAGATGAATTTCAAATTGGCTCCAAACATATACATCATGCAGCATAAAGGCATTTAGTATGCTATTTTGGATTTTATTTTCTTATTAAGTTTATAATACTAATAATGTCCATATTTCCTACAATTAATTTTATTTAAAAAACTAACATTGTAAATTACCTTTAACCGTTTAATTAGAAATTCATCAATAAATTAAAAATTTCAGAATTGTTCAAAAACATAGCTTTTATTTTTAATTTAAATTTATTTTGTTCAACAAAAACTCTTTCTTTCTGCATCAATTAAATCTGAAATTTTTGTGTAAATATTTTCTTTTTCTGCAATATTTATCTCTGCAATAACTGGTTGAAGACACGTGAAAATACTCTTTTGTTCTGGTATTTTTGAAACAACATTACATAGTTCTTTAAGTAATTTCAGTTTTTCTTGTGATGATTTTTTTGGAAGTATTTGAAAAAAAAGGGCAATGTATGATATGAGAAAATAGTTAGATAAAATTTTACTCGTTAATTCAAGTATATATGGTCCATTTCCTGAAATACATTTCCACCATATTTATAGAAACGACAAATTTTAGGTTAAAAAAACACATCTTATCTCCTCGAAATTGTATTTTATTTAAAGGTTTTATGTAGTGTCATTACAATAATTAACAACTCCTTGAATTCACAAATCATCGCAAAAATCCATGCTTATAGATAAATTCTTGTATATAGTTCAACGAATAACAATTAATAAATAAATACAAGTAGAACACGAATGAATGTCAGAAAATATTTAGATATAAACAAATAACAAAAACAATAAAAAAAAACTAAATCAATATTGCCAGATTGAAAATCTGAGAGAAATTATAATATAGAAAGGCAATGAAGAATTTATAATAACTTTTCATTTGAAAATAATTAAAAATAAATTTTCTATTTTTATTTTAATTCATACAAAATTTCAAATAGATCTGTCAGTTCTGTCTGTTGCTAATGAGACGTTCAGTTAGTGGAAGTTTTAAAGAAAATAATTCATTTAAAAAATTTAAACAGAAATGGCAAATTTCTGAAAAATTTGTAAATATTAAAAATACCTTTAGTAAAGGCCCTGGTATTAATTGAAATTACCGATTTTATTTTCGGACGAACCACGAAGTCATCTGTCATTTTGTAATTTTCAATTTATATTTTAGTTTGCATTTACTTTTGTAACTTATTAGAAAGAGTGTAGTTAAATTGTTAAAAGAATTCATTTTAACAATTAAAACAATTAAAAAAAATGAGCAAAAAACGAGGAATGCAAATACCTAAACTACAAAATAGTTTTGTTACAAGTCAGGTAATAATTTTATTAAAATATATTAAATTTAGAATAAAAATGCGGCTTTTATAATTATAATGTCGGATTGTCTGAATAATAAAAAATCAATAGTATCAACTAAAATTAAAATTGTAATTGTAATTTTTAATGAATTTAACAAATGTAGATAAAATTTTTTAAAAATAATTGTGTTAATTTTTGGTTTTACAAAAATTTTATTCTTAAAAAAATTCTTTATTATAAAAAAAAAAAAACATAAGTTTTTCTAATTATAATCTTATTATTATTATTTGGCAGATATCCTCGTTTAATGGCTGGATATCATTTATTTAGTTTTTTATTATTTTAGTTATGTTCATTGCTTGCGAACCTCAAACGAAATTATTTAAATATAATTTTATGAAGCCTATTATTTACCTGTTAGTATTATTGGAATATTGGTAAAAAAAAAAAAATAGACGAAATGGTTGGAATTTTATTTTGAACAAAAAGAAAAAAAAATACATTACATAAATGATTTTCGGGGATTCAATATTTTTCTTCAATAACGAAAAAAAAAACATTTTACTGATAGCAAATTAAAAAAAAAATACTTTCTACATTTTTTAATCTAAGAATTTCTGTGCAATAATAATTATAAAGATAAGTAAGTAGCGTAATCAACAATAATTTTCTTTTTAGCAAACCAATTTTTGTCAGACTTAAAGGAATTGCTAATAAAATCAAAAGTTTAAATTTTAAACATTCAAATTATATTTTCTTTTTTCCAATATAAACTATTTTTCCACAGCAGGTAAACTAATTAAAGAGTAATTTGATTATATAGAACGTTCGTTGAGGCAAAGCTTTAGAAAATGTCCATATCTATTATTTGGAATATTAAACGAAAAATAGAAAGAAAAAAAAATAGAAAGAATAAAATGGACATTATAGAAAGGGGTCTGTATCTTTGGGGGTGTGTTGTTGGTCTTCTTCTTAAAAAAAAAAAACGTTCTAAGGATGAGAAGAATCTTTACACAATGAAAATACGTTTTTTTTAAATTGTGCCTATTTTACAAATTGGTTTGTAAGTTCCTTATCTGAATTTTTCTTTATTAAAAAAAAAAATATATGAAGAAAAGTTTACTTTAATAATAAATAATTATTAATTAATTTATGAATTATTATGAATAATTATAATAATAAATAAATATAATTTTGCTTTTTTCGTAGAATTAAATATGGGAACCAGCAGCCAAATTTCATAGAAATATTATATTTTATTTTACATAATAATAATTAGGCCCACATTACATAATAAATTGACTCTAAATTTATTTCATAATATAAATTATGTTTAATTATATTTGATTGCCATTGCATCGCTGTAGTATAATTCCAGTGTTTGTCGAATGAACGGCACAGTATATTATTCTGTACACATAAAAAAGGCCTACTTTGATTGGATTTGTGTCAATTATAATTATGATTTTTTGTTTTCGGTCTAATTTATTTTAAAATGGTTGTTCCATGAATATTCACTAATAATTTTATGAAATATGGCAGGACCCAGCTAAAAGAATTTTTCTTATTTTTTATTAATTTTTAAATATTTTAAACATGAAAATTTTAATAAAAAGTATTTGCGCTATTTTTACTAAACAGAATCCAAGTGAACGTATTTTATTATCAAATCCTAATTTGATAACTGTACAAGATGACACCATTAATACTGAAAAAATTCCAATAATTGAACATGTAAATACTGAACAACAAATGAAAGAAGAAATTAATATTAAAAATGAATTCATAAGAAATCCAGGATCCAGTAATATGATTACTGAACAAGATAATGCTTCTAATAAAGGGGACAATGATAATGAAATGTCACCATTCAAAAAATTCTTTCAAGCAAATAAGAAAAGAACTGGTAAATATTTTTAATTAATTTTATTTATTGTTAAAAAATCATATATAACTCCTATCCCTATAACCAGATGATGACAAATCACTGCGCAAATTTGAAATTTTTTTTTTACTAAATAAATCTTGAGATTAATTCAACAATAAACTCGATTTTATAAAAAAAAAAGTTTTTGATAATAAAAATATACAAACAATGTTAATTGATGGTTACAGTGTTATTTTAATTTTATTATGATTATTGAATTAAATGCATTTTTAAATAATGAAATTATTGTAAAAACAAATTTTAGTAAGACGTAAAGAGAAAAAAGCACGTCAGAATCGTCGCCTTAGAAAAATGTTAAAACCTAAAACAGCTTTAATGGCATTAAATGAACTTGCATCAGAGAAATCTATGTCACATTGTAAAATAACACCACACGGAACAGCATTTATTGCAGAAATTCGTGTTAATGATAAAATTTATGAAGGATCTGGTAAACTTATAAATTCTTTTCTCAATTAATTATAATTTGATTAACTTTTTTTGTTTAAAGGATCATCAAAAGTTGCAGCCAAAAATGATGCATCGGAGAAAGCATTACGTGATTTAATTATATTAAAAATGTCTCGTGTACCAAAACAGGATGTTAGTATTATTCATAGTAATAAAGGAAGTACTGAAGGTATTTGCTTTTCTTATATACTTAACACAATATAGACAATTGTAAGATCTTTTATAATAACCAGAAGCCATAAGATCGGTTCTCAATAATTTAGGAAACTAATCTTTTACAATTTGCAGATATCAGTATGGACGGTGAAGACAATAAAAATGATAGTTCAGATGAGGAAGATGTTCCAATGCTACACTTAGCGTCTTTTGCCTTACACAAATTATTTACAGAATGGGAGTCTGCAGGTTTCCATATTCCTGATTTTAAAATTGCTAATAATCTTGGACTTGACGGTGATGGTGATCAACAAATGCAAAAAGTTGAAAAATTACTTGGACCAGTTAGAACTGAACTCCCTCCAAATGCAGAAACACTTCATCCATGCATGTTGCTGGCAATAGTAAGTTCTTATAATTTATTTCCCAATAGAAAATACTTTACTAAATTAATGGTTTTTTTTTGTAGATGCGTCCCGGTATTACATTTACAGAAATTTCAAGTGAAGGCCTAACACCAAATATAACACATAAAGTTGGTGTTACTGTTGATAATAAAGAATATACTGGTGAAGCGAGGTCTAAAAAATTAGCAAGAAAATTGGTAGCCAGTCAGGCCTGTGCTGAATTATTCAAAGTATTTTTTCCAGAAGAAAATTACGACTAAGTCATTTTCGTTTAATTCAATTTACATTAATTAATTAATTATTTAAACTCTTTTTGAGTTAATTTATTAGAACGAATATTAATAAACACGTTTGATAATAGAATTATAGAAACCCTTACACCCAAATCATAAAATTCTAAACATTATATGAATGTTTAATTATTGACTATAAAAATTGGTTTTCCATAAGTTTTAAAATTAAATAATAATTCAATCATTATAATAAATTTTTGAAAAGTACTTGAAACTTGTATGTGGTTTGTAGAAAATTTCACAATGCATTATCACAAAATAAGAAAATAAATTAATGTAGGTCCGGATAATAAGCAATTTCTTTTTTTATAAGAGGCAAATTTATTAGAGAAATTTTTTATTTATAAATTATAAATAGTAGTTTTTAATGGTGATCATTTTTTATTCAAAAGAATTATTCAAATTGATGATTTGTATTTTAGAAAGACAAATAAATTTCATTGTTAACACAATAATTTTATGTTGTTATTTATTTCTGTTATAGTTTTTTTTTTGTAGTTTGAATTTTTTAACCTAAGAAACTTGATTTTCGTTCTGTAAGATAAAATAAATACTTATTAAAAAAATTAATATATAATTAAAAGTCCTCTGTCGCTGGATCATATAAATAATATCAAAAAATACATAATTCATTTTCTTTTTAGCATCATTTTTGTATGGATTTGTTTTTATTGAATTTTATCTCTTAATTTATTGGCGATCTCTTTGAAATTTTCGATATTAACTAGATCATATTACCTAATAAGTTAATACCAGCGACTTAAAGGCACCCAAAAAGTCTCTTCACATTGCTTCATTCAGATAAATACCACATATAACTTCACTCGAAAATGGATAAAATTACAAATAATAATTTAATTGGTGCGAATGCGTTTCTATAAGTTCTTACGATGTACCATCTGAAAAAAAACCACTTTGACATTCGATGAAATTTATTTTCAAAATTTTGTTTTTATAAATTATTTATTTATTTTCGCAAATGCAATGATTTTTAACTGAGATTATAATAATTATTTATAATTTTAAGACAAGAGAAAAAAAAGAATTAAAATTATTAATAAATAGAGCTTTTTGGTTTTAAAATAATAACTGAATTTTTTCCTATTTTTGTAAAATTTATCGAGGCTACAACAGATTAGAGTAGGTTATATTTTTTAGTATAATTAATAAAAATTATGTGTGTATTATCTGCTAATATAATAATAATACTAAACGAGATTAAATTCGTTTTTCGTCGTGATTTCGTGCTACAATTGTGAAAATGTTTAGATTGTTTATAAAAATAAATGTTTTAAATTTGATCAGTCTCTCTAAAATATGATTGATTGATTATTTAAAGGATTTAAGCAGTTCCAGATGGTATTTGTTTTTCCTGTTTATTACCTCTTAAATTTGGTATAAACAATGATAATATTCCACATCCTGTAATTAAGAAAAAACAACAACAACAACGTAAATATTTGTGTTTTAAATTTGTTTCTTTTTAAAAAATTAATAAAAACCTATAAGAGATATTCCAGATATTAGAAATGTTGCCGAACAATTATAATCAATAAAAACACCAACAAGAGTAGCACCAACTACAGACCCAAGTTTGCCCATACAGTGTGAAAGACAAACTGCCATTGCCCTAAAAATTTGTTATTTTTTTAATTAGGTGAGAAATAACATTTTTGGGGTGAATTATGAAAAAAATTAAAATAAAATTTTACCTTAAATTTGTAGGAAACAAATCAACCGTCGCTGCATTAACAACAATTACAGCAATACCACATGTTAACATAAATAGATAGAGATACATAGATAACATTGGTATTGCTGTGAAAACCGTTAATATTCCACAAATACCACAAATAAAGAATATAAATAGCAATATTGGTAATTTTCCAATTGAATTTATAATTAAACCAATAAATCCAAAACCAACCGGATATATAATTTCTAATATTAATGTATGTTGAAATGTTGATATTTCCAATTTTTCATTGCAAACCTAGAAACAAAAATTAAAATAGAAAAAGTAAAACAGAAAAGTGTGTTAGAGTTCCAGAATCATGTTCAATGTTTTGACTCTGGATGTAATTTTTAACTTTATTAAATAAAATAAACTTACTGGTTCCAAATTTAATTCAAGATTTAATTTGTGTGCAGATATTCTCTCACATATTGTTGATTGATTATTTGGATTTGCATCTATAAATTCAACCATTTTATTTAGTATATCGGGAAACCACATATACATTCCTGTATCATGAAATTAAAGAAAAGAGAACAATTGTATTTAAAAAATATCATAAATTCAATTTTTGTGACAAAACCAATTTTTCGATAATTCATGAGCGACTTTTATATAATCTAAGTATTTGGATTAGTGAAGCGGAAATATATTAAATTTAAGCTGATTTTGTATACCAAATCTCCAATAAGAAACTCTAAAAATTCTCTAACAATTTTTATTTTTTAATCAGGACAAAAATCAAGAAATGAAATTGTGTGATTTTAATTTTCCTAATTTAAAACATTTATTTATCCTAATTATTATTAATTGAATTAAATGTACTTACCATTGGATGTTGCAAATATTCCAAATTGTAATGTACAAGCAATTAATATATTTTTTAAATGTGGTTTCTTAAATAATGGACTCGTTTGTATCCACATCGATTTAAATATTGCAAATGATGATTTTGAATTTTTATTTAATAATTGTTTTGTATATGTACTATCATTTTCTTTAATTATTGATGATACCTTGAAGGGAACATTGTAATTTATTTAATTTATTTTTCTATATTTTCTAATTGAATTCACGAGAAACAATAAGCGTGTTAGATTAAATTATCGTTTCAAAGATTTAGAAAATAAGCCAGAAATATTACGTTAATCCTCTCTAATTCTTTTTATCTTTATAAATTAAATAACTCAAAGTTTTAGATGATTTGTCTGTTTTTTGATGTTATTATTATAAATAAAATATTATTAAAAGTCTTAAAAATTCTTACATTAAATTCCTCTGATTTCCCACCATTCATAAGAAAGATACTTTTCAATACAGAAATTGTTTTCTCTTGATCACCTTGTGATAGAATAAACTTTGGACTTTCTGGTATTTTAATGAGTACCAATGCACAAATGAAACTTGGTAATCCACAAACAATTAAAAATAATCTCCATGGTTTAAATAATGTACCAATAAATGGGATTGTATATTCCCATTCATTATTTAATACTAACCATGCTAATAATGGTAAACTTATGCAACCTAAACCAGATACAACAGATGAACCCATTATTGCACGTGAACGATATTTAAAACTATGAAATTCACCAAGGTATGCATAAACGGTTGCTGATGACCCCGACACACTGAAAACAAAAATTAGATTTAAAATTAGTTAATTTTCTTAAACAATTCTATTACTTTTCTTACAAAAAACCATTTAAAAAACGAAGTATAAGAAAAACCCAAAAATTACTTATAAAACTTGATATAAATGAACATAAAAATGCCATAAATAATGTTGGTAAAATAACTTTTCTTCTTCCTTGTGTATCAGCCAGAAAACCCCATAGATGTGAACTTGAAATAATTCCAGCATAGCCAATGGCACATAAAATCCCCTTATCTTGTGTTGTTAAATTAAGATCACATTGTGCAACTGTTACTACAAAACTAATACCTAATATTTCTAGAGATATTATTGTTAATATTACACCACTTAAAACTATTAGAATATAATTAAATTTTCCAAATTCTATTTAGAAAAGAAAAGAAAAAAAAAACGAATTTATTAAAAAGGAAATCTGTGATGTGTTTTTTATGTAATTAGCGTACTTATCCTGGTTAAAGCCTCTTCAAATAGTATCGGAGGAAATACTTCCAGATCTTTAAAAAAAGAGAACAGAAGAAAATTAATTAAAATTAGTAAAAACAAAAAAAAAACGATTAATTACTTTCTGCTCCGTCCTTCCCGTTAACGCCGAATTTTTGACTTTTCATTTTTCCCTATAAATTTCAAAGAATATTCTGTTTTAAAACAAACTTTTAAACTTCTTTTGTTATAACAAAAACCGTCGACAATAAGCAAAAGAAAAAACAAACAATCGCACGTCTTTATTTGAACACGACAATATCTAGAATAAGTAAATTTCATTTTAAAACAAAAAATAATAATTAAAATGGGCTTATTAATTTTAATTATATAAAACTAAATTATTATTTTCAAGAAGAAGAAAGAGAAAAAGAGGAAGATTTATCTTATTATTTACTAATAAAAAAAAAGAAGAAACAGATTTTAAAACACATTTTTAGTTTATCAATTTTTTTCTTTAATAAAAAAAATTAAAAAGAACTAATACCGTTTCTCATGTACAAGAAAAATAATAATACTATATTATTATTATTAAACAATTATAAACCATTTTAAAAATAATTGAATCACGTAATGCTTTATTCACTGATGCCGTACCTTTTGATGGTCCTTTAAATAAAACAACAATTGAATTGAAATGGTTGAAATTTAATAAAAAAAATGTCGAATCAAGTCAATAAATAAATGTATGTAGTCAGGATAATGAGTAATTTATTTTATAACTTATATATAAGTTTTTAATATTTTGCTATTATTATTATTATGTTTTATAAAATTTAAATCAGTCTTTTCAAAATTTAAGATGTATGAAAATTTTCAAAAAAAAAAAATGTTGAGTAAAATATGATTGATTGATTATTTAAAGGATTTAAGCAGTTCCAGATGGTGTTTGGTTTTCTTCTCTATTACCCCTAATATTTGGTATAAACAATGATAATATTCCACATCCTGTAATTAAGAAAAAACAACAACAACAATGTAAATATTTGTGTTTTAAATTTGTTTCTTTTTTAAAAATTAATAAAAACCTATGAGAGATATTCCAGATATTAGAAATGTTGCCGAACAATTATAATCAATAAAAACACCAACAAGACTAGCAGCAACTACAGAACCAAGTCTGCCCATACAGTGTGAAAGACAAACTGCCATTGCCCTAAAAATTTATCAATTTTTTTTATAAAGTGAGAATTAAAATTTTTAATTGATTAATGTTGGGGTTGTGTTGATCGAAGAAAACCCAAAGTAAAAGAAGTGTTTTAAGAAATAAATTAAAATTGAATTATTACCTTAAATTTGTTGGAAACAAATCAACTGTTACTGCACTAACAATATTTGCAGCAATACCACATGCTAACATAAATATATACAGATACATAGATAACATTGGTATTGCTGTGAAAACCGTTGATATTCCACAAATACCACTAATAAAGAATATAAATAATAGTATTGGTAAATTTCCAGTTGCATTTATAATTAAACCAATAAATCCAAAACCAACCGCATATATAATTTCTAATATTAATGCATGTTGAAATGTTGATATTTCCAATTTTACAATACAAATCTAAAAATTAAAATTAAAACAGAAAAATGTGTTAAAGTTTTAGAATCTATTCAATGTTTTGATTCTGGTTCTTCTGGCTCTTCGGACTCTGGATGTAATTTTTAATTTTATTAAATAAAATAAACTTACTGGTTCCAAATTTAATTCAAGATTTAAATTGTGTGCAGATATTATCTCACATATTGTTGATTGATTATTTGGATTTGCATCTATAAATTCAACCATTTTATTTAGTATATCGGGAAATGACATATACATTCCTGTATCATGAAATTAAAGAAAAGAGTAAAATTTAAAAAAATATTATAAATTCAATTTTTGTCACAAAACAACTTTTTTTAATAATAGCGACTCTTTAACGACTAAATATTAGGATTAGTATATCATAAATATATTTAATATAAACTGGTGATGTCTCTCTTAATTCTGTATACCAAATATCCTCTAATGATTTTATTTTTTAATCAAAACACAAAATTACAAATTGAATTTAATTTCTCTAATTTAAAATATTTATTTATCCTAATTATTATTAATTGAATTAAATGTACTTACCATAGGCCGTTGCAAATATTCCAAATTGTAATGTACAAACAAGTAAAATATTTTTTAAATGTGGTTTCTTAAATAATGGACTCGTTTGTATCCACATCGATTTAAATATTGCAAATGATGATTTTGAATTTTTATTTAATAATTGTTTTGTATATGTACTATCATTTTCTTCAATTATTGATGATACCTTGAAGGGAACATTGTAATTTATTTAATTTATTTTTCTATATTTTCTAATTGAATTCACGAGAAACAATAAGCGTGTTAGATAAATTATCGTTTCAAAGATTTAGAAAATAAGCCAGAAATATTACGTTAATCCTCTCTAATTCTTTTTATCTTTATAAATTAAATAACTCAAAGTTTTAGATGATTTGTCTGCTTTTTGACGTTATTATTATAAATAAAATATTATTAAAAGTCTTAAAAATACTTACATTAAATTCCTCTGATTTCCCACCATTCATAAGAAATATACTTTTCAATACAGTAATTGCTTTCTCTTGATCACCTTCTAATAGAATAAACTTAGGACTTTCTGGTATTTTAATGAGTACCAATGCACAAATGAGACTTGGTAATCCACAAACAATTAGAAATAATCTCCATGGTTTAAATAATGTACCAATAAATGGGATTGTATATTCCCATTCATTATTTAATACTAACCATGCTAATAATGGTAAACTTATGCAACCTAAACCAAATACAACAGATGAACCCATTATTGCACGTGAACGATATTTAAAACTATGAAATTCACCCAGGTATGCATAAACGGTTGCTGTAGGCCCCGACACACTGAAAACAAAAATTAGATTTAAAATTAATTAATTTTCTGAAACAATTCTATTATTTTTCTTACAAAAAACCATTTAAAAAACGAAGTATAATAAAAATCCAAAAATTACTTATAAAACTTGATATAAATGAACATAAAAATGCCATAAATAATGTTGGTAAAATTATTTTTCTTCTTCCTTGTGTATCAGCCAGAAAACCCCATAGATGTGAACTTGAAATAATTCCAGCAAAGCCAATTGCACTTAAAATGCCCTTATCTTGTGTTGTTAAATTAAGATCACATTGTGCAACTGGTAATACATAACTAATACCTAATGTTTCTAGAAGTACTGTTGTTAATATTACACCACTTAAAACTATTAAAATATAATTAAATTTTCCAAATTCTTAGAAAAGAAAAGAAAAAAAAAGAATTTATTAAGAAGGAAATCGGTGATGTGTTTTTTTATGTAATTAGCGTACTTGTCCTTCTTAAAACCTCTTCAAATAGTATCGGAGGAAATACTTCAAGATCTTTAAAAAAACATAAGAAAATTAATTAAAATTAGTAAAAACAAAAAAAAACGATTAATTACTTTCTTCTTCATGAACGTCGAATTTTTGACTTTTCATTTTTCCTTATAAATTCAAAATTATTTTCGTAGAATATTCTGTTTTAAAACAAACTTTTAAACTTCTTTTGTTATAACAAAAACCGTCGACAATAAGCAAAAGAAAAAACAAACAATCGCACGTCTTTATTTGAACACGACAATATCTAGAATAAGTAAATTTCATTTTAAAACAAAAAATAATAATTAAAATGGGTTTATTAATTTGAATTATATAAAACTAATTTATCATTTTCAAGAAGAAGAAAAAGAAAAAGAGGAAGATTTATCTTATTATTTACTAATAAAAAAAAAAAAAGAAACTGATTTTCTTCTTGTTTATCTCATCTCTGAGATAAAATTTGGTCTGAGATGAAATAGATTCCTTAGTTATTGACCATTCACTATCATTTTTCATATTTTATTCTTCTTCTTCTTCTCTTTGTACATGCGATTGTTTTTTTTTTTTGGCTTTTTCAGATACTGCTATACAACCAAATCCCTAATTCTTTCTTTTATTTCACCTCACTTTTTTATTGTTGTTATATTTTATTCATTTTTTTTTTCTTTGACAGCTGTCAGATAGAATTAAAGTCTAAACTTCCCAGCAGAGAAATCGTAAGCGAGAGATTAATAAACACTCTATAAACGGTGAAAGCAAAGACAGACGTTCTACAAAAATTCAATGAGAAAGAGTGAAACAAAAATTATTTGTGGTGTGTGTTCTTATACCGTCGATTGTATATGATTTTAAAGACCTTTTATAGCACTTATAAAGACTTTACGCATAAACAGGTCTACATGTGTGTGTTTATGAGAATTTACTAATTCTGTGGTGTTGGTTATGACATTTTGATTTTATTTATGTCAATACCATATGGTGTCGTGTTTTGAGGTCCAACATTTTGGTAATTAATTGGAACTATTAATATTTATATTTAGTGAAAATGGATTATTTAAATAAAAAGTTAAATAATAAAAATTGGCGACTCATGATGCTAGTAAGTTTTAACTTAAGAAAAAGTTCTTATTTTTAAATTTTAACTTTGTCTATCTTTTACAGAAAACATAGAAAACCGTTGAATTTAGTGAATGTAATTAATAGCAAGCATGGAAATAACATAGTGGTTATAAAAAGATGATTCATTTATTTTATTTTAGCATATTCACAAGATGAAAGTGGAATTAATATATTAAATCACCAGTCATTTCATGACTCTCTTACCCAGAGCCCTAATTCCTTAGATTTCATAAATAAAAGGATATCGAACAACCATATAGAGCATGTCCATTGTAAGTACATACAATAATTTTTATTAATTTTTTTTCATTAATTATACTTTACAGTACGTGAAACCGACATTGATGTTGACGTTAATAATGAAACAGACAATAATACAGCTTATGGTAAGTGCTATTGTTTAATATATTTATTGTAAATAATAAAAATTTATACAAATTTCAGACATAATTTTAAAAGAACTGGCAAAGATGGATGTCAACATTAATTTCATTAAAAATATTCAACATAAAATTTTAGACATTGTTCAAAACAAACAACAGGAAACAATGGACAATATAGACCTACCTATTACAACACCCAATGATCTGAACGAGTATGAATAACTTTCTGGAAAACTGGAATTATTATAATATAAGAATGTAAAAAACAATTATATTTACAAATAAATTAGTTTTTTTAATAGAAATTTGCATTTAATTTAGAAAAAAATGAACCCCTTTATTACTACTTGTAAATGAACACTAAAAGAGGGCTTATGTTCAAGGTCCTAGTCAGTGCTGACGAGAGTGTTTATTCGTAAACACTGAATCAATGCTTTAATATACCGTTTACGTACGGCTTCACCTTATATGAAACATAAACACTTGAACACTATTAGTGTCAGCGTTTATCGTAAACACTTGGGTATTTATGCATAAACACTCATTCAGCACTGAATAAACGCTGATTTCCCTGCTGGGTTATTAACTTTCTTAACTTATTTTATTAAATGTTAACTTTAATATCTTTCATAAATGCTACAACTTTTTTTAGAGTTTTTAAGTCTTTTAGTTCAATTATTTCTTGTATATTATTATATCCCACTAAGTATATTATATTTCTTCCTTTGATTACTGTATTTAGTGCAGTTTATTAATATGTGATTTGCGTCTTCCTTCATCTTACACATCTCACAATTTTCATCATTTATAATTTTATAAATATATAATCATTTTTTCGTCAAGTCATGATAGTATTCTGTTTAATAACTTAATATTAGAACTTGAGAACTTAGTTTTGTCAAACCAAGGTTTCTTGGATAATTCATTTTGGAACGACATAAATAACAGTCCTTTTTTGACTGAAATTTCTTGAAACTAATTTTTCCATTCCCACATCATTTCTGATTTCAAAATGTTCAATTTATCGTGCGTGAATTGGAAGTTTTTAACCACTGTTTCCGTACTGGCGAGTCCTTCTTTAGCTAACCTGTCAGCCATTTCATTTCCTTCCAGTCCTACATGTGCCGGAATCCATATTATTTTAGTATTGTGTTTTTTCATGATTTCTATTACTTCATATATTTTTTTGTTAATGTAAAAATTATTTTTGGTCAAATTTATAATATATTTACAAATTGTCAATATTAATTTATTTTTGAATTTATTATATTGTGTATATTCTCTTGCTTTATATATTGCAAAAAATTCTGCTGACATAATTTCGGAGTCTTCTTTGAGACTGAAGCTGAATTTTTTCTTCCTTTTCATTCAAAAAATCCAATACCACATTTTTTACCCACTTTAGATGCATCAGTGTAAATTTTCTCTCTAACTTTGTAGTTCGTATCTAAATATTCTAATGTTACATTTTTTAATGTATATATATCATCTGTTTTTTTTTTTTAAGTGATTCTTATCTGATAATTCCGTATCGAAAAGGTTACTATAACGTCTTCATTAAAGAATACATTTAACGTGTTTTTTTCTATGCTTTTGAAATTATTTAAATTTTTCAAATAATTTTTTTTTCCATATTGGAGAAATTTTTTGAATTTAAGATTGGTTCATTAAATTCTTTCAATCTAGTTAGTTGTTTTTTTAAGGTTTTTGTGTTTATTATTCCATTTAGTGTTTCTTTATTTGTGATAAAATTTCTTCTGAATTCTAATAGTGGTTCTGCTGCCATTGCTGATATGACATTTATCGGTGTAGATTTAGTAACCCCTAAGATTACTCTTAAAATTTTCCTTGCTATAGTATCTGAGTTGTTTAAAATTTTTTTTTGCGCATCATTAAAAATAGAACTTTCATATTCTACGTAGCTTCGAATTAATGCTTTATGAACCATAAGCATTGTTGATGGATGACCCCCTTGATTCATTCCAGAAAGTAGTTTCACTAGATTTATTCTGATGTTCACATTTGTTTTAAGTTCGTTAATGTGTCTACCAAAACTTAAATCTCTCTTTATATAAATGCCAAGGTATTTATATGCATTTACTTGTTCAATAATATTCCCTTCATTCCCTTCAATTTTTACTTTGTGTATTTTTTTATTCTTTATAATCATGTATTTTGTTTTATCCTTATTTAATTTGAGCTTTAACTTATTAAATGCTTCGTTTAACTCCATCATTTTTTTAGTTATTAATTTCTTTCGTTTTCGGCACTTAAAATTAAACTGATTTTAAAACACATTTTTATTTTATCAATTTTTTTCTTTAATAAAAAAGAAAAATAATCATACTATATTATTATTATTGAACAATTATAAACCATTTTTAAAATAATTGAATCACGTAATGCTTTATTCACTGATGCCGTAGCTTTTGATGGTCAAATAAAACAACCATTGAATTGAAATGGTTGAAATTTAATAAAAAAAAATGTCGAATCAAGTCAATAAATAAATGTATGTAGTCCGGATAATAAGTAATTTATTTTATAACTTATATATAAGTTTTTAATATTTTGCTATTATTATTATTATGTTTTATACAATTTAAATCAGTCTTTTCAAAATTTAAGATTTATGAAAATTTTCAAAAAAAAAAAATGTTGAGTAAAATATGATTGATTGATTATTTAAAGGATTTAAGCAGTTCCAGATGGTGTTTGGTTTTCTTCTCTATTACCCCTAATATTTGGTATAAACAATGATAATATTCCACATCCTGTAATTAAGAAAAAACAACAACAACAATGTAAATATTTGAGTTTTAAATTTGTTTCTTTTTTAAAAATTAATAAAAACCTATGAGAGATATTCCAGATATTAGAAATGTTGCCGAACAATTATAATCAATAAAAACACCAACAAGACTAGCAGCAACTACAGAACCAAGTTTGCCCATACAGTGTGAAAGAGAAAGTGCCATTGCCCTAAAAATGTATCAATTTTGTTATTAACTGAGAATTAACATTTTTAATTGATTAATGTTAAGGTTTCTCTTGGTGTGTTATCTCATCTTATTCTATTTTTTTGTTCTTAAATTGTTATGAAACGTAAAGGGATTTGTGTGTAAAATTTAACAGAAAAAAAACAAATTTGAATTATGAAATTAAATTTTTACCTTAAATTTGTAGGAAACAAATCAACCGTCGCTGCATTAACAATAATTACAGCAATACCACATGTTAACATAAATAGATAGAGATACATAGATAACATTGGTATTGCTGTGAAAACTGTTAATATTCCACAAATACCACAAATAAAGAATATAAATAATAATATTGGTAATTTTCCAATTGCATTTATAATTAAACCAATAAATCCAAAACCAACCGGATATATAATTTCTAATATTAATGTATGTTGAAATGTTGATATTTCCAATTTTTCATTACAAACCTAAAAATAAAAATAGAAAAAGTAAAACAGAAAAGTCTGTTTTATAGTTCCAGAATTCAATGTTTTGATTCTGCTTCTTCGAACTCTGGATGTAATTTTTATTTTTAAATAATATAAACTTACGGGTTCCAAATCTAATTCAAGATTTAAATTGTGTGCAGACATTATCTCACATATTGTTGATTGATTTTTTGGATTTGCATCTATAAATTCAACCATTTTATTTAGTATATCGGGAAACCACATAAACATTCCTGCATTATGAAATTAAAGAAAAGAGCAAAATTAAAAAAATATATATAAATTCAATTGTTGTGGCAAAACAACTTTTCCGATAATTCATGAGCTCAAACAATAATAGCGAATTTTATAATTGTATTGTATTGTGTTTCAATTTTATATTAACATAGAACATCAACGACTAAATATATTAGTAACTAGGAGACCTACTATTTTTGAGGTGGATTCTGATCTGAACCACCTAGCATCTGCACATGAATTTAATTAGATTCGGCGAATTGCCTGCTCTTAGAAAATATGCAGATTTCTTAAGAATCGTTCAATTAAAACCTTGTCATGCACACCGGGCCGGAGGGTCATAGATGTTATTACACAGTGCTTATATATGATTCGTATATATAATTAGCCGAATGCAAAATTTCATCCTCGGTCAAAATTCAAACTCGATACTTCTCGCTCAAACGAAGTCATATGTTGCCATGCTGCTGAACTGTCTTTTATAATTAAAACTCATTAACTTCTAAATATTGAGATTAACAAATCAGAAATATATTAAGTATAAGCTGATAATTATTTTGATTTTGTATCTCCGATAAAAACAATTTTTATTTTTAAATCAGGACAAAAATCAAGAAATGGAATTGTATGATTTGGATTTTCCTAATTTAAAATATTTATTTATCCTAATTATTATTAATTGAATTAAATGTGCTTACCATTGGATGTTGCAAATATTCCAAATTGTAATGTACAAACAATTAATATATTTTTTAAATGTGGTTTCTTAAATAATGGACTCGTTTGTATCCACATCGATTTAAATATTGCAAATGGTGATTTTGAATTTTTATTTAATAATTGTTTTGCATATGTACTATCATTTTCTTTAATTATTGATGATATCTTGAATGGAAAAATGTAATTTATTTTTCTATATTTAATATTATAAATAAAATATTATTAAAAGTCTTAAAAATACTTACATTAAATTCATCTGATTTTCCACCATTCATAAGAAAGATACTTTTCAATACAGAAATTGTTTTCTCTTGATCACCTTGCGATAGAATAAACTTTGGACTTTCTGGTATTTTAATGAGTACCAATGCACAAATGAAACTTGGTAATCCACAAACAATTAAAAATAATCTCCATGGTTTAAATAATGTACCAATAAATGGGATTGTATATTCCCATTCATTATTTAATACTAACCATGCTAATAATGGTAAACTTATGCAACCTAAACCAGATACAACAGATGAACCCATTATTGCACGTGAACGATATTTAAAACTATGAAATTCACCAAGGTATGCATAAACGGTTGCTGATGACCCCGACACACTGAAAACAAAAATTAGATTTAAAATTAGTTAATTTTCTTAAACAATTCTATTACTTTTCTTACAAAAAACCATTTAAAAAACGAAGTATAAGAAAAACCCAAAAATTACTTATAAAACTTGATATAAATGAACATAAAAATGCCATAAATAATGTTGGTAAAATAACTTTTCTTCTTCCTTGTGTATCAGCCAGAAAACCCCATAGATGTGAACTTGAAATAATTCCAGCATAGCCAATGGCACATAAAATCCCCTTATCTTGTGTTGTTAAATTAAGATCACATTGTGCAACCGGTACCACAAAACTAATACCTAATGTTTCTAGAAGTACGGTTGATAATATTACACCACTTAAAACTATTAAAATATAATTAAATTTTCCAAATTCTATTTAGAAAAGAAAAGACAAAAAAACGAATTTATTAAAAAGGAAATCGGTGATGTGTTTTTTAAAGTAATTAGCGTACTTGTCCTGGTTAAAGCCTCTTCAAATAGTATCGGAGGAAATACTTCCAGATCTTTAAAAAAAGAGAACAGAAGAAAATTAATTAAAATTAGTAAAAACAAAAAAAAAACGATTAATTACTTTCTTCTCCGTCCTTCCAGTTAACGCCGAATTTTTGACTTTTCATTTTTCCCTATAAATTTCAAAGAATATTCTGTTTTAAAACAAACTTTTAAACTTTTTTTGTTGTAACAAAACCGTCGACAATAAGCAAAAGAAAAAAAAACAATCGCACGTCTTTATTTGAACACGACAATATCTAGAATAAGTTAATTTCATTTTAAGACAAAAAATAATAATTAAAATGTTCTTATTAATTTTATATAAAATTAATTTATTATTTTCCAGAAGATAAAGAAAAAAAAGAGGAAGAGATAAATCTTACTAATAAATAGAAAAAAAAAGAAACAGATAGGTACAGACCAGGAACGAATGCTTCATATATTTAACGGAATGAGTGCTTCCGTAAGAAAAATGATTTATCAAATATTTTATATGCATATAATTCTTTAATTAAAATACAGACATTCATACGAATCAAGACAAAATATATTTTTTTCTCAAGTTCTAATGCATAAATTCATCAAAAAATGCCTTATTTTGATACATTATCTATATAAAAAATAGAGTGATAGTATTTTGTAGCCAAATATTGACTAGAAGATAGTCGTATAAAAAATACGCACACTTATTAATTTTACCAAACATGCTAGCAAGAATTTGTATGAAGAAATAATGCCTTGTAAAATTCAATCTTCTATCGCATACAGTTAATTTTGACGTCCATACTTTGTTCTAATGTTTTTAGATATTATTGTTAATTCTCAGTGAAACATTTATCTCATTCAATTTAATAGTTCAGCTGCATTTTTTCGGAAAAAGTCACGCTTCGTGCCTGGTACAGACACCTTTTTCTTTTATTAATTGTTTTCCTATCTCTGTGTGCATAAAAAAATTAAAAAATAACGCACACCATTTATAATGTAACAAAAAACCATGAAAGAAAACAAAACAAAAATGATATATTGGTTGTTATTTTACACAAAAACATATGCACACACACGTATATGCCTTTTTTTTTTTGGCAAAAAAAAAATGAAGACAAAAATTTAAGAAGGTGAAGAAGAAGCTATTTAAATAAATTTTATTGTTTATTTATTTATTATAAACAAAAGATATGCGTTTTTGTCAACTCGTTTTGTTATAAATATTAATCTAGTATCTCGCTTTTGTATATATTACAAGACGCGAACCCATTAAATTTTTGCCTTTTAAATGGACAAAATGAAGATTTCAACTGTTTTTTTTTTATAATTTGTACTTGACTCGCAAGTGAACTACTGATCTTTATTCTCCATTTTTCCATCTAAACTCAGCCAAACCAGGACTACTATTTTTGAGGTGGATTCCGAACCATCTAGCATCTGCACATGCATGTTTAATTCGTTTCGGCGCATTACCGGAACATAATAAGTAAGAATAACTATTGGAGTTTTAAGTATATATTGTGTGTTGTGTACATATAACAATATGTACTAAAAAAAGCTTGAGTTAATTTTTTGTCGTTACATACACGTAAAAACGTGTGGAAATGTTTAAAAAAATAAGAAGAAAACAAATGATTTTTTGTAGTTTTAAATCTGATCAGTCTCTCTACTAATCTATTGTGTTTTATTTTTCTTTATTTTTATTTATTGTTCTAATATACATAATTAACAATAGACACAATAAACACAAATATAAACCATTTTGTTATTATGTTTTATAAAATTTAAATCAGTCTTTTCAAAATTTAAGAGTTATGAAAAATTCCAAAAAAAAATAATAAATGTTGAGTAAAATATGATTGATTGATAATTTAAAGGATTTAAGCAGTTCCAGATGGTGTTTGTTTTTCCTGTTTATTACCTCTTATATTTGGTATAAACAATGATAATATTCCACATCCTGTAATTAAGAAAAAACAACAACAACAATGTAAATATTTGAGTTTTAAATTTGTTTCTTTTTTAAAAATTAATAAAAACCTATGAGAGATATTCCAGATAATAGAAATGTTGCCGAACAATTATAATCAATAAGAATACCAACAAGACTAGCACCAACTACAGAACCAAATCTACCCATACAGAGTGAAATACAAACTGCCATTGCTCTAAAAATTTGTCAATTTTTTTATTAGGTGAGAAATAACATTTTTGGGGTGAATTATGAAAAATATTAAAATAAAATTTTACCTTAAATTTGTAGGAAACAAATCAACCGTCGCTGCATTAACAATAATTACAGCAATACCACATGTTAACAAAAATAGATAGAGATACATAGATAACATTGGTATTGCTGTAAAAACCGTTAATATTCCACAAATACCACAAATAAAGAATATAAATAGCAATATTGGTAATTTTCCAATTGCATTTATTATTAAGCCAATAAATCCAAAACCAACCGCATATAAACTTTCTAATATTAATGTATGTTGAAATGTTGAAATTTCCAATTTTTCATTGCAAACCTAGAAACAAAAATTAAAATAGAAAAAGTAAAACAGAAAAGTGTGTTAGAGTTCCAGAATCATGTTCAATGTTTTGACTCTGTAATTTTTAATTTTATTAAATAAAATAAACTTACTGGTTCCAAATTTAATTCAAGATTTAATTTGTGAGCAGATATTATCTCACATATTGTTGATTGATTATTTGGATTTGCATCTATAAATTCAACCATTTTATTTAGTATATCGGGAAACCACATATACATTCCTGTATTTTGAAATTAAAGAAAAGAGAACAATATTTAAAAAATATCATAAATTCAATTTTTGTGATAAAACCAATTTTTCGATAATTCATGAGCGACTTTTATATAATCTAAGTATTTGGATTAGTGAAGCGGAAATATATTAAATTTAAGCTGATTTTGTATACCAAATCTCCAATTAGAAACTCTAATGATTCTCTAACAATTTTTATTTTTTAATCAGGACAAAAATCAAGAAATGAAATTGTGTGATTTTAATTTTCCTAATTTAAAATATTTATTTATCCTAATTATTATTAATTGACTTAAATGTACTTACCATTGGATGTTGCAAATATTCCAAATTGTAATGTACAAGCAATTAATATATTTTTTAAATGTGGTTTCTTAAATAATGGACTCGTTTGTATCCACATCGATTTAAATATTGCAAATGGTGATTTTGAATTTTTATTTAATAATTGTTTTGCATATGTACTATCATTTTCTTTAATTATTGATGATATCTTGAATGGAAAAATGTAATTTATTTTTCTATATTTAATATTATAAATAAAATATTATTAAAAGTCTTAAAAATACTTACATTAAATTCATCTGATTTTCCACCATTCATAAGAAAGATACTTTTCAATACAGAAATTGTTTTCTCTTGATCACCTTGCGATAGAATAAACTTTGGACTTTCTGGTATTTTAATGAGTACCAATGCACAAATGAAACTTGGTAATCCACAAACAATTACAAATAATCTCCATGGTTTAAATAATGTACCAATAAATGGGATTGTATATTCCCATTCATTATTTAATACTAACCATGCTAATAATGGTAAACTTATGCAACCTAAACCAAATACAAAAGATGCTCCCATTATTGCACGTGAACGATATTTAAAACTATGAAATTCACCCAGGTATGCATAAACGGTTGCTGATGGCCCAGACACACTGAAAACAAAAATTAGATCTACAATTAGTTAATTTTCTGAAACAATTCTATTATTTTTCTTACAAAAAACCATTTAAAAAACGAAGTATAATAAAAATCCAAAAATTACTTATAAAACTTGATATAAATGAACATAAAAATGCCATAAATAATGTTGGTAAAATAACTTTTCTTCTTCCTTGTGTATCAGCCAGAAAACCCCATAGATGTGAACTTGAAATAATTCCAGCAAAGCCAATTGCACTTAAAATCCCCTTATCTTGTGTTGTTAAATTAAGATCACATTGTGCAACCGGTACCACAAAACTAATACCTAATGTTTCTAGAAGTACGGTTGATAATATTACACCACTTAAAACTATTAAAATATAATTAAATTTTCCAAATTCTATTTAGAAAAGAAAAGAAAAAAAACGAATTTATTAAGAAGGAAATCGGTGATGTGTTTTTTTATGTAATTAGCGTACTTGTCCTGGTTAAAGCCTCTTCAAATAGTATCGGAGGAGATACTTCAAGATCTTTAAAAAAAACATAAGAAAATTAATTAAAATTAGTAAAAACCAAATAAAAACCATTAATTACTTTCTTTTCCGGCCTTCCCGTGAACGTCGAATATTTGACTTTTCATTTTTCCCTACTAATTTCGTCGTTTAAAAATTTGAAAATTATTTTCTTTTTGAATTTTCTTCGTTTTTAAAAAAAAAAATTAAAGAAAATTTATAAAATCACTGCCTTTCTTTTGTTTTTCTCTTTTAAATAAACTTTTAAACTTCTTTTGTTATAACAAAAACCGTCGACAATAAGCAAGAGAAAAAAAAACAAAAATATATAAACCAACAAAATCGCACGTCTTTATTTGAACACGACAATATCTAGAATAACTAATTTACATTTTAAACAAAATAATAATAATTAAAATGGGCTTATTAATTTTATATAAAATTAATTTATTATTTTCAAGAAGAAGAAGAAAAAGAGGAAGATTTATCTTATTTACTAATAAATAAAAAAAAAAGTAAAGATACAGATTTTAAAAGACCTTTATCAATTGTTTTTCTATCTCTATGTGCATAAAAAAATTAAAAAAGAACGCACACCATTTTTAATGTAACGAAAAACAATGAAAGAAAACAAAACAAAAATGATATATTGGTTGTTATTTTACACAAGAACATATACACACACACGCCCGTATATGCCTATTTTTTTTTTGGCAAAAAAAAAATGAAGACAAAATTCTAAGAAGTAGAAGAAGAAGCTATTTAAATAAATTTTATTGTTTATTTATTTATTATAAACAAAAGATATGCGTTTTTGTCAACTCGTTTTGTTATAAATACTATTCTAGTATCTCGCTTTTGTATATTTAACAATAATAATAATATATTACAAGACGCGAGCCTCCCATTTTTTTTAAAATAACTTCAATTAAATTTTTACCAAAACATTTTTAACTGTTTTTAATTGATGAAAACAAAAATCTATCAATGAATAAAAAATTTAATTATTTATACTTCATACTATATTTAAGAAAAATTTATTGAAAAATGTTTTAAATTTAATTTATGAATGAAAATTTAAAACAATAATAACTAAATTTAATTTTAAATTTGTATTGGATAATATTGAATTCGTCCACTGGACCAACCAATTGTTAAAATTGATTGTTTTAAATTATTTTTAATAAAACTGGTAACAATTGGACATTCAGAAGATATTCCAGTTAAGAAACATGTTGCTGATATATTTATCATATTTCTATTAATAACAGTTGTAAATATTGCAATAGTAGAACTATCACGAAATGTTACAGCAAGGTAATGACTTCTTGGACACCAAGAAATATTCAATGGAATACCACCAACAGCTTCTTGTTTTATTGTTATTTTTGAAAGGTCAACTAATGGTATAGCACGTTGAAGACTTGATGCTAAAAAATAAATATAGAATATATATTAAAAAGGTTTGTTAATCAAATTATTATTTAATTTACTTGTAAAAAATTGTTCTTCTACAAAACTAATTGAATATAAATGAGGATCTTTTGTTGTTATAAATAGTAAATACAATCCACAAGACGACCAAGCCACAGATTGTATTGTACCATTTTCTAATGTCCATTTATCTGATGCCCATGATTCTGTACTCCACACTCTATTTGGTTAAGAAATTGTTTACTTAATAAATGTTTATGAAATTTGAATAATTGAAAACCAAAAAATCATCTACTATATAAGAAGCATGATTTAACCTTAAAATATTTCCAAAAGTTGAACAGCATAATTTTAAACCATCTAAAGACCAGCTTATAATAGCACATGCTGTACCTATTTTCATTAAAATTGTAGATTCATTTTTATCAACATCCCATATAACAATCTCTGAATTGCTTCCAGATGCTAAATAGCAGCCGTTGGGACTGTATTCAATGTTATTAATAGGCATATGGTTTTCGCTAATAAGAAGAAACAAACCAAATTTAAAGTACAAAAAAAATTTTCCGTTTATCAACATTCTTTACCAAAAGAAATAATAAATTATCATTAACATTTTATGATCTTTACAAATTCGTATAACAATATTTACAAAGATATTTCCAGATGAATGAAATACAAATATAGAATAAGTATATTTAATACTTACAGTTTTAATAAAGATGCTTGAGTGATTGGTCTTTTTAAATGTGAATTTAAATCTAAAGACCAAATTAATACACCATTTTCACAGCCAACGGCTAAATCACCTGAACAAAATGGTCTCCATGAAATACAAGTTACAGATTTCTGTTGTACACTCTGCAATTATTTTTTTTGTTTTATAATATTTGATCAGTTTGTTCTAAATGATATACCTTTAAAACTGGAACAATATTTGATGTTTTTGTATAAACACGGATAGAATCATCAGAAGCACAAACAGCTAATTTAAAAAAGTTTGGATGCCATTGAATACAACGAATTGGACGATTTAATTGTCTGTAAACAAATTTATGAAAATTTATTTAGAGGAAAACAAAAATAACATACCTTGTTTCCACTGTTTTCTGTAGTGATAAACGTGGCCAACAAACTGATTGAATTTTTTCACCAATATCCATGAATCGAATTAAATATTTAGCTATGATACTAGAAACGGGATATAATTCGGCATTTAGTGTGCCTGTTGATCTCAAAGCACTTGATAATCCTTCCTCATAAAATTTTCTAGTTATCATTTTAACAAAACATTCATTTTCAACTGGAATTACTAATGGTCTTTCATTTATAATTGAATACGAATGAAAGAGCTCTCTATTTATATTTATATCAGGATAATCTTGCAGCTGAAATAATTATTAAATAATAATTTTACTATAATCTTTAAATAATGTTCATTCTTATTACCAAATCTGAAGATATATTTGACATATTAACATTTGTTATTGGCATTGGGCCTATTTGATCTGAATTCTCATTAAAAGATATTTGAGAATTGTGTAATGATGCCATATTAACCGATGTTTATATTTAATTTATTAAAATACAAGAAAATTACAATTAAATTCAAATATTTTGACACATTTATATATATGTAGTTTTTTGACGGTTAATAATGGAGTTGCAAGCGAGGCGTAAAAAATGAGTGTAGATGATTGTGTAGACTTTTCAGAAATATTATTTTATGCGTTGTTGCCATTATAAATTGCGCAATGTCAAAATTAAAATACTAATGAATTCAACCAATCAAAACTGGGTGGAAGTATTTCCAATAAAACCGTTTTCTCACTACAAAAAAATTAAGATTATACATATATATTCCCACATATATATTTGTCGTTGGTATTTTATTAATTTAAAATAGAATTATCGAAATATTTTTCAAAATAAGATATACCTAATTTATACTTACCATTTCCTTACTTACCGTAATCTTTAGAATTAGATCCAAAAACTTTGGCACAATATGATGAAAAAAAAAATAAACATCATTGTTTGATTACAAAATTTAATTTTTATTTATAAATAATATTAAAATAAATTTTTTAATGCATAATACCAAAATTCAGATGAAATACCAAGATATTTCAATTTTACAATTTTTTCCAAGTAACTTTGTTCTTGATTAACATTTATAATATTTAACAAATTCATTGGAATATCATTAAATATAACAGCCAATAATAAATTTTCAATTTTTTTAATTGAATCATTTTTAAATTCATTTACATTTGTTGTTGTTAGATAACGTTTAATTAATAAATTATCATTTTCTTCAATATCTTTTATTACAGTTTCTAATTCCATTATTAACGATAATAAGATTTCTGTTGGTAAAATAAGATCTAATGTACATTCATTAAATTTTTTTAAAGCACTTTTTATTAGTTTAAATTGCCAAATATCAATTGCATTTGATTTTTGTTTTAAATTCTCCCAAGTCTAAAAAAAAAAACAAAAAAATATTTATTAAATTAAAAATGAATATTAAATATTGTTTTACCATTAAAAGTCCCATGTAAATGGAAAATCCATGTATTTTATGACTGTTTTTTAAACGACGCATTAAATTTTCTTGAATAACAGATTCCGTAGGTAAAATATCAATGTTTTCAATTTCCTTTGTTATTGATGTTGAAAACATATAATAAATTAAATTCATAATAACTGCATCATTTGAGATTGATAAAAGATTTTGTGTTTCTACTTTCCAGTAAACATTCTTAAAACATTTCACTGATGAATTTAATAACTCTTTACTATCTTTACTATCTTCTAATGAATATATATAACCAGCTTTTTGTTTTAAATCAATACAGGCACTACGTTTTAAATGCTCCCTAAAATTTAAAAGAAATTTTTTTATTAGAATTTATAATTTTTAAAATTAATTTTTAAATTTACAATAATTGATTCCAATTATGTTTCTTCTTAAAACCAATTTTCCAAAAGTATGGATCATTTATATAAATTGCCTCAATAGAATCAAGTTCCGGTAACATACATGGTGCAGTTCCTAATTCAATAATTTCATTTGAATTTAGTTTTTTATAACTAGAAAATGCGATAAAAAAATATAAAACAATTTACTTTTTTTAGTTAATAATTTTACTTACGAAACACGACATAAATTCAATTTTCCAGAGTCAATATCACGTGGTATCAGAAGGCGAGGTTCTACTGCTAAAACATATAAATGACGAAACGCTTGTAGATGATATCTTAAAAAAATAAGAAAAAGAATAATAAAAATTTATTTCTCCATCGTATCATTAGCACAGTTAAATAAATTGATTACACAATTGGATAAAATTAATCTAAACTGTGACACAAAAACCCATTCATGTAAATAATAAATAAATTAAAAGTCACCTGTTATCATTGCTGTGAGTTGGAAATTTAGGAAATAATGCACATATAAGTGCAGCTATTGCTTGTGGTGACCTAGATAATGTAAATCTTCCTGCGCCCAAAAATAAAAAACCAAGAGCCATATGTATAGCCATATGTGAACCATATGTTACATGATAATTAGACGGTCCAATCCGATTTCTCATCATTCTTATTAATCTGATTATATTCAAATTACCAGTACCAGCAAATACTAATGACAATGATAATAATACAGATACTAAACAAGATTCAATTGTTGAATTTCCAGCAAATTTTCCAATATATTGCCCATTTGTACATAAGAATAATTTAATTATTTTACGTAATGTCTGATAAGCAATTTCATTTTCGGTACCAGCATAACGTAAGCCAACACAAAATGCCGCACCAGTTATTATATTACAATATGCTTGACAGTTTGCTTCATGATCTATTTTTTTGTTGTTACTTTTTGATGGACCATTTTTTATATCAAAACGTAATGATTCTGGATATTGATTAAATATCCATTCTTGGGTTGGTTCAATTGAATCCCATTGAATTAAACCTTAAAAAACAGTTATTTTTATAATAAAGTAACAAAATTTACAATTGAAATTTAATATTTCACCTTTCGCAATCATTCTCAGTAGTAATAAATCTGGTCTAACAAAATTAAGCAAATATCTCGTATCTGGTGGTTCCATCCAATGTGATACAGCGGAATTATTTGTTTTAAAAAACATAAGACCTAGTGCTAATATAGCACCAGGTGCAGTTACATCTATATTAACAACATCACCTTCACGTATTTGAAATGATGGAAGCTTATATTTTTCTTTTTGTGAACCTAAATTACAGTTTAAACAATAGATTACACATTTTTTTATAATATAAAAATCAATTATATACCAACTAAAGGACGTTTATTTCCTCCAGTCATATAATAATGTAGTGTATCGGTTAGTTGAAGATCTCTTAATCCAGGTGCTGATTCTCCTTTTCCTAATGCAACTAATCCAAGTGCAAGACCTGTAGTTAAAGCATATGATTCTCTTTCAACAGAATTTTCCATTTCTGGACCCGGAGGACGCCCAATTTCTTGAAGAAGTATTTCAGCAATATGACGTTTAGCTGAACCTTGATATAAAAGTCCAACACCCATTAATGATGCAATTTGTATATTTTGAGGTATATCAAGTTCAAGTGCTGTTGGTGGTAAAAGTGCTTCAATATGAACACTTAATAATTTTGTTGTTGTCATATTCATTGATCCTTGTTAAAAAAAAATGTTTGTAAGAAAAAGTTGCTCAATCAGAATTAGAATATGTATTTTGATTCTCGATTTTTAATTCAAAATTATTTTGTAAAGCTTTTTAAGATTCAATATCAAGATACATATTCTTAGTTTATTAATTAAAAATCTATCTAATTTCTTTACCTCTATGTGTAATAGATATTCCTAAAAGTAAACCTAAACTTGTCATTTCATCACATTTAACTAAATACTCATATGTGCTCATAAATGATAACGACTTTAAATGACCATTTAAACCAAGTGCCATTAAAAATCCAGCATGCTCTGTTGGTACATCAGTATTTCCTTTAGGTTTATTATAAACAATCCATGTTGAATCAATATCTTTTGCATCAGATGTAACCCGCAAACCAGCAGCAACACCATTATGAAATAATGGCCACATATTCATATTTGGTGGTACCTCAATTTGTTGTATTTCTATTGTTGTACCTCTAACAGACTCTTTTCCAGCTAAACATAATCTTGGAATTGGTAAAGATTCTGTTGATGCTGGTGTACTTGTACGTAATGTTAACATACCACGTCCTAATGGTAATGCCATAGTTCTTGTACTAACAGAATATAAATATTTTTCTTGTTCTTCAATAAATTCATGATCCGATACATTTGGTGCTTGTAACATATCAATACATACTGGTGTTGAACTATTTAAATAATTGCGTACATCATTAATACGTAAATCTTTAGGAAATCTTAACCGCAATAATTTTGTATCAATATGTTCCATACCATCTTCATCATTTATTGATTCTGGTTTTGGTATAACATCTGGTATTGATGTAATTCTTGGTGATAATGAATTTTCTTTATTTTTAAATTTATCAACAAATTTTTTATTATTATCTTTTGTAAATATAGCATGCTCAACTAATTCTGGTCTTAATAATAATTCATATGTTTCTGGTGAACAACCAATAGGTGCATCTATACGATATTCTTCTAATTTTTGTGCAATTATATAATATAATGATAATGGTAATTTTTGTAACTCAAGACGTGTTATAGCTAAAATTATATAAATATTTGTAATTATATTCTTAATACATATAAGATGCAGTAAAGATTCAAAATAAATTATTACTAGAATTAAAAACAAATTAAATCACTACATAATAGTGATGGAAAAATCTTAAATGAAAACTTACATAAATCTAGTAAAAATTGTAAAAGACTGATATCATCTGGAGTTTCCTTCTCCTCAATTTTTTTGCCATTTACATTTATATTTTTAATTGTTTGTTGATTTTTAAATATTATAGAAAATATCTGCAAAAGAAAAGAAAAACAAAGTAATGCAAACTTTTTCTAAATAATCACAATTAAAAATTTACCTTAATCAAATCGCGACTTTTATCATTTGCACCAGATATAAATGGATATTGTTTTTTTGTTCCATTTATAATTCCATAAATAAATTTAAAAATATTTGGAACATTTTCATTTAAATATTCTAAAAATAATAATTTATCCTTTTTAATAGGTGAGGATAGAGTTGGTATAACTGATAATTTAGGAAAGTCTGAGAAATAATGTAAACCATAGTTGTTCAATTCCAACATCAATGATAAACGATAAAGAAACTAAAAAATATCAGAGACAATAATTTAAGCTTAATAATAAGATTTCATTTGCACTGTTTTTATGAAATTAATGCTTAAAAATGAAATAAATGACAAATTCAATCTGAATGTTAAAAGATTATGTTTATCTTTAATCGTACAAATGAATCTTATATTCAATAAAAAAGAAAAAAATATTAATTTACATTGCTTAATAATTCTAAACTTAATTTCATTGTTCCATCCAACTTCATTTCTTCATATAACAGATGAAATGAAAACATTATTAAAAATGTGTATGGTAATAAAATTGCATCATCACTGTCATTTTGAAATTGTGTATCAAATTTTTGTTGTTTATAATTGTAATTTTTATTTATATATGAACTCATAAAATCCCAATCACCATTTGAACCATATGAATTGTCATTTTTTCTACGTTTAGTTGGTTCCTCTGATGGTGATATTGAATTTTCACGTGAACTACATGGATGTAATGCCCAACTTCGATCAATTACGTCTAAAGAAAATATAATGAGCATAAAATAAATTTCATTCATTTCAATTACGAAATTAATTATACCCAATAGAAATTTTTGAAACATATCCCATTCTTGTTGTGGACTATAATCTTGTGTTCCAGGAGCATTTCTTGTAGCATACCATTTAACAATTATCTGTAATACAATATTGATTAATTTTTAAATTTAAAAAAAATCACTGATAATTACTTCTAATGCTAATTGTGTTGGTAAAATTTGCCTTAAAGTTAGTAAACATTTTGTTACTAAATAATTTTCACAAATTGGTGGAATAGAAAATCGAAAATATTTTCCACCTGGATAAATAAGATTTAATCTATTGCCAGCAGGATCTTTTAAACCAATACATTGTCCATTTTTAGCTACACTTTGTGATTGCAATGGATGAACAGGTGAAAGTAAATGTAATTCATCATCAAATTTTGTTTCAGGTGTAACAGTTACTGTGGGTAGTAAACTACTTCTTCTTGGAAATGAACAGATAAATGAATTACTTAAATTTGATGATGTTGTAAATGTTGATAAAATTCCCCCGACATGAACTTTTCCAATAATAGATGTTCCAGAATATAATACAACAGTACCAAATAAATCCAATATAACAATTATATTCATATTTTTTAAACAAACAGCATCTTTAGCTGATATATTTGAATTTAATCCAAGTACTTCTTTATTTGTTATTGGATCTTTATCTAATTTAACTAAATTAAGTTTAGATGTTCGTGGAAGTAAATAACATAAATAAGATTGTCCTATAAAATCAGTATGCAAAAAACCAGTTGTTGCATGTTCAGAATATTCCCTATAACAAAAGTAGAAATACATTTTTATTTTTGAGCCAAATTATTGTAAATTATTTACGGTGTAGGATTAACTTCTTCAATCCATATGAATTCTAAACAAAATTCTGGTACAATTGGTTTCGATGGTGCAACTTGTCCAATTTTACGCATGTCATGTGCGGACATTGATACACCCAATGTTGATTGAAGTCTTGCTAAATGTGACTGGCTGTGTGTTTGACTTAAAAAAATATATTTTTATTATTATGAATATAAAAATTCTAGTCGAAAAATCCTTACTTAAAAGTGCCGACAGAATTTTGAAACATCGATTGTGCTGAAGAAATTTTAATGGAATATGGACTATGTGTTGTATTCCATTGATTGGTTTTATTTGTTAAGTCTTTACAAATTCCAGAAAATTTCCCAGAATGATTTTGTAAAAAATCTGGACATTCAGTAGAATTTAAATTGTGTGTTTCATTAAATCCACCCGATACTATTTCTTCGTTGGTTGCTTTTCTTAAGCGATAAACAGAATGTCGTCCAGATTTAATATCATAAAGTAAAATTAAATCATTCGTAATTGAGGAAAAAATTATTCTATAATACATTTCAGTTAAATATTGAATAGTTCCCGTTGATGTTTTAACTAAAACTGGACTAATTTCATCAAGTGGATGCATTAAAGAAAAAAGGCGTGGTAATTCAATTGTCTGTGAATCTATTAAGGAATTGATTGGATCCTTCTCAAGCAACATACCGAATTTAGTTAACCAGACATTAGATACTGGAAATTCAAGACTAGTTACAAAATTTTCACCGTTTTCATCATATACTCTCAACGTTGATCCATCTATTAACAAACAATATCTTATTACCGTAATTGCTAACTTTTATTTAGAATTGTTACCAATCAAACAAATATTTTGGTGCATTAAATTTTCTTTTACATTTTTCTCTTCTTTTTTATTTGTATCGTTAAAGTCTGATGAACACCAAAATGCAAATCTAATTTGTGTATTGCATGTAAAACAAGTTTTTGCCGCTACCGGTCCTTAAAAATTAATTTATTATTAATCAAAATATTTTTGTGTAAATAAAAAAAAACCTTTTGACCAAACAGCTGTGTTTCCCTTAACATATAATTCCTCTTCAGAATTATATGAGAAATTAAAGAATAAACCAGGACATTCATCTTGAATTGGATTATCATTAACATATTCTGATAGTTCATTAATATTCCAGAATTCAGTTGAACTTATATCAGACGATATGTTAACATTTTGCATACGATGCAACAATACATGTTCGGTAGAAAAATTTGTTTGCCTTCTTTGGGAAAAAGAACCGGGATGATCTTCGACCGCCTTTCTTCCTCGAGGAATGAATTCCTTTAAAATTGAGGAAAAGCCTTGTCATGACTATAAGAACCAAAAATAGAAATTATTTTCTTACCAGAGCAGAAGCGGTTATCATAATTTCTCTATACTCATCCAGATTTGCTAATTAATAGAAATTAGTTTTATAAAATTGACTTTTATTTTAAATATTAACATAGAATTTGATACAAATAATTATTCAAAATGGTCGTAACTTTTTTATATACATTGAACTGAAAAACAACAATATTGATAGTATTGCCAGAAATGAATATGACTTGCTTCCTAATCCTAATTTACCCTATATATTTTGTATATTCACCTAAATCCTAAAGGTTACCATAGTCAGTTTTGGAGAATAACTGTAAATTTGTAGAGAATTTGTTATGAAAAAAATGAAAATTGTTTTTTGACTTTGTTTTTTGTGTTGATTCAATTATACTTGCATTTTATTGTTTATATCCAATTTGTATTGTATTAAATTGAGTTGATAAGTGATAAAAAAGTGTATAAGTTCTGTTTAATATCAAAAAGCAATTCTCAACAATACATAAAAAACATCTCATAAGTAGGACAATAAATAAGAGATGTTTTTGTTTGTTGTTTCAATACCAGAAGATTTTTTATACTTTTTATTATTTGAATCATCTATCATAAAACCTATTATTTCAAAATATTTATTTTAAAATTTCATTTAAATTATTCTGTAGTGTTTTTAAACTAATTTAAAAAAAAACAACCTAAATGTGTTCCGAATTCGGCTATTTAATCTAATGGACCGTGATCATTCTATAAATAAACTTTGAAAAGAAAGAAAATATGATCATTCAGAGTAAAGTTAATCCGCCATATTGAACGAACAAAATAAGTTATTAGTTAAAAAAAAATAATAAAATAATGTCGAATATTAGTAATAATGATAATATAAATAATAATAATAATCAAAAAGGACGTCGAGAACAATATTTAACGCAACAATTAGAAGGTTTTAGGTCATTTGATGGTGATTCAATTGCAGATGATTTCTCAGAATTTGATTCAGATTCTGTCACATTAAAATATTTTAAAGAAAGGTACCAATTTTTATTATATATTTATTTTCAAGAAAAACCTTTTTCAAATAATATTTTAGTAAAAGAAACAAAATGATTTTTAATTTTCCATAATTTTTAATTAATTTTGCTTAATAATAATAATAATAATAATAAAATGTCTCTTAGTGGAAAATGATAATTTCTTTTAATTGCGCTATTATTAAAAATTTAATACCTTGATATTTATTATTTTTGTTAAATTAGTTATAGGTATTTGTGCCTTTTTCTCTCGTATAACAGAAAAAAAAAAATTTTTATTGTATTTTTTCTTTTGATGTTTATAGAATTTAAGCCCACTAAATACGTATTTACACAAATACTACTTTATTCCAATACAAAAATACAAAAATAATAATAATAAAAAAAAAAAAAAATATGTGAATTCTATTTATTAGGTTATCGTTAAAAAAAAAAATAGACCAGATAAATTATTCTTTACTTTTTTTCTTTTTTTATATAGAATAAGTAAATAGGAAAAATTAGTGTTGTTATTTTGTGTTTCACCCAAAAAAAAAAAATAATAATCTTACTAATGAATTTTCTTTTATTGTTTTTTTACTTTTTTTTTTCTTGCATGCACGTGTGAAAAATCAAACAGATTGGAAGACTAATTTATAATTATAGTACATATACAAAAGATAAACAAATCATACAAAATACAAAACAAAATAAAAAAAAAAAGAAGAAGAAAAAGAAAAAGAAATAAAAAAGAGCTAAAAAATAAGACTTCAATTATTTCTTTCTTTCTTTTGATTCTTTTCCATAATTTATTTCTCAGGAGAGAAAGAGAAATTTTTAATATAAAAAGTGTTGTTATTTTTTTTTTTTTATATATAAATAAAATACTTTAGAGAAACCAATTTGCTGTAATAAAAATAATAATTAAGGTAAAGAAAATTTTTGATCATTATTCAATTAAATTATATTTTACTTTTATTTTTATCCTTTTTTTTTTTTGTTTTTTTTTTAATAAATAAAAATATTTAATTTAAATTTAAAAGTAAAAGTAAAAGAAGAAATAAAATAAAAAATTGAATATTTTAATTTATTTATTTTTTTTTAAACATTTGAATGTATTCAACAGTTCACAAAGGCCATCACCATCGAGAATGGCGCCTACAACGACTATTGAAACAGTTACAATAACTCGACCTCTCAAGGTAATATTTTTTTTTTGTTTCTTTATTAAAAAAAAATAGTAAAATCTTTAATCTTTTTAGAATTAACAAATAATTCAATAAACTTTGTCTTGATTATTTATTAATAATCTATAATCGGTGTTTATGTTTAAACATTTATTTTAAATCTTTTATGTTTTTTTTTCCACACAACAACAGATTCTGTTAAATTATAGAAGACAAACATTTTTCTTTGTTTACTCATTAAAATATATATTTTTTTCTATTATAGCGTGTTGATGCGTTTAAATGAGAATTTATGATTGTTTACATTTATGGAATTTGTCTCGACTGGGAATTATTCTTTTTTCTTTTTTTTTTTTTTTAATGTGAATAAATATTTATTGTACATTTTTTGACCTACATTTTTTTTTTAGTAGTCGAACAGTAAAAAATCTCTCTTAATAGTAACCATAGACTTTTAGAACCTTTAAATACTGACCATTTATCAATAATGAAATCTGTTGTATAGTGAACTGTGACCTATTATGAAGTTGTTACAATTCTAGTGTGATAATTCAGGAGTTTATTTTTTATTAAGTTTTTGTTTGATTTATTATTTCATTGAAAATTTAATTTTAATTTCAATGGAATTGTTTTTGTTTTTATTAAAAAAGTGGTCCTTGTAACAGGTTCTAATGATAATATAACAAATTATAATACAAAAAAAAAAAAAACAAACGGAACACAATTCTCAACAGAATTGAATTATATTTTTCACTTATATATTAATATACGATTTATAAGGACTATAGTGAAAATTTAATCTATTTGATTTATGATAAGAATGATTTGTTGTTTTTCTAATGATTTGTTGTTGTTATATTTTATCCATGGTGTTTTTTTTTCTTTCTTTCTTTCTTCCTTCTGTTTTTGTTTTTGCTTCTTTTTTTCCACATAAAAGAGAAACAATAATTCATTTGTAGTTCAGTAAAAAATTAAAATAAGAAGAATTGTTACAAGACAATATTTTCGTAGTTATTGTTGTTGTTGTTGTTATTGTTGTTGTTTTTATATAGTTGATTATTAATGTAGTCATCCGGTTATTATATTCAATCTTCTGCTCATTTTTTTTATTTTCTTTTTATTTCTATTTATAAATTTTAATGAATTTTAAACAATAATTAAAAAAATTATGATTCATGAAAAAAAAAAAAATTAATGGAATTCCATAAAGATAAAAAAAAAATAGTAAACAAAAAAAAAACGTAAATATTTGTATATTATGTAAGTTTGGAATTTTTATCATTACGCATTATGAGGGCAATGTCATTTTATTTTATTTATCAATTTGTAACGAATGTTATCAGTAAATTATCTAATATTTATTTTATCAATTTTAAACAGGTAAATAAATATCAATAAAATAGAATGCAATGAACCTTTTTAAAAATCAAGTCAAACACGAAAAAAAAAAACTTTATTTTTAGATAAAGAGAAATATTTGTGATTTGTATTTTATGTAAATAAATAAATTTCTATTCAAATATTATCTGAATTGTACTTTTTAATACTTATCGTTAAAATTTTAATTTACTTACGTCAAAACATTTAAATGATGCATGGATGACTTATAATTGGACTGTGATAACTTTCGTCATGATTCCTCTTTATATTCTCATTCTTTATTTATTAATCATTATTTTTCTTATTTATTAAAATTCTGTCTGGAAATAGTGTAAGGATCACGTATTTATTTCACTTTACGTAAATTTTGTTTTAATGATGATTCAATTCTATTGCAAGTGTTACAGCTTAACAATTCTAATTGATACGATTTATTTTTTCAAATTTATAAACAGAGATTTTCTTTAAATTTTAAATTATTATTCAAGATTCAAAATTCTCACAACATTTTTATTGTTATTTCTTTTGTTTCAGTTTTGAACGTTATTCACACATTCAATTATTGTGTGAAGAAAATATTCATGTAATTGTAATTGTATTGGTGTCACAGTTTTTTTTTTCTTTTTTTCCTTTTCTTTTTATAAATTTGACAATACTTTACCTTTTCACTTTGGAAATAAATGAAAGCTGACAGGAAAAAAAAAGAATATGAAACTTCAAGTGGTTTTTTTTTTTTCGAATTTTGATAAAAATTCTCAAAATTTAACAAAAGAAGAAAAAACAACAAACAACAACTACAACAGACAATACAAATAAGAATTTTTTATAAAATATGAAAAATTTGAAATTTTTGTTTTTATTTATTAATTTGTTTTTTTCAGAGTTTTTTCCCCATTCAAAAATTCAAATATTTTTCCATTTTCTTTTTTTTTTGTTTTAGTTTTTCCTTTTTCTTTTTATTATAAAGAAAAAACATTTTTTTTTAAATCAACACAATTTAGGTTACCCTGATAACCAGAAAGAAAATACTTAAAATATTTAATCTCGTTTACCAGAGTGTGGAGTGTACAAGCCAAAAAAAAACCAAAATACAATTTTGATGTTTTAACTGCATTTTACTTTTCTTTCTTTCTTTTTTTTTTGACAAACAATTTAAACATAAAAAAAAAATACGGTACGAGTTGTTTTTTTTTTTTGTATTTAATTTAATTTAATTTATGATACAATAATTTACAGCATTTTATATGGAATTTCATTGCAAAATAATGTAAAATATTTGTGTGTGTGTATGTTTTGGACTTAACTGACTTGACTGTTTTATTTTGTATTTTTTTTTTTTTTTTTTAGTACATCCGGATCAAGATGATTTTGTAATTGTTGTTCAACATTTTAAACCGTTTTTTTTTTGTCTTCTTCTTCATTAAAATGATTTCACAGAGAAACTTAAATTTTTAATTCTTTTTTATGGAAATATTTTGTTCTCTTCTTCTTCTTTTTTTGGAAAAAATAAAATAATTAATTTTTTTTACTCTCTCTTTCTCTTTCTCTCTCTCTTTTTTTTTTTGTTCTCTCTTGAATTGCTTCTCTCATTTTCTTTCTTTGTACTCTTTTTTCCACATATAAAAAAATATTGATTATTTTTCTAAGATTTCCTCTTTTTTTTCTTTCAATAAAATGCGCATGCGAATTATTTTTCCTCTTCGTGCTTTTCCGTTGTTGTTGTTTTATGTTTAGGTTGTTGTTGTTGTTGTTGGTTTTTTTTTGTGTTGCAAAAAAAAAGGATGAAGAAAAATAGAGAATATTTCGTTTTCATTTTCGTTTGGTATATTATTTTGTGTTTAGTTTCTATAGACAGGAGAAAGGACATTTTTATTCGGATTCGATCGTTTAAAGAACGCATGACTCATACACACACAAATACAGTACACACACACACAAGACAGACAAAAATTATATAAAACAGAAAGAAAAAAAAAGTTGGCCCCAATAAAAAAAAAGAAAATGAAGTTAAAATAGAAAATAGAAAATATTGTAAATTTTCTTGGTTCCACAAAGAATAAATAAATAAATATAAAACGAAGAAAAGAAAAAGTTTGTTAATTTGGGGAAATTTTAATAAAACAAAAAGTCTTGTGAACGCAAAAAAAAAAAGAAAAAGAAAAAAAATAAAAATTTTTTTTTTTCTTTTAATTAAAATAAAAAAGAAACAAAAGAAAATTTGATTAAAAACATTAAAAGGTTTTTTTTCTTTCTTTTTGTTGTTGTTTGTTTTTGGTGTGGAAAAAGTTTTATTTTTTTTGACGAAAAATTCAGAAAAAAAAAAAAATAAATTAAAATAAAAAAGTAAAGTAAAGGGAAAAAATAAAATAAAAAGGGAACAGAAAGAAAATAAAAAACACAAAGACTTTTCTTGTTTTTCGTGAGGATAGAGACAAAAGACGACAAATAAAGTAAAGTAAAGTAAAAAAAAAAAAATGAACTTTAAATGTCGACGTCTCTCAATTGTTACAATTTTTTAATAGTTTTTTGTTTTTCAATTTTTTTAAACAAATAAACGAAAAAATATTTTGTGTTTTTTCACATCTTCCTGTCTGTCCCTCCTGTCCTTGTCTTTATAATTTTCTGTTAACAAAAAACAAAAAGTTTCTAAATGAAAATAAAAATAATTTAAGTTTTGTGTCGTTTATTTTTTTTTTTTTTTTTGTTCCTCACCCAAAACAAAAAAGGAAAAAAGTTTAAAATTTAAAGAAGAAGAAAAAAAAAAATCAGAGAAAAAGAAAATTTTTGTTTTTTCATTTTGAATAAAAATCAATTTTTCTTTTTTTTTCTTTCTTTTACTTTATATTTGTGTTGTTGTTGTTGTTGTTATTGTTATTTATTCAAGATTTGTGAACAGAAAAGGAAAAGAAAAGGAAGAAGAAAAATTACCAATTGGATTTTTGGTTTTTTCTAAAGGAAAAAATTTTCGGATAAAATAAAAAAAAAATACAAAAGTTTAATTTTTTTTTTTTGAAGTTTTTTTTTTCGTGGTGACTGTTGTTGTTGTTGTTGTTATTGTTGTTGTGTTAATACAAAAAAAAAAAAATTATTTAGTTGATTATAAATGCAAATGTGACCGTTTTGTAATCAATGGCGGCTAATCAGTTGGCCCAGGTAAATAATCAAAACTCATTTTTATTCTTCTCTTTATTTTGCCTAATTAATAAATAAATTATTTGTGTGTTTAATTTTGTTCTTGTATTATTCACTAATTTCTTTCACTTAATTTTGTATTCATTTAATTTAATTAGAATAGGAAAATAGAAAGAAAACAAAAAGTAAAATTGACTTTTTGAACGTCCATAATTGATTTATTATTTTGTGGGAAAAAATAAAAGTGCACCACTGTAATCTGTAGAAATTTACGAATCATTTGAATAAAATAAAAACAATTAATTCTGTACGTGTGTCTATCAAAGGGAAAAAAATAAAACAACAACAGGAGTGTTTTTTTTTTCTTGTTTAGTTCAAAGTTTCTTTGTGTCCCAATTTTTTGGTTCTAATTTCTTTGTACTGATCAGATTTTTGTATGTTTTCTGATGATATGGATATTGTGGGGTTTTCCATTTGTTAGACAGAAAAAAAAAGTATTAATATTTGACAATTGAATTGAAGTTTTTACGTTTCTTGTCATTTTTTCACCTTCCCATTCCCATCCACATCCCGTACTTTTTGATAGGACTAATATTATTTTGTAGATTCAAATCAATTGATTTCTTTTTTCGGTTCATTTGAAAATTGTTCAATGTAAAAAATATATTTTTATTTTCGTTTTTAATAAAAATTCAAATAACAAAAAAAAAGAAAAAACAGAAAATTCATTTCTGAGAATCTTTGAAAGTTTAAGAATTATTTTTCCTTTCCAATTTCACTTTTTGAATTTTAAATTATTTTTAAAATTCTCTTCTTAGAATAATTCATAAAATTTCTAATAAACCAAAAAAAGAAAAACAAAAATCTTTACAATTCCCTTCACTCCCTTACATTTTGTCCCACCACCAACATTTTTGTCTTTAAATCATTTTTACTTTTAATCCAAAAATTAATTGTTTGTGTAATTTTTTAAATAAAAATTAACGATGACTCATTTTTTATTCTATTATTATTCATATATGACCAACAATAATCCAGTCAGTCACCTTTATTTTTGTAGGTTCAAATAATTTCGTATTTAATCTTTTTGAATTTATTTTTTTTCTTTCCCAAAAAATTTGTTTTTATTGGATGAGAAAATTTTCAATCAATTTTTAAAGAATCAGAAATTTTATTAAAATTACAATAACGATGTGAATTAGTTTTGATTTTGAACTTTATTGTTGATTAAAATAATTTTTTGTACAGTACACAGATGAAATGATAAAAGTAATTTATTGTAATTGAATAAGTCTGTCTGATTGATTACCCAAACATTTGACCTCAACTTGAATATAAATTATTTTAGCACATTTGTTACGATTTGCTCACATTGGGATTGTTTTTTTTTTAATTTAAGAAATGAACAAACTGAACCAACCATTCACAGCGATAAATACAGAGGCTGGGTAAGATACTTTTAAAATGTATCTCGATACAAATACAAAGATACAATTATCTGTATTTAGTTACATTTTTAGATATTACCCAGCTCCTAGCTAAATATTTTGTTTATTGGACAATAAAAATTTACTTTAGAGTAGAATTGTATTTTAATTAATAAGGTTAAGGTGATTGACGTTTAAAATTATTGATGATGACACATTTTATTTCAGTTTGCCCAGTTTGAATATTCACTTTATTTTTAATTTCTTTAAAATCTGAGATCAGATTATGGAATTCTGTTGTGGGTGTAATAAATAATTTATTTTGGATTTTCTGGAAAATTAAAAAAAATAAGATTGTTATCTTTCGTTTAAATAAAAGTCTTAATTTATACGACATTAAAGATGGAAATATTCCACAAAAAAAAAATTGCTTAAGGGCATCACACACACTCACACACGTGTACATACTCGTAATAATGATGATTGCCGGACGATGATGATGATGATGTTGTTGTTATTTAAATAATTGAAAATTATTATGGAAATTTTATTTATAAGAAAGAAAAGAAGAAAAAAAACGAAACATAATTTTAGAATTTCAATGCGGATTTTCATTTTTTTTTTTGTTTATTTCAAAATACAAAAGTAATCAAAAAAGAACTAAAATGATTTTAAATATATTTCTATTTTTTTTTTTTTAGGTCATTGCCTTTATATGTGGAATTATTGTTATTATTTTAATGATAATGGCATTAGCATCTACTGATTGGTTAATGGCAGAAGGATGGCGCCAAGGTTTATTTGTACATTGTATTGAAAAAGATGTTACATCACCATTACCATTCAATTTAATAGATCCACCTGGATGTTATTCAAGCAGAGATGCTGGTAAATTATTATTTTTTTATTCTATAAATTAGGATAATTTTTATTATACAAATTAATTTGTCCTGTGTACCATTTATAACCAACTTAAGTCTGAATAAACTAATATGACGTAGAATAATCCGAACATATTTCTTTATGCATATTTATGATGGGATAAAATTAGAAAATAATTAACAGTGAAACAGAAGATTTCTTAACCGATCACTAATTGATTGAACTATTTTTAAGCTCATAATTTAATTTAAAATAAATTAACTCTGACGTTGTGTAAGAAATGGGAAGAAAAATTATTTCAAATAGAGAAATTTTGACAAAATTAGAATTCATTTTAATAATTAAAATGTTGGTAAAAACAACGGCAGGGTTTTAATATTCATTTGTTTTTTAAAAGTAATTTTTTTCTTTTTTCACAAAATTCAGAAAAATTTTTAAAATTTCTTAAAAAACAAAAAAAAAAGTAGATTTGATTGATGTAAAACCATTTGACGTAATAAAATTACGACCAAATCTAAAATTAAATTAAAATTTGTAAAAAAAAAAACAATGACTTTGGCTTATTTGAAAAATAAAAAAATTTGCTGGTCAATTTCTCCAAGAGCCAACAACAACAAAAATCAAACAGACACAAAGTGCCTTGTAATAATTCACTTTAACTAATTAATTAAATCGGTAGGAATGACGAATGATGTAGTTGTGTTTAAATTAAAAAGAAAAGCATAATATTTATTATTCTGTTTTATATTTTTTCCCCTTTCTTTGATTTTAAGGAAATTTTGACGTCAGCAAACTTTCATAATTTTTTTTTATTTTTTTTATTTTGATTCCAAAGTAAAATTTGAAATCACATTTTATTATCCAAGAATAACAAAATAGTTTGTGTTTAGATTAGAAGAAAGAAAGGAAAAGGACAGAAAATGAGAGAACAAATATGACAAACAATAAAATAATCAAAGATGTTTTACAAACACTTCACTTTTTATCCATTCTTCTTTTTTATTCTTCACTCTCGTATTTATTTTTTTTTTTGCCCATCAAATATGTTTTTTTTTTCTTCTTCTTCTTTTTTATTATTATTTTTTAAGTAAAGAATTTCACTCAAGTGGTGAACTCTTGAACATATTTTTTTTATTGTTGTTGTATGGTTCAAGTGTAAATTTAAACATCTCGTCTCAAAAGAAAAGCGAAAGGGATTTCACAAAATACAGAAAAGAAAAAAAATTCAACGTAGTTATAAAGTTTTTTTTTTTTGGAAAAAGGGTTACCTTGGTTTTCTGTATTTTTCAACAAAAGAAAAATTACTTTGTAAAAATATTCAAAGATCTTTCTAAAAATCCAATAAGATTTCTTAAATTTTTAATAAAAAATAAATAAATCAATTTATCCTTCTTTTTTGAACTGATATAAACTGTTACCTTCATTCATCCTCCTCTGTTCGAAACGTTTAAAAATTATTTACAAAATTAATTCATTTGAATTTATTAATTTTTGTTTTATGTTTTGTTGTTGTTGTTTTTTTTTTCTTTGCAGCTTATATAAAAGCAACAGCTGTACTTTGTGTTATAACATTAATAACTGATTCTATAGCAACATTATTAACTGGATTTGGTTTAAAAACTCAAGATCATAATATAAAATATAAATTTTATAGATTTGCTGTACTGGTTATGCTCTTATCATGTAAGTTTATTTTAAAAAAAAAACTAATTAACAATCGGTACACTAACAGAGTTTATGTATTTATGAGAATCAACAATATTTTGACTGTCCTTCTAAGAAATGTACAAAATAATCCTTTTAGTTTTTGGGGAAGAAAAAAAAAGGGACTGTTGTGTATTGAATTAATAATATTTTTGTTGAACCTGACTCGCTTTTAACTTTACTTTTGAATTTAATTATTTTTGATGTTTTCCCCACAAACACCACTACACCAGACTCCTCTTCACTCTTTTTTTTAATAATTAACATTTTAAGTTGGTGAATTTCAATACAATTTTAATTGACTTTTAATTAAAAAAAAACTGGAAAGAGAAAGAGAATAATTTAAGTAAAATTAAAACCACCAACATTAATTTTGTTAAAATAAAAATTCAATCGATTATTATTTGAAAATAAAAATAAAACTTTTTTTGCTCCAGTTTTTTTTTTGTGTTATTTTAAATTTAAAAAATATAAATGATGACATCACACACACACACACATCCTTTTTTTTTTTCTTGATGTTTAAACTTTTTCGTTTTCAATTTTTATTCCCCGTAATTTAAATAGATTAAAGAAAACTTCACATTTTGTTTTATATGAAACCAAAATTACCAATAAAAAAAAAAAATTGTATACTAATTTGTAAACTTTCTTTATTCAACTTCCTTTAATTATTCTTTACTTTATTTTTTTTTTCTAGTGGTATCTATTTTGATAGCATTGATTTTATATCCTGTATGTTTTGCAGCGGAATTAAATTTAGGTAAATATATATTTTTTTCTTTTTTTCTAAATCAATAAAATTAATAAATACAGGATTTTTTGTAGACAAAACAAATCAAATAAAATTGTTTGTATAGATTTGTAAAATGGTGCTTCTTGTTGTTGTTTTTCATAAATAAAATTTCTCTTTTAGGAAATCGTCCAATATGGGAATTTGGATGGGCGTACGGTGTTGGATGGGGTGCAGCAATATTTTTATTTGGTGCAGTGGTTCTATTATTATGTGATAAAGAATCAGAAGAAATATATTATAAGGAAAGAAAAATTGTGCATGAGTCACAATTGCGAGCCTAGGCCAGGCCTGCACGTGCCCTGCCGGACGTTGTTCTCTAAAAATTGTAAGTTTTTATTTTAATATTTTCAATTATCTATAAATTCGACCATTTTTGTCAAATTTTTAAGTCACAATCAAAACTTCCAAATAGCAATTTGACCCAAAAGCAAATCAATTGTGATCTGGAATGTTTTCTTTTTAGAGGCAAAAAATCAATAATTGTTGTTGAAAATAATTTCGTCACTAATTTAAACCAATTTTCTAACTTAATCGCATCACTAAATTGTGAACATAATCACGAATCACGAACGTTAAGAAAATAATGGAACAACACCAAAAAAAAAAAAAAATAAACACATTTTTAAAATTGAAATTAAATATTATTTTTATATTTACAGCACCACAGAATGTGATTCCAAATCCATACAACATAATTTGAAATAGATAAAAAAAAAAGAAGAAAAATGATAAAAAAAAAAAGAAAAAGTTTTAAAAAAAAAAAATAAATATTAAAGGAAAGAAAACATTTTGACAAAATATTAAAAAAAAAGAAAATTAATTTAGATTTTTTTCTTTTTCTTTTGTTTGTAATTTTTAGTTTTTAATTTAAATTAATTTAATTATTTTTCTTTTTGTCTTTTTGTTTTATTTAGTAAGTTACCCCCTTATTTTCCCTTAATTTTTTTTTTCCTGTTTTCAATTTGGAAATAAATGAACAAAAATAATAAAAAAAAAAAAGAAAACACTCTCGCACAGGATTTGGAAATAATTAATTTAATTTCTTTTTATTTTGTTGGTTTGATTTTTGTGTTCTTTTCGATGTTTTGTCTCTTTTTTTTTTTTTTTTGTTTTTTTGTTTAGGAAATTTACTTTTCTTTTTCTCTTCTTTTAGTTGCTTTAATTTTTCTTTCTTTCTCTTCATTTCTTTCAAAATATGGAAATTCGTGTCCTGTAAAATTCGTTATATATAATTTTTTTGTTGTTGTTATTCTTTAGTTTAATTTTTATGTTTTTTTTTTGATTCTCGTCGAAAAGAAAATGGGACCAATTACACTGAATTTACGTTTTGCTTTCTTTTTGTTTTTCTTTGATTTTTGATTTTCTTTTATTTTTTTGGTTTGTTTTTTTTTTTTTTAAGTTTGATTTACTTTGTGAAACGTGTTCTGAATTAGAATGAATCTTTTGGAATTGAGAATAATTTAGCTTCTTTTGTTTATTTTAAGAAAAAAGAAATTTTTAACTTGTAAACTTTGGGAATTGAAAAAAAGAAAATTGTGTCCAACACTGGATATTTTACAAAAATGAAAAACGCTTCGGAATTGAATTGAATCAAAAAAAAAAAAAGATAACCACAAATTAAATAACCAGAATTGCCTTTTAGTTTTAATCTCAAAATCATAAGGATTTGATGGAAGGAGGAAATTCTGTTCTATTTGAACCGTATTTACTTTTATGACTTAATGTTTGTATTCAACTGAATAACAATGACATAAATTTGACTTTTGCTTCAGCTATTTTCCAATTTTCAGTTCCAATTGATTCTCTATATTTAATTATGTTCAGTCAAACGGTTTCCCGTTAACACCAAAAATAAATAAAGTAAAATGAAAAATTCGTCACAGATTAATCGCAATTTTTTTTTTTTTGTGTTTTGTTTCCTTTTAATTTTGTTTTTATTTTATTTTTCTTTTTTCTGTTAATTATTTTTTGATTTATTTATCTAAACAAAAAAAAAAGAAGAAAACCGTTAATAAAATGTGCTAAAAATGAAACAATTAATTTATATAATCAAAAAATAAAAAATAATAATAATAAAAAAAAAAAATGAAAACGAAAATAAAAATAAAAATAAAAGAAGAAAAGGAAAAAAAATAATTCATATGTAAAAAAAAAACACGAAAAAATAAAATTTAAATTAAAAAAAAAAATAAAAATCGAAGTAAAAAAAAAAATAATGAATGGAAATTTTAAGAAAAGAGAGAAAAGAGAAATAAAAAAAAAAAATATAATCATAGGGCAGGCTCGTGCGGAGTGTATTGAATAAAAACCAATATATTCAAAAAAAAACAAACAAACAAACCAACAACAACATAATAAAGATATATAAAAAAAAAAAACAAATAAAATTAAAAAATAATTAATAATAATTAAAAATGACGAAAATGATGATGATGATGATGAAGACGAAGAAGAAAAAGATCAAATATTTATATATATTTAGTAGGGAAAGACAAAGAAGATGAAGAAGAAGAAGAAGAAAAACAAAATTATTATATAAATAATTAAAAAAATTATATTAAACAATTACAGCGATATTGTAATTTAATTTATTAAAGAATAAAAAAAAAAACAAAAAATTAATTTTAAAATAATAAAAAAAAAAAATACACAAAATCGAATAACAAAAAAAACAAAAAAACAACAACAACACAAAAACTCTCCACACAAAACAAAAAAAAAATATATACACCTCCTACACACAAATACCAATGCATATAATATTTTTTATATGCATACACATACATACTATACATATATATATATTATATTATATATTATAATAAAATTTATACAAAATACATAAAAATAACATTAAAAGGTAAAATTAAATTTAACAATGGAATGAATTGAAATGAAATAAGAAGAAGAAATAACGAGAAGAAAAAAAATATTGTTAATGTAAATTTATTAAATTTATAAAATAAAACACAAAATGGCCACTCTTACCACAAATGAAAATAAGAATTTCATTCAGGCAATTACAACAACAACAAAAACAAGAGTAAAAAAAAAAATTAACCGTCAAATAATTTACGTTTTATAAAATTAAAAACAAATACATTGAAACAATGAAAAACAATTGAAAATACGTTATTTTACATTTAATTTTAGAAATTAATGAATAAAAAGAAAATTAATTATTTAAATGTATAATTGAAAAGAAAAATATTTAATGAATCAAAGAAGAAGAAGAAGAAGACGATGAAGAAAAAAGAAAAATCGGATTAAAAAATAAAATAGATTTATTACAAATTAAGATTATAAATTTAACAAGAAAAAACAATTTTTAGATAAAAAAAAAAAAAATTCTTTGTTATAAAAAAACAGAAACTAAAAATAAATAATTTATTCTTTAAATTTAATTTCAAGAGAGAAAGTTTTTTTTTTTCAGTTTACAACAACAACAAAAAAAACAAAATGAAAGAAATTAAATTTTTTTTGAAAGAAAAAAAAAACAATGGAGAAAAAAATACTCATCTCAGATTATTAATTTTATTCTTTTTTCTACTAATTAATTAAAACCACAATTTATATTCCCTATTTATTTATAAACTAAAAAAAAAAAAAAAAACAAAATTTTCTCTCGGTTGGTTGTCTGGTCTGGAGAATTTTTTCTCTTTACACGAGTTAACTATTTTCTAGAATGTGTTAACTCTTTTTATATTACATGGAAACTCGGTTATAACGAACTTCACTTATAACGATCTTTTGGTTATAACGTACTTTTCTGTAGGTCCCGTGTTAATTTGTATCTTGGCAATGATTCGGTTATAACGTACTTTCGGTTATAACGAACTTATTTTTTTGGTCCCTTGAAGTTCGTTATAACCGAGTTTCACTGTATTTATAATTATTATTATTATTTTTTTTATTACTTTTGTTAAACTTAAGAAATTAAGTAAAAATGGGATTTACTTGAATTTGACAAAACGAAGAACAGAATAATTCATTTTTTTTAAAAAAAAATTGCATTTATTAAATTAAAACACAAAAGTTAAGGTTTTTTTTTTCACTTTTTATCTCCCCATTCGTTGTGTTTAAGAATTTTTCATTTGTTAAAACTGATTACGTGAAAATATTTATGAACTGCTTTTCTTTTTTTTTTTTTTTTGTACTACAAAAAACAATTTTAATGCTAAAATTTCTTAAATAATATTTTTTTTAATTAATTCAATTAAAAGTTTTTTTTATTGAATGAAGATTGCCGAATAATTTTCAAGCATTAATTAATGTAAGTAAAATTTAACCCATCTAAACCAGCATAAACTAATCTTCGTGTATCCATATACAGGTACAAATAAAGATTATCAGGTTATTGTATAGATTTTGTACAAGTGAGACAGAGAGAGAGAGAACAAAAATAAAAAAACCACGGAAATTGTCTCTTTCTTTTTATCTCGGGTTATATGTCAAAATAGAAAACTTTGTCTTGTCAATTTTATGTAACGTAAATTTGAACTAAATTTATAATTTATGTTCATAAAAGTTTTAAAGAGATTTTCTCTGGTTATTGTATAAAATCAGAATTAAATTTAAAGAAATAATAATTGACCAAAGAATAATATATTTCATTTGTTTTGTATTAATTTTTTGTTTTGTTCTTTTGTTTTATTATTCAAGTAAACTCAAAAAAAAAAAATTATAAACAAAAGAAAAAAAAAAAAATGGTGATCAACAAGAAATCGCATCGTAATAATTATTAAGAGTAAAAAAAAAAAAAAACTTTAAATAAAATCTCCATAAAAATTTATTATGGATTTGTTAAGATTTTATTTTGTCTTTTTTTTTTGTTTAAAAATAAAACAGTTTTTTTTTTTATAATAAAAAAAAAAATAAAATAATTAAAAAAAAAAAAAAACTTCGATCAATAATAATCAAATCAAATAAAAAATAACTTTTTAAAAAAATACCGTTGACTTGAATTCTTTTTTTAATTTTTGGGTTAAAAAAAAAAAAAAAACAAAAGAAAAAAAAAATTAATCCCAAAAGTCGTTTAGTTAGTGTAAAGAAGAATTATCGTGTACAAGTCACGATTTTTAAGAAGAAGAAGAAGAAGAAAAAAGAAATAAATGTAAATAATATCAATAAAATATAAAATTAAATAAAATGCAAATTATTTAATTAATTCTATTGTCTTTTTTTTTTTTTCTTTCTTTCTTTCATTTTCGTTACACATTTTTATTCATTTGTGAGTAATTTTAGACATTTGATTTTTTTTTTTTATCATGAAAAATGACTAAAATTAAATATTGTTGGAGTAAAAATGTTTTTTTTTTTTAAGAATAAAATTCAGTCATCAATTTAATTTCTATAATTAAAATATTATTCATCATTAATAAAATTGAATTTTTTTTTATCATAGTTACTCATAATAAGTCGATCTACATTTTATCTTTTTTCTTTATTCTGAATAACAAAAAAATAAAGGACAATTATATTGTTCCCCACCCCGCTTTTGTTTGTATGAAGAAGAAATAAAGAAACAGGCGAGATAAATTTTGGTGAAACATGTTTTTATAACGACAAAAGAATTTCCAATCCTTCAGGTTGATTCTTCTAACATTTTTGCTTTTATTAAAACAAAATTAAATAAATAAACTAAAAAAAAAAAAAACGAATGTTTCCAATGAAGAAAAAAATGTTAACACTAAATAAAAACAACTTTTTATAATTCATAACAAATTAAATTATTCAATTATTGTGAAATATTTTTAGTTTTCTTCTTTCAATTAAAAATTTTCTTCTCTTAAAAAACTTTTTTCAACTTAACTTTTAGTATCATCTGTTTAAAATCAGAAACTGATAAAAACAATTAATTGTAACATGATAAATATAACTACTATTTGTTGTAGAATGTAGACAAAAGATAACAGACAGACAGAAGAAGAAGAAGAAAGAAAAAAAAAACAAACAATAAATTATAAATTGCATTTTTTTAATAAAAAAAATTTTCATAAATTAATTATTTTGAATTTATATTATTTTGTTTTTGTTCCTCTTTTATTTCTCTTTATGTACATATTGAGGAGACCGTTGCGAAAAACTTGATTAAGAATCTTTTATAAATAGACAAAATTCCTTTATTATTAATGTGAATGCAACACAATTTATATTCTTGTTAATACGATCGTCCTGTTACACTCAAATAGATTTTGATTTTTACCAATAAAATCTCTTTTTTTTTTCCACTAATTATTATTTACAAAATTCCAAATTGCTTTTTAACCCAAATATAAATTGCTTTAATTAATGAACCCTTAAACATGAATACTTAAAAATAACCAAAATTTGTTTGTATTAAATAAATAAAGAGAGTCACCAAATACGTTTCCATAGTAACAACATGCTTTCCATCATCTTTGATTAAATTCCGTATTTTTAGAATTTTATGTAAATTTGTAAAAATGGATTATTTGCCAAGGATGAATATTAAAGTTGCTTCAAATTAACTCATTTTGAATAGGATTTTTATTGAAATAAAATTATCTTAACAATTTTAACTAAAAAAAAAAACAAAACATAAATAATTTAGAATCGAAGGACCAATTTTTTATCTTGACAATTTTTATCCATAATTTCACTTCATTAAATTTCATCATATTAAACGCTATCGGATATGTCTTTACTGAATTACCCTTACTAGATAAATTTACCATTCTTTTACGGAGAAATTTGTTTTTATTTTATAAAAAAACAAAAATTGTAATTTTTCTAATGAAATGGAAAAGGATAAAAGGTAGAATTTTGTTATTGAAAAATATAAACTTTAACCTTTTTTTCTCAGATAACAGAAAAAGAAAGGTTGAAGGTTAATTTATATTTAGAAGAGTTGAGAAATTTAGTGTGAATGGACAAAAGTAAGTGAAGCATGAAATTCTATTTTTTTTTTAATTAAATAATTTTTCTTTTTATGTTTTTAATTGATTTTTATTATGTAAATGGTAAAAAGAATTCACTTTTTCCAAGGCTATTTCAAGATTCTACCTACCCCATTAGAAAATATGCGAATATAGAAAAATTGTATAGGTCATTTTTACCAAGTTAAAACATATTTCTTTGTTGTTGTGATTTTATCTAATTGGAAAAATAAATTTTTTTTATAGAATTAAAAAATAAAATACTTTTTTCTTAGAATTTAAAAATTCAATTAAAGTTTTTATTTATTTGTCTTTAATTTAAAAAAAAGAAGTAAATTAGACTCTTGCGGTTTGTGCACAAAGTTTTTCCATAACATCATGATTATATGTTGAGTGTAACATTAGACCAAGTACACCAGCACGTGATACCATTGCTATTCTGACTTGACGTTCCTGTTCAATTAATTCATCCATTTTAAGCCATTGCCTGACACGTTCCAAATCGATTTCAGCACGACGAATTTTCTCCCATACATAATGTTTATAGCAGGACTTCTTTGGTGCACTAAATATTGAGATTTTGATATTATCTCGTATTTTATATTTAAAAAAAAAAAACTCACCGACAATAAGCTCCAGTTAATTCAAAAACATTTCTTACTAATGGACAACCACAAACATCAGAATCACTTATTTTTGCGTCCTTACAATGTTCTGGACATAAAACTCTTAATCTTTTACAATAAGTTTTACTCGCTGGATTATAAAAATCACAAAACATTGAATTACCTTCAATACGTGTTTTAAACACACTGCCAAAACTTGCCTAAAATATTTTTTTTTCTTTCTTTAAAATTAAATTCTATCAAATTTATTGAAACCTATCAAATCTCTTACTGTAATTTATGATAATCTTATGCCACAATAAAAAATACTCAGTTAGGGCAGGTTTAAATTTAATTATCATAAATTTCAGTAGAGAAAGAGGAAGAGTTTCATTTTTAATTAAACAAACCTGGCTTTCATATTTATTAAAACATTTTTCCATATGCCTTATCGCTGTTCTAGAATGTATTTCATGACCACATGTGATACAATACATTGACATTTCATCTTCTGTATCTGTATTATCTAATGATTTTGCATCTTTTGGTAATGAATTATGCTTAGCACGTTCAACTAATAAATCTAATTCACGATGACGTTTATCTAATTCTGATAATGTGGCTCTAACCATTGCTTGTTTTGCACGTATATTATCTAATGTTTTTTTATTTTGTTCTTCTGCTAAACATGGACTTAAATTCCATTCCTGAATACGTTGCGGTAATACTTGATAAATTCTACTTGTTGCTAATTTCATACCACAAGCATCTGAACAATATTTTGACTGTGGACGGGACGTCATTTTACAAGCTGGACCAAAACATTGTCTAACACCTTCTAATGTTGGATTTATAATTGCTTCTGGTGTTAATGATCTACGACGATGTCTGTGAAATAATTCATTTAAAAAATTTTCACTTCTGAAATATTGTTTAGATTCTCTACTTTATCGACACAAGAATTAAAACTGATAATTTCGCAAATTAATAAAAATAACTCTCAATCATTTAAATAAAGGAAAATGAAGTTATAAAATATTCTATAAAAATTGTCAAACCTTGGTCTTCCAAGAACAGCTTTTGGCTTTTTCAAGATAACACAAATACGATGTTCACATCGTTGTTTACGTCCTAAATTTCTCGATAAACACGCTTTACATTTTCCACATTTAGGACTTTTACATCCAACACAATTACCACACCGTATATTTGAGCTACTCATTTTCTTTTCACGTTTTTTTGTCTTTTTTTCTTCAACAACAATTGATGATGTTGATGGTGTTGCTGGTTGTGGTCCTGTTACAGGAACAGGACGAAATATTGTTTGAAGTGTGGGATCATCTTCTTTACATTTTGGACAATAATAGTGTTTTATATGTTTTGCTTCTTTCTCTGAAATATTAATACAATCACCGTGATACCATTCTTCGCAACCATCACAACCACTAAAAAGAAAAGTTTTAACAGTTAACAAAGAAAACAAATTTTATGGTACAACAAAAACAAAACATACAACTGATAATTATGTAGCTCAACAAAATTGCTGACGCAATCAAAAAAAAAAAAAAAAAAACAATTGATTCAGTTATTTTATAATTATTTTTTTATAATATCCGGTGTAACAAAAAGATGTCAACAAACTTAATTTATCAAAAAATTCCATAATTATATTGTAAATCAATTTTTGATATTTATTTTTATCTTTTTAAATTTTAATGTTTTTTGATTAATTAACTACAATTAATTTCCGACATTTAAAAAGTGACATAAATAGAAATAAGTAAGTTTCGTAAGTATAGATAAGATTTGATTCAAAATATAATACGTTTAGTTTTTAAGTACAAACATTTGAGTAGTTTAGTTAGTAAATTCATAAATTCGTGTTTATTTTAAGCATTTATTATCTGTAAATAATTATTGTGCATCTTCCATTTCTTATAATTAGGTATAAATAAACACCTATGTTTTCTTTTAAATTTTTTAATATTGTACTTAATAAAATTTGCTTTTAAATAAATTAAATACTCACATCATAAAACGGGAACAGTCTGATGTTCTACAAATGCAAAATTTCTGCATATCTTTGGAATTTAGAAAAAAAAGTTTTTTTTAAATTTTTTATGATAAAAAAAATGCAATTAGATACACAAAGTTAATGTAGGTGAAATTTGCTCATATTCCGATTTCAAATAAAAACGAAACTAAACGAATATTCAACTCGACATTACTACGTACAAATGGATAATGCAGATTGCATTTTAACCTTACATTATTTATGCATTTTTAATAAATAAAAATTATTAATTAATTTTCTTACCATCCTGTTTCATAATGGTAGCTATTTTACTTTTACGTTCTGGAAGATCAAATTCTTTTGCGATTTCTTCTTTCTATAATAAAAAAAACGTATGAAATCATAAAACAAGTTTAATTTAATTAACCATTTTCATTATATTATTTACCGAACGTTTGAATTTCTTTTTTTCACTCATTTTCTTTTTTTGTATGTTGTCTTTATATTTAATGAATTACAAACTTAAGCATAAACTGTTAAGCAATTTAAATATTTATCACAAAGTAATTAAAATTGTATTAAAACAATAAAAATTGCAATTTTAATTTTTCAGCAAACTTCACTTAAAAAATTTTGACAGCTGAAGTTTGGTTGAAAAAAATAAATAAATATTAAAAATGGTGTTGCCATTTTCTATTTTCTAAGCGTTAAGAATGAAGTAATCTACAATCTAAAATGGCGCGTCAATTTTCTTAAATTTTTCCAAATTAAGTAATCAAGTAAATTCAAACATATTTTTTTTTTACAAAACTTCGTTATTTTATTGTCTTCTTAACTAAGTCACAAAATCATTAAAACTTAAAAATAAATAAATAATTACAAAATAATTAACATGGTTCATACGATTTAAATAAATTTGAAAAATTTATAAGACTAAATGTTATAATAGCTCCAACAACCGATCCCGCTTGTTGTACAACACCAGTTAATACTAAAGATTTTCCACCTTGGAAACGAAACACAGTTGTAATACTTAACTTAATATAACTTATGAGTCCTACTAATATTATCCAGCTAACAACCTGTAATAAGAAAAAAAAAATATAAGAAATTTTCAAAGAAATAAATATTGTTTTACGTACAACTAAAATTTCTCCTCCAACACTTCCAACAAGCGGTGGATTAGGACTCATTAATGATGTTGCCATGGTGTAGCAAGCAACAATGCCTGCAACTGCTGTTAAACTCGATATCCATTTGATTGATGTGTGAGGTAAAAATACAGCCATAAAACATGCAAGTGGATTTGCTATTGAACTCAATGTCACTGTTAAATGATAAGCAATATTGCCATATGGTAGACAAGAGTAAGACTGTATACTTGGAAAAACGCCATTTCCAAACATACAAACAACAGCCATTAAAATCATTAAATAAGCATAATTAAATGGTGATAATTTTTTTGGATCTTTATCATTTTCTCTGACTTGTTCATCATATTTATAATCAAGTCCTACTTTAATTGTTACAGCAGCATGTTCTTTTTTACTAACATCCAAATTATCTAATAATGTAAATGCAAGTGTACTAAATAATAATATCACAAATACAAATATAAAGAATTCGCCGGTATCAAAATTTGGTGGTGGATTATATTTTATAAATTCATCTGTACTGTTATTATCCGTTACATTATTTTTTATACATTGTGCATTACCACCAACACCTTGTATTAACGCAACAATTGATGGTAAAAATCCACTAAGTCCTTCACCAATTAAATATGTTATTAAATAAATTGCACGAAAACGTCCCATATATGGCATAAACAATACAGAACTTGTACATCCTACTAATGCTAGGAAAAATACTAATATAAATATTGCTAAACTTCTTTCTTCACCATATATAACAGCTGTTTCTCTATATAGTACACCCATTAATATTGCTGCAATTGTACCAATAACTAATACAGCATAAATCATGTATGTGTCTTTTAATTTTTTTGGTGAAAATTTTTGTAATAATGTATAAATAAGTGGTCCAATATTTCCTAATTGTATAATAACAACTAAATATGATGGTAAATTCCATCCTTCTGGTGCACTTGATACTAATAATGGTAATTGAAGATATGTTGAATTAACTCCAATCCATGATGCAACACCAAATAATATTGTTAATAAATCAACAAATGCATTACGATTTTGAAATGCTGTTTTAATTTTTGTTAAATTTAATTTCATTGTTGTTGGTTTTAATAATATACTATTTTCTGTTAATACAATTTGTTTTGGTTGACTGAAATGAAAAGAGAGAGAGAGAGAAAGAAAGAGAAAAAAATAATTATTAAAAAATAAAAAACATACAGATTAATTATTTTACAGAAAAAAAAAATAATAAAAGAAGAATAAAAAAAAAACAACAATGAATGATTATATTTATTCAGGTTTTGTTATCTTTGATAAAAAAAAAACAACAATTTTAATTGGACATTTGTTTACAAAGATATTCTATTGTGTTTGTGTATATTAATAGAGTATCTTTGAATGATCAATTTTTGTTTTATTTTACTTCTTCTTTTTTTATTATAATCAGTTTTTTTATTTTTTATTTTTTATTTTTAAAAACCAAATTATTATCATGATTTAGTAATTAGTTCATATTTTTATTTTATTTTTAAATTTTTTGATTAAATCACGTTTACAATAAAGGGTTTTCTTGAAATCTTTTTCTACAACGTTTTTTTTTTTTTCAATTAATAAAAAGAAAACGTAAAACGTAATAAAAGAAAAAAAGTCAGAAAAGCAAGAAAAAACAATTGTAATTGAGAACATTTTTCACTAACAACATTTTTTGTTTAAAATTAAATTTTTGCAATAAATTCAATGAGAATTCGAATTGAATAAAAAAAAAAAAAAAGATTAAATGTAATCCGTATTTTAATCAGTAAAACTTGAATTCTTTTAAATGTCATCAGATAAATAAAATATCTGTGACAAAGAATAACTTCTACTTTCGCTTAAAATTTTATTATTTTTTGTCATTGTCATTTATTGCCACAAATTTGTAACCGTGAGTTTTTGTTTTTATTTGTCTCAAATTAAAAAATCCACCCACTGTAGTTCCGGGACATATGATTTTTTTTTTTTTTGCTGTATTAGAATTAAATTAAAATTTACAAAATGTAAATAATACACATTGGTACACTATTAATTTTGGACTCTTTAAAATTGTTAATGACTAGGAACAGAAAAACTTCCCACTATCATCATACAACAACCATCACACAGTGCAAATTTTTTTTATATAGAACAAAAAAAAAAAAACGTAGACTCCGATTAAAATAATTTATTGCTTATTATTAATAAAGTTTTTTTTTTTTTAATAAAATAACAACAACAGCAACAACAACAACAAATGATTGATGTAACAATTTTTTTTTTAAACTCTTCTATTTTATTTTAAATTTAATCAAAAACACGTTCACGTTTCTCTAATTTAAATTTAATTGAATTATTTTTTCTTCTTCTTCTTCTTCTTTTTTTTTTTACTTCAATAGAAATCAATTTCAATTATTATTTATTTATTATTTAAAATAACAACAACAAAAAGTGTATAAAATATTTTAAGCATTTTTTCCAAGAGTTTTTCCCCCTTTTTATTAATTATTAAACGGATTAAAAATGTGCAGAGTATTTTCTTACGTATGATTTTTTTTTTTTTTTGCCAAGAAAGAAAAAAAAAAGTCACAAATTTTCATCGTCATAAAATAAAAAAAAAACTAAAAAAAAAAAATTTTAGATTAAAAATTTCACTAATTTCATTGGGATATTTTTAATATTTGAAATTAATTTTAATAAAAACAACAACAACAACAACTATATAAAAAAACATAATTGCCTTGAAATCAAAAAAAAAAACCCACAAACAAATTATAAATCGATTGACTCTTCTCTATATTTTTTTTTACGTTAAATTTTATTATCAAATTTTGTTTTTTGGTTGTTGTTGTCTCAATTAAATTTTATAAATCAAAAGAATAAAAATTATTTTTTTTTTTTTTTGGAAAATACCAAAAAATAAATGCAAAAGTCATTCATGATTAAAAAATGTCAATTCCTGTTGTAATCAAAGAAAAAAAAATATTACTTAAAGATTTCACTGAATATTTAAAGAAAAAAAAAAAAAGAAAAAAAAGTGAATCCGGTTAAGATTTTAATAAACAACAAGAAAAAACAACAACAACAACAACAACAACAGAAACAAAAGAATTATTTTGTTAAATTAAAAATTTCACTGATAAACATAAAAAAAAAAAAAAGTTTAAATCTTTCCAAAGTACAATCAAATTGTAATTATTTCAAATTTTATATTTTAAAGTTTGTCTGTCTGGCTTAAAGTTAAATTTTAATTACAATGACAAAAAAAAAACAAAACAAAACAAAAAAAGAAAGAAAGAAGATTCAAATGAAAAATGAATTCGTGTAATTTTCAATAGAAAAAAAAAAATCTAATATCTAAATTATTATTTCTCTTTAAATTGAGAAGTCATCTTATAATTTAAGAAAGACAAAAACAAAAAAAAAATAATAAAAAAACAAAAACAAAATATAAATTCATGGAATATTTGTATTAGTCATAATTCACATTTGAAACATAAAATAACATTAAATTTTCAATAGAAACACGATCTAATTAGTCAGAACTAAAACAAAACAAAAAAAACCATAATTATTAGAAAATGTTCTAAATTCAACAAAATGTTCTGTTTATCATAATTATTGTTGATAAAATTAAACAAACAGAAAAACAAAACAAAACAAAAAAACAATAAAGAAAAATATGAATTTATTCTTTTTTTTTTTATTATTGAACTTTTTTTAATTTATTTATTATTATTTTTTATTAATTAATTTGTATTTATGAAAAAATACCTCGATTGTTTTAATTCTTGTTGAAATAATTTTTTACGTTTCTTATCCAATACACTGCTGTCTGTTAACTGTTTTAAATTTAATTCCATTACTATTATTTTTTTATTTGCAATTTTCAATAAAGATTATTTTTTATTGTCACACAAGTGCGTGTGTGTGTGTGTGTATGTGTGTAATGTTAATGTATGTGTGACAACGCCAAAATGATAAAACAAAATTTTTCTCTTTTCGTTTCTTAATAAATTTCGTTGATAAAATATTTACACGTGAGTGACGAGTTTTTTTTTCATTCTAACATTTTTTTTCCAAAAATAAACTAATAAAATTGCTGCATCCAAAGAGCAATAAAAATTTTTTTTAATAAGAAAAAAGAAAATCTTAAATACAAAAATAAACAAGTGAATGTGATAAGCATGCGTTTTTTTTTGTACTATTTTGATTGTGTTTATTTTTATTAAAAAAAAAAAAAAACAAATAATAAAACTTTGAAATGTTTGTTAAATAATTGATTAAAATTAATGTAAGAGCCACACTACAAACAAAAGATTATCAAACGTCTAATTGACCCAAAAAAAAAAATTAAAGGACAACAAACACAAATAAAACGTTTAACTTTTGTTTAAAATTAATTATATAATAAATTAAATTTTAAATAGTAAACTGTATTCTCTATGACTGCTGCCTAACTGACTGTAGACTTGAAATTTTGATGACTGATAAAATAAAAAATAAAAAGATAAAAATTTACATTATTAACTTGAATGAAAATTGGTATACTTGGAATTAAGAGAATTATCAAAAGAAATCAAAATATACAAGAATAACAAAAAAAAAAAAAAAGAATTACAATGAAATAAAACCACTTGACGTAGGCAAATAAAAAAATACAATGAAAGGTGAAAAAATTATATAGTGAAATCTAAAATCTGAAATTTCAACAAAAAAAAAATGTGCCAAAAAAATGAAATACCAAAGACAAAAAAAATGTACATACTACTGAACTCAACTGATTACATCACAAGCATTGGCCACATAATGTTTCTTTTTCATTTCGTATTATATTTAATTTAGTTGTAAATAAGTAATATAACAATTAATTTAAAACAAATTAAATATTTTTATTTGCTAACTATTTATATTAAAAACTCAGACATAATTATCATTAAATAAACAATTTATGTTTGTCTTTTTAAAAATGTTTTCATTCGAGATTTTAAAATTTTTACCTGCACATTTTTATTACTGAAATAAAATTAATTAAACGAAGATGAATTATTATAAACACATGATACACGAGCACATTGAACTTTTATTATTTAGTTTTTGTTATTAAATAGTTATGATTAATTTATAATAAATATTAAAATTAACAAAAAACTAATTATAATTTATCCATGACAAATAAACCGATACAACAAATATTTATTTTCATGACAGATGACATTTAGTTATTTCTTTTAATTCTTTAAACAATTTATTTTTCGGTACTAGAATGGTTGCTCCTATCGTGTTATTGGTGCTACTACTGCATATAAATGGTCGAGCGTCATCACTCCACAGTGTAGTAGAACTAATGCAATTTAGATGATTTACATACCAATAATTGTTAAAATAATTAATATTTTGCTTAAATTGGGTTATTTATATTAATTAAAGGATTTTTTGTTTTAAAAATATATTTCTAAAATGATTAAAATATTTTTTTCATATGGCACGAAATTAGAATTAAAATTTCGCATGTAAAGTTATTGCTTACAGGGAAGTTGAAATTTAGCGTTTTATTTTTGTTCAATTGTCAAAATAACAAAACTGTGGAAGAAAGAAAAGAACCGTTTTATTTTAATTAAAATTTTAGTTGAAAAAGATATTTGTTTGGAACTTTAATAAAATTATAATGGCAATTTATGGAGTGCACATAAAGTCAGACAATTGCAGTGAAGAAGGTATTTTATTTTATAACAAGAATATGTAAATTTAAAAATGTAAACTCTAACCTCAATTTTTTTTCTTTATTTTTATTACGTTTTTAAAATTTATGATTTTTATTTTTGTATATAAATATTTTAACAAACTATGAATCTTTTAATTTATTATTTCCTCTTATAAATATTCGAATTTGTTCGACAATATTGGAAATTAAAAAAAAAAACAAACTAAATTAGGAAGAATGTTATTAAAATCTTTGACGTAAATAATAGTTTCTCTTATGCTTCTAGAGTAAATTATGTACTTATATAGTTGCTGTTGTATTAAAATATGTATTGTAAATAAAGTATAATCAGCAATTGGTAAATACTTAACTTCAAAATATTTTTACAAAATAACGAAAGTTCTTTTGTTTCTTTCCACAAATAAATTTCAGATATTCATGTGTACACCGACAAAGATGCTGCATTTAAAGTTTTAAAATCACACAAAGAGGCACGTCTGAAAGTGTTTAAAACACATGCAGAAGCTCAAAAATTTTGTGAATTTGGTTTTGATGCAACTTCTATAAATATAAGTGGATTAAAATGTAATTTATTTTATTTTTTTTAAAATAATTAAATATTTAAATAAGGTTTTTTTTAGCACCGTCATCATCACCTTCAGCTGAAAAAGTACCTTATCGTACACCAAAAAGTCAAGAGCTTGTACTTTTTCGAAAATCAATAGAAAATGGTTCATTGGAAACAGTTAAAACAACAATATGGGACAATCCACGTTATCTTATTGGTTCCGGAGATACTCCTTCAATATTAAAAGTTTGTTATTTTTATTTTTCTCTTTCAAAAAATGCTATAAATTTTTCTTTAAATTATTTTTAGGAAGGAACACGTTATAATGCAATTCATGTGGCCGCCTTACATAATAAAGCGAAAGTATGTGAACTAATTCTTGAGACAATTAGAAAACCTGAATTTGTACAACTTTTACATGGAAAAAAGAATTATAGAACGTGTCAGGTTTGTTGATCTTTATAATTTTATAAATGCCTAATTACCCTTCAGTCATTTGCATTTTTTATCTTGCTATTTTAATCAGACAATAGAAACTTTTACTTAATTAATTTTTGTAAAATCGATATTTTTTTATTTTTTAAAGTAATTTTAGGCGAATTTTTTGTTGTATTATTTTTTTCAAGAAAAAAATTTAAAGTTTTGAAGAATTTCAAATCCATTTATCAAAGTTAAATTTTTCTGCGACAACCAGAAATTGTCAGATGTCACAAAAATGTGGATCATAATCTTTTACTAGAGAGATTAAAAGATTTGTAAAATACTAAAAATAGATTTTTCAGTGAAAATATAAAATCTAAAAATAGAGAATTTTGAAAAATATACAAAAATAAATCCATAAAAATCTCCTCTACCTCCTAATATTTTAGTTTTTTAATCAAAATCATTCATTTCCACAGGGAGTGGTATCTGTTTTCGAATTTTTTTCAAAACGAGAATTATTAACCTATTTTTTTGTTTTTGAAACAAAAAATAGAAAATGTGAATAGAGAACAAATCATAAATAATTTAATAAATTTGTTGTAAACAAATCCCAGTGAAATCAAAAAGCTTCGTTTTTAATTCCCCTTTCCTTTAATTCAACTGATAGCATTACTTAAATTCTTAAAGTCTTCTCATTAAGATTACGTACGCAAAATAAAAGGAATTATAATGATTAACGTTTTATCTTTGAATTTTGTTTACAGGATGTCAGTAATATATTATTAGAAATGTATTTAAATACACCAGAAAAAGGTAGAAGTGATACACCATTGCATTTGGCTGTTAAATATGGAGCTATAGAAGTTGTTGAAATTTTAACTTCATATTTACAATGTAAAATGACATATAATTTAGATGGTTTACTACCAAAAGATGTTGTATGTTCAAGAGCAAAAGATAAATCAGCATTATTATATGAGTCAATATCATCATTATTAAAAGAAAGATTTTATGTCCCCGTAATACGTTCAACTGATTCAACAATACCACCAATTATTGGTGAACCATTTACACCACAAAATCCGCCAATATTAAAACAAGATCCATTAAGTCCTGAAATGGAAATACAAGCATATGCTGGACCTATGGATAAAGAACATGCAAAAATTTTTCGTAAAAGATGGAAAACTCCACCACGTCTTGTTAATAATTTAAATTTATCAACATCATTATCATCATCAATTGGATCATCATCACAGCAACACCAATTTATAAGTCCTATAAAATTACAGCAAAATAATAAAAATTCACCACTAATAAAACAACAATTATCTTCAACGCCAATTTCTAAAAATTTATTTCCAAATAAATCAATTAATTTTCCATTTAATAAAGTACAAAAAAATTTAAATGGGGATCTTTTGGAAGCAAGATTTGACTCATTTAATTTAAATGATGAAAATGAAAATGGAAATAAGCATGATAATTTAATAAAACCTGACAATGAAAAATCAGATAATAACATTGTAAATATTTCATCATCAGATAAAAATTTAAATTCAATAATAGATGATTCAAATGAAATATTTATTAATTATCGTGAACGTATATTATCATCAACATCAACAATATATGATTCTAATAATTATTTAAATGGTGATGATGAAAATAATTCAACATTATTAAATAATAGTATTTCATTTAATGATATTAGTGATGTTGTTTTTGATTCACCATCATTTAAGGAAAGACATTTAAAAATAACTGATCCAGAAAAAGGATTAGAAATTATTGGAAGGTTTGTTTTCCTTTATTTAAAAAAAAAAATCAATAAAAACATTTGAATTTAAAAACTTTTTCTTTTTTTTTTGCAGAGGCCTTGCACGGGAACATAATGTTGGTTGGAAAGAATATTGGAATTTTTTAGGTTCATTTGTTAATTTTAATACACTTGATGGTATTCAACAGTTGGAAAATTATCTAATAAAGAAAACAAAAAAAAATATAGAAACACCAATAAAATATCCAATTGAAATAAGGAATAAGAATAAAAAAAATGAAAATGTACTTAATTATTTATGTACAACATTTAAAGATTTATCTGTTGCCGATGATAGTTTATTAGCAAAAAATGGTAAATTACAATTTACAAAATCATTACAAAAGAAGAATGAACAAGATTTAAATAATGAAAATAATCATATTACATCACAACAACAGCAACCAGTTAAAGCATATTTATGTGTTGAAAAATCATGTCAAATATTTGCACAAAGAATATATAAAACAATTATAAAAAATATTGATAATTTCTTATTAATTATTGATAGAATATATTTAGAATTGAATCGTTTACGTTCATTAGTATTTAGTTATAAAAATGATATACGTTTTACAGAAGTTAATTTTAATTTTGCTCATTCACGTTTTTCCAATTTAATTATTGCTTATTTAAAAACTGAATGTAATTTAGAAAATGATTTTAAAAAAAAGGTAAAAATTAAATTCTTCAATTAATGAATTAAACACAATTTAATGTAAATTTTCCTTTCTTTTTTTTTATTTAGATTAAAAATTGTTTTCAACAAATAATTGAATTTGCAATGGATAATGAGACAACAACTTCAATTGATAATAAAAATTCAACATCTGATATTATTTGTTTATCAAAATTTTTAATTGAAAATTTAGAAAATATTGGTTTGTGAATTTATTTTCTCTTTCATTTATTTATTATTTAAAATAATTCATAAAATATTTTCTCGTCATCTTCACAGATAAAATTATTTCACCAGAAACACTTCAAACAGAAAAAGATTGTAATGATTTATGGAAAACTGAACGTAAATGTTTATGTGATTGGGATATATTTATAACAAGTCAAAAAGGGAAAACATTAAAAAATCGTATACGACATGATTCAACAAGACGTCGTCAATTCATGTGTGTTAATAATTCTAATCAGAATATTTTTCTTATGGAAATTGATCAACCACAACAACAACAACAACAACAACAATTAAAAACAACAGATTTATGGTCATTTAGAAATAATAATCATGATGATGAAGATGAAGATAATGAAAATGATGATTTATTTTGGGTAATTGAAAAATGATTAAATTTAAATAAATTAATTCAAAAAAATTGAAATGAAACCAATTGAAAATAAGTTGATTTTCAGCATATATTTTGGTAGACTTTAAAAATAAATATTTGACGAAAAACTGAAGAATCAACCTTTTTGTTGTTATATTAAAATTTTAGAATAACAACGATACAAAAATGTATTAATTTAAATTTTTTTTTATAGTCTGGCTCTGAAGATGATGTTGATGAATATACAAGTAGTGCTGACGATATTTATTATACCCCACCTGAAAGTCCTACAGAATTGAATTTAAATAAAAATTTATTAACAAATGAAGAGAATTTATCAAAATACACAAATTATATTTTAGGGTAAAAACATTTAAAAGACAAATAAAACAAACTAAAAACCCTAAGGTACATTCATATTAAACTGAATTAAAATTGCAACTATTTTTTTTTCTGTAATTAGTTTTTAGTTTTACACACACACACGAAATTTTTTAAATCAATTTTTCTTTTATATAAAAAATTCAGACAAAACAAACGATCAACGATCGTTTTAACTTTTTTTTTTTGCTTTTTGTGTATTTTTAGGACAATTTTTTAGTTACTTTTGTTTTTTATTTTTCTGAAAAAAAAAAACATATTCTGTTTACATTTTTTAGTTGCAAATTTGACAATTTTATTCACGTTAATTTGAATGTACCGTTCTTTTTTTTTTTTTTTTGTTAAATTGAGAAGAAAACAATTTATTGTCTAATAAAATTGATAACCTTTTTTCATAATTTCAGTGATGAACCAACAAAAACCGATGTAAACGTTTTGAATGCAATTCATACATTAGAAATTGATCAAACATTATTTCCTTGTGTCTATCAATGGCGATTAGCAATTATGAAATTTTCGATGGAAGATCGTGAAAGGTAATTTTACAGAATTTTTCTTATTTGATTTTTAATTTGACTTTATCTGACCAAAAAAAAAAATTAAGAAAAGTCCTCGACTCTTGATTCATTTAATTCAAAACCATTGTCGACCGTTTTTTTATTGTTTCCTCCAATTTCTGTAATTTTTAACATTTATGTAAATTCTTTTATGTTTTCAGTTTTCCATCCCCTTCAATTGTTGTAAAAAGTCATATTAATTTATGTTCAACAAAAACATCATCTCCATCTGTTGTTAGAAAATTATTTTTATCAACCTCAACAGGAGGAGTAGGAGGAGCAGATATTTAATAAAAAATAAAAATTAAAATTAAAAATATTAAAACAGAACCAAAGCCAATTAATTTGTTATAAAAAAAATATTTAATTTTTTTGTTTTCGAAATTTTAGAAATTCTGCAAAATTTCTGAAATGATACAAAAATTGAAATTCTCTCAAATCAAAATAACTTTCTCGAATAATTTGAAATATATTTTTTGTTTGTTTTTGTTTCTTGTGAACTCTTCAGTCTTTAAATTTCTTCTTAATTTATTTTTCAAACATTCTATAAACTAAATTTTACTCCTAAATTAAATTTTTATTTCTTGAAATTTCGCTTTATTGCTTTTTTTTTTGTCTTTCTCAATTTAAAATAAAATTTGATTTTCCCGTACTCAAAATCGTATCTTCCTATATCTAAATTTACCCAATGCCTTGATTCTTGATTAGTTATAATTCTTTATTATTAAAAAAAAAAGAAATAAATTTAAGAAAAAAACAGAAAGAGAGAAAATAAAATGAAATTTTGTAATCTGAAAAAAAAAGGAAGAAGAAGAAGAATAAAAGGATGTGTGTGTTTTTTTATATATAAATATTTTGCTAATTTAATTGGAACAATAAACAAAAAAAAATATTAATATAATTAATAATTAATTAATCACAATTTTTGTACTACTATTTTGTAAATTAAAGAAAAGAAAATGAAAAATATTCTATATTGAAAATTAAGTTTTTAATTTTATTTTTTACTGATGGATGGTTAATCCTAGAATCTTATTAGACAAATGAGGTTTTATACTGAAGAATCCTATAAGGTCAAGCATCTTATTATTTAGATAATCCTTTAGGGGAGGTTTTTGGAGATATATCTGAAATCTGACTGATATCACAAATCATAATGTGGATCACTAGATAATTAGCCTGTTGCAATAACTAATTAAAAAGGAATCTAGTGAGTGATTCGTAGTTTGGCAGGTGTTGAAACATCAAACACCCACGGTTTATTTATTAAATAAAATGAACATTTTTTCACCTTCAATTATTTACTAAAACGACTCAATAATTATTTCTTACTTATTTTAACTAAAAGGTAATAACATTTATTTAGTCTACTTCTAATGTTTTATCTCTCCCTCTTTCTCTCTGTTCAACTCTTCTGATGACCCACTTTTTTAATTCTTCTCATTATTATTTTTCTGCTTTTTTTTTTTTGTGCTAGTTTTTTTTTTCTTCTCTATTTTTATTTGCTTTTTTTTTTGTTTTTCCGATTAGAAACAGAGAACAGAACAAAAACAACAACACAGATTTTTTTGACTATAGATTTTTTTTTTGTTTTTCATTTAAAATTAATTACATAAAAAGAAAACTATTCCAAGTCCATCATTCAATAATGATAATGATGTTGCTGTTTCTTTTTTGGATCCTTTTCGATTCGTTTCTTTTTTGTTTTTTTTTTTACCGATTTTTAATTTTAGATTCTATTTTTTTTTTTTTCATTTTTACTTTTTTTTTTCACTTCAACTTGAACTGGATTCTAGTGTGTGCTTGTGTTTTTTTTTTGTTTAAATTTTCATTTTCTTCATCCTTACGTCTTTGACTCTGAATGAAGGTAATTAATATAAATATTTTTATTTATCTTTTTTGGAATTTTCCGTAGAGAGAATTTTTTGTTTAAATTTTGAAAAAATAAATTCAAATTGAATTTAAAAGAAATACAAAACAACAATAAAAAACATTGGTTATCCAAATATTACTAACACACACACACACACACACAAATGTATGTACGTGCGTAGGTACGCACAAGAACACACACACACAGACCTAAACATTTTTCCATTTAGTGAATTTGGAAATATTGTTGTTGTTGTTGTTTTTGTTGTATTAACTGCGGGTGCGGTAAGAAAAAAAAATAAAATAAACAGAATGATTTTTCACAATAATCAAAAAAGAAGAAGAAGAAGAAGAAAAGGAAGAAGTTGGTCAAGTGATATAAAAATATATTATTGAATTTTCTTTTTCTATTTATCGTTGCTGATTAAAAGATAGAGAAACATTTGTTTATTTGTTTTAATTTCAAAATATACTTAAGAGAAAATTATAAGAACGCCAGTTACTTAATTCTAATTTCCATTTTTTAAATAAAAAAACAACAACAACAAAAAAACCAACAAACAAAACAAAAGAATTTAAAGAATTAAAAATGAACAAGAATAAGAAGAAGAAGAGAAAATGAAATTGAAAAGAAAATGAATTAAATAGAAAAACTTAAGTGTTTTTTAATCACGGAGGTTAATCACTTTTATTTTTAAGACAAAAATACACAAAAAAACTTGAAAAATCTCTCCAATAAATTTAATAAAAGATTTAAATATTTTTCAATTTCAATTAAATGAAATTTTGCAAGAAAATTTTTATGTGGAATTTTCTTTAAGTGTTCCACACGTTTTACAAAAAAAAAGCAGCTTCAGTGAAATGGGATTTAGAAAGAAACAAAAAGAAGGAATGAATTGATAAATTCGTCTAATTTTAGATGGAACGTTTTGTCCTTTTTCCTTTTGAATTACTTTAATCAGTCAGGATATTTTGTCAAAATGTTTAACAGTGGCACCTGTCACCTTCACATATCAATACAAGAACGATTGTCTAAACTAAAATCAATCAAACGACTGTTAATCCATTACTTAAATTTTTTATCGATTTGTCGTGTTAATTCCAGGATTCTAAAATGAAATCAAAACCGTTTTTTTTTTGTGTAGCGAACAATCAAAGTTTTACTTCCTTAACCCTCAACCCTATTGAAGTTCCGATAGTATTCGTGTTCCATATTTATGGCTTCTTCTTGGTTTCTTGAGAAACTGAAACACAAAATTTACAAAAAAAAAAGAAAAAAAATAAACAAACAAGAAAAGGAAATTATGTCCAAGAAAACACTAGAATCTATTTGGTAGGCGCAAAAAAAGGGGCAAATAATAACAAATTAAGGGCTTCTTTGAAAAGGGTGTGCTTCTGATATCCGTTTTCTAATTTAAAAAAAATATAAAATAACAATAACAACATTTCTAAATTGCCTTCAACTTATCACTAAATAAATGATGTGTGACTCAGAGATTACTACATATATTGGAAAGGATTAAAAGTGTGAGGTGAAAAATTAGTAGGAGTATAGACATTAGATGATGTTAGAATATTAATATTTCATTCTACTCCATCCTACACCTAACAAAAATCTTTCTTATTTTAATGTAAAAAAAAATTGTTTGTTTTTATAAAATTATGAAATTAAATTCAACTAAATAAACTTTCAAGTGTTGTCTTTTTTTTCGTTGGGTTTATTCTTAAAGAAAAATGTCAAATATGTGATGTCGCCACTAATGTTACAAAAAAAAAAAAAGTAAGAACACAAAAGGAATTCTCTCACAATAAATCCGTCATTAATTCACATCCTGTCGTCTTTTAGATGATATGACTTTTGTCTTTAATTTTCATCTTTAAAAATATTTATTAATTTGATTTTAGAACGTGAAAAGATCTCATCAAAGACACGAGAAAAATTACGCTTTTTATTTTTTTTGCTTGTGGTTGTTGTTGGTTTTTCGTTTGGTTTGAATTTAAATTTAAATTTTTAGAGACAGTTGAAAAAATAAAAAATCCTTTCTATTTTTTTGTTCTTTTTCTGCCTTCCTTCCTTCATCTTTTCTTCTTACCATTTTTTCTCTTTCTTACTTTTTTTTCTGTTTGTTTTGTAAGATGAAAATCTTTTTAGGGATCATATTTTTTAATGTGCAAAAGAAGAAATGAAACATATGTGCCTTATTTTAGTTGTCTGGCGGTCGCGTATTTTTTTTTTATGCAAATTGACTTTTTAAAATTTTGTTACCCTTTTTTTATGTTCGTTTCGTTCTTCCTTTCTGTTATTTAAGAAAGAAAGAAAAAAAAAAAGAAAGAAAACTTAAAATATTGCATGCAATAATTACGGAAATTCCCGCTGTGTTTGTTTGTTTGTTTTTTGTGTGTGTGTGTGTTTTGCAATATGGTTAAAAGATATAATAATAATAATCTTTCTTAATTATATCAACCGTAACCCTTTTTTTAGTTTTTCCATAAATGTTATGTCAATTTCAATCATCTCATCATAATAATAATAAAAATGTTTTTTCCACATTAAAATTATATGTCTGTCTGTTTGTACTATCTGTTTTGTACCATCCTCTGATATTAATCATAAAAAAAATAAAAAGTCAGAAAGAAAGAACATGGAGAGAAAGAGAAAGAGAGAGAGAGAGAGACAAAAGACACGCATGGAAAAAAGAAAAGATTTTTGTGTGCGAATAAGTTTGCGGATCACTGGATTAAAATAAAATATACGATCATCAAGATTATAAAATTGACATCGTGAAGGAAAACAAACAATGTTGTTTTTGTTGTTGTTCTTGTTGTCGTCGTCTTTGTCGTCGTATATTTTGTTTTTGTTTTTTTTTTTTTGATAAAAATGTCGTCGTGTATGTCGTGTGTAGGTGTATTAAAGTTCATTCAATATTTTTCTCTGTTTTTAACTTTTATTTTATTTAAAGCGATTTAAAGGCCACGTGACTGATGACTCTTTTTAGAAACATAATTATATATGTGTGTGTGTGTGTGCACTTGTATGTATATATGTAATATTATGAAATTTATTTGGTCTTCAGAAAAAGTGAGAGAGAAAACAAAACATTCTCATTCTCATAAGATAATTTTCAATTTGATCGGTTTCTTGATGATCTCGCAACACGACATTCAGCGAACGCACAATTTTTCAGAATTTTCTAAAAAAATTAAAAATATCCACACCCATTACTATGAAGATGATCGCGAGACGCGAGTATATATAATTACTCACACACACACACATATGTAAATAGAGATCGCAGGAGAGTATGTTTGTCTCGCATCATCAATATTTTACGCTAAATTCGTCTCTGACTTTTTTCTTTCATTTTCTTAATTTTTTTTTTATTTTAGAAAAATTTACCATTTAGATTTTTTTTTTCGTCTTCTCCTTTTGTTGTTGTTTTAATTTTTTATAGTATTGTGTGTATGTGTTTGCGTATGTGTATTTTTTTGTTTGTTAGATTTGTATTTGAAGTAATGCCCCGCGACTTATTCTTCTTCCACCGCGACTTCTTGAAATCTCTCATCTCTCTCTCTCTCTCTCTCTCTCTCTGTTGCTTTCCCTCAATAATTGTAATTGTAGATAGTCAGAACTTAAAGAGAAGAATCATCAAAGTAAGAACAGTTTTCTTGCTGTTTCTATCTACATAAAAAAAAATTTTCTTTCCTCTTTTTTTTCCTAACGTTGTGTCTACCTTTTTGCCTTCAATATTTTACTCCTCTTATTTTTTTTTACGGTTTTCTTAAAAAAAAAAAGAAGAAAAAAAAAATCAGAAATTTTCAAAAAAGAAAAATCCGTTGTGTCAAGTCAGAAATTTTTATTAAAAGAATTCGGTTCTTTTAAGATTTCATTTTTTTTTTTTTGTTAAGTTTAGTTTCATTTTCATGTTCAGTTGAATTCAGTTGTCGTTAGAAGATTGTCGTGTTCGGGTTTCCCGGCGGACGATGAAAATAGCGTTTAACTAAAATAAAGAAAGTGAAAAAGTGAAAAAGTATAAAAATATTTTTCTTTTGAATAAAATTTTTTGTTCATCTTTTTTTTTTTTTTTACTTCTGTAAATTTTTTCGTTGATTTTGTTTTTGTTTTACGACGTTTTTTTTTTTTTTGTTTTAAAAAGTCAGCTGTTGTTGTTGTTTTCTTTTTTTTTGTGGTGATGGAAAAATTATTGTCACGGTGAAAAAAAAAACGGATTTATTTTGTCTAGTAAATTTTTGATGTCTTTAATTGAGATTTTGTGATTTGTGTGCGATTTTGCTCTTTAATTTATTTGAAAAAATAAAATAAAATTTTTTAGTGTGAAAATAAAAAGTTAAAGGAAGAAAGAGAAAATGTTTTACGTTTAATTGTGTTTGGGTTGAAAAAACGTGAAGACTCTAAAACAGAAAAACGAAAAATTAAAGGAGGAAAAATGCAAGAAAATATAATAAAATTAAAAGCAGAATAAATAAATAAAGTTTTCATTTTGATTGGATTTAAATTTGGTTTACAGAAAAAAAGAAATAATTGAAAGAAAAATAACAACAACAACAAGAATAAGAATAAAAAAAAAAAGGAGAAAAGACAAAAAGTATGAAACTTTGGAAATCTAGAAAAAGTTCAAGTTGTGTACCAGGAAAATCATCATCATCAACAACATCATCAAATGTTAAAAATGAGGATAGTAAAATAGATTCAACAATATCAAATACAACAACGATATCAGGTAACCAACAAAAATTCTAACAAATTTAGTTTTTCTTTTTTACTTTTGAATTTTGTAAATTTCTTTACAAACGTCAAAAGTTTTACAACAACAACAAAAAATAAAAATGAACCAAAGTACAACGGATATTAGTCGTTATATAGAAAATGGGTTCATTCTTTACATTCAACCCCAATCATCATTAACATATAATCATCAACTTATCATCATCATCATTTATTTATAAAAAGGCGACCGCGCGACAACAACAAAAAAAAAATAAATACGACGATACGAGACGAAAAAGAATCAAAAAAAAAAATAACTCACCAAATATTAAATTGTGACAAATTAAAAAGTTTTTCTTTAATTAAAGTTTTTTTCGTCACATAATCATCATCATCATCTTAATTATGATGATCGTCACTACTGGTACTTCACTTTTAAGTCTTTTGAAAATATAATTATTTTTTTTTTAGTTAATGGAAAACAACGCAAATTAGTTGTGTGAGTTAAAAAGACAAGACAGGGTTGGAGAAGACCGGGAGTGAATAAACACACAAAACAATTGTCACTTAATTATTTTTTGTGTTTTTCTTTTTCTTTTCTTTTAAATTTTTGTTGTTGTTGTTGTTGTTGTTATTTTTAAAGAAAACAAAACAAACTTTAGACTTAAACACGATAATGTTATAATAACATTAACACAAAAACGTATATAAAAATACAGAATATAACGAAGTGTACTGAAAGTAAGCAGAGCACCCGCCGTAAAAAGCAAAAACAAAGTCCAACTTATTTTTTTTCTTTCTTTCTTTCTATTCAGAGCCGTATTTTTTTCGTGTGTTCCACAATAGTATGGATACCTTTAAGTATTTTTCTATTTTTGTAATTAGAATTGAGTCTATGAACGTTTTGGAAATGAATTAAAATCTAGTGAAAAACAACAATAACTTTTAACAGTAAAATCTTATTAGAATATTTTCCAACATGATCGAAGATATTTTGTGATTTCCTATTTGTTATTTCTACGACGTATTTAAATGAATTCAAATCAATTTTTCTATCAATCAAAAGTTTGGACTTTGACCCAATGTTTGAAAGTTTACTGTGCCAAAAAAAAACCTAAAGTCATTCGAGAATTGTAATTTGAGTCAATTGAACTAATGTTTAGTTAACCTTGCCTTAAAGAGTTCAAGTCTGAATGGAATGCCTACAATGAAACTGTGGAAAGGGGCATCTCTTACCGGAATGGGGTATCCACGTGTTTTAATAGAAAATATTGTTTTAAATCAAAGTTGAAAATAATTAGAAAATAAAATTAAATCTTCACCCAAAAAATAATTAGAATGAAAAAGACAAAAGTCTCTCTATGTAAATATTGAGCTTTGACCCATTAAAATTAATCTAAATTTATTTAGAGTTTAGACAAAACAACTTTATTATTTTAAGTTTGCTTTATAAATTATAGTTTTATGTAGATTTATAGCACTCTCTACTAACATCAATTGTTTTTTTATGCGTTTCATTTTTTTATAAAAAAAAACAAAACAAAACAAAAATTTAATTTCTGCGACAAAAAAAAATTGTTGTCTCTTTTTTAAACTTTTTTTTTGGGGGGTTCATTAATTAGTCCTCCTCTAGGGTTCACTTCATTAGTTGATTGTCTCTTTTTAACATTTGCGAAAAAAAATACAATACACCCAAAACCCCAAAAACTAAACAAAAAAAGAAAATCCATCTCTGGAGAAAAAAAAGCCAACCGCAATATACACAACGACAGACATTAATCCCAAATTGCGTTTGGTTTTTAGGGAAAAGAAAAGAAACAAAATTGAAAAATAAAAATAAAAATGAAACAAAAATAAGATTTTTCTTTTATTTTTTTTTTTTGGGAAAAAAAAAAACTAAAAATAAAAGAAGAAAATAAAAAATCCTCTGACTTATTAAAAATGAAACCCCAGTTTGTCGTGTACATTAAAATGTATTTTTATTATTGTTTTTAATAAGGAAGAAGAGAAAAATTGGAGGGGAGAATTAATTTTATTTTTTTCTCTTCCGTCCCTCCTCTCCCCCATCCATCCATTCCAGTAGAATAGAAAAATTTATGCCAAACTAAATTCCTGAAAATATTGTCTCGGATTGTCCAAAACAAACAAAAAAAATAACAGAATAATGAAATGCAGGAATAATTTTATTCTTTAAAAGAAAAACAAACAACAACAACAACAAATTGTAAAATCTTAAAAAAGAAAAAAAAATTAATGGGAATGGGAAAGGGACAGAAATAAATAAAATATTCTCGTGTTACATTAAACTAATTATTGCGGGGGTTGAAATATTTAGGACGTGTTTTTTTTCTCTCTCTTTCTCTTTATTTTCTCATTTTTCTCTAAAAAAAAATTAATAATTCTGATTTGGTTGGTTGTTGTTGTTGTTCTTAATCCTAGTCTCATTCCCATCAAAATATATTTCACACAAGAACTCTGTTTGGGTCCTTTACATATTTTTTTTTTGTCTTCTCACATTTACCCTTCAGCTTTATTCAAAATTAATGATTTTATCATACATTCAACCGTGTCATCTGTGTCAGTATACTCAACAGTTAGTTCTGTTTTTTATCTTTTTGTTTCTTCGTTCGTTTTCAAAAGAAAAATATTTTCATTACTTAAATTTTTGGTTTTTTCTCATTTTTTTATTAATTGAAATTTCTTTTTTTTTTATTCTAAGAATTTTGTGTAATTTTTTCTTTTTGTGATTTCAAAGAAAATTGATAATTAAAATATTAAGAGAAAGAGAGAGAGAGCATTTTTCACTTATCAATGTATAATTAGTATTTACTTGTGGGACAAAAAAAAAGTACCAACAAAAATAAATAAATAGAATAGAATTGGAATTAAGATTTTTTTTTTTGAAAGTAGAAAAATATATAATTAATGGAAGTGTTATTCGTTGTTCTTGTTACTGTAAATACTGTTCAAAGTAGCCCCAACTCTACCCTAAATATAATCGTCCATTTTTTATTTATACTTGGAATAAAAATAAATAAAAAAGTAAATCAATCTTTCGGCATTGATGCATTATAATAATAATAAGATTAAACAATTAGTGTATGGATCTTATCCATTTGCCATTCATTATAATTGCCAGTCATCAATGATGGTTCAATTATTTGGTTGAAAGAATTTCTTTGTAAAAAATATAAGAGAAATAAAACAATCAATTCAATTACATTTAATCGTAAATATTTGCCTTTAAATTGAATTTAAATATTTTGCAACACACACACACACACACACACACACATACATACACAAACATATAGAACATTATGACCGATCTGTTAATATAATTATTTGAAGTTTTTTTTTATAAACAAAGAGTCCGAATACAACAATAAACAAAATTAATTTAAGATCATCGGCTTTTGTTATATTCTGTTAATTCTATACAAACTTTAATTAATTGAAATAAATCATTTTTGGTTAATTTTCTTCTTTCTTCTTTCTTGTGTTTTGTTGTATTTTTATTCAATTTTATTTTATTTTAGTGAAGAAGAAAGAAGTATATTAAACTGTACACTTAAGTAGAAAATAAATTTTAAATATTTTATTATTAGGGTTTTTTTTTGTGTTTAGAAAGAAAACAGAATAAAATAATTCTGATATATTCCAGCTGGTCGTTTCTTTTTTTTTCTAACAGAAGCGAAAATTTCAAAAGAAAAAAGCAAAAAAAAAAAAAAAAAAGGTAAAAGGTCAATAGAATATATTTTTTTTGTTTATAGAAATCTAAATGGTTTTTTTTTATTGTTGTATTTTATTTCCAACTTTAAATTCTTAAAAATTATCCATGTTTCTCCTTTCACAACAAAATTTGTTTATACTTTTTTTTTTGTATTTTTTTTTAAGGAATTGCATAATTTAGTTGATTTATTTCATTAAATAAAACGGAAAAAACATTTAGTAAATCTACAGATACTTTGGGTGAGTTCGTTTACATGTACATTGTGAAATGATAACTGCAATAATCAAGGTAATTCATAAATATTCTTATTGTTGATTGTAACAAAGAATCCAAACTTGGTAATTTGCTAATTCCAATTCATAAAAAGTCTCTAAACTTCATAATTTAATGAAAATAGAAAATCAGAATATGAAAATGTTCCATCGTTAAAATTACAAATAAAAAAATATAGAAACAGTAAATTGAATGGGTACCATTAGCAGAATCATCTCCTCCATATTCCTCTCATTACATCGTCTTATTTCTTTCTCTCTTTTTTATTTCAAATAAAATTACAGTCCCTGGAACACGATCAAATATTTTCTTGTTCTCTGTTTATATTGAAGGTTTTCTTCTTCTTCTTCTTCTTTTTTTTATATCAATAGTGAACGAACAAAATAAAGGAAAACAAAGTAAATGAAGAGAAATTTTGTTTGTTAAATTAAAAACATAGATTAAAAGATGCACTTAAAATAAATTTCTTTCAATAAATTCTGAATTTAATTCAATTTTCTTTCTCTCTCTCTCTCCACTCTCCACTCTCTTTGTCTCTTTCATTTTTGTTTTTTGCTCCATTTTTTTGGTTTTCTGTTTTTTTTTTTTTTGATATAAAAATGTTCTTTTAATGCAGACTAATTGAATTTGATCCGATGAATTTCTATTTGAAAATAATTTTTTTTTTTTATTTGGATTCAAAGAAATTTATTTTTGCTTTGAATTATTTTTTTCTTTTTTACTTTTGTGATAAAAAATTTAAAAAGAAAACAATAAATGGAATAATTTGTGTGTTGTGTTTTTTTTTGAAAGAATTTGTAATTGTCAATAGAAATTCATTTTCTTGTCTTCTTCATAAAATTTTAAATTTTTAAATAAAGCAAAAATGTTAAAAGGAAAAGAAAGAAAAAATAAACAAATGAATTTTTGGACAAGGACAATAGAAAACAGATAATAATCATTGTACGGTCTAGTTGTGCCCATTTTACTCTTTAGACTTTAACTACTTTACTTTCTATTTACACAAATAACTACGTCAGAGGAACCGTGATTTTATTTAATGATTATGAATAATGTATGAGGGCCGTTCCTTTAAGATTTTAAGATTTTAAAACAAAACAAAACAAAAAAAAGTGTAGAAATCTTAACGAACCATGATGTGACGTAATTGTTTCTTTTTTTCTCTCTTTCATATTTATTTATTGCCTACTTTTTTTTATATTTGTTTGTTTTCTTTACTTTTGTTGTTGTTGTTGTTGTTTGGTTCAGGTTTTTAGTCTTCCTCCTATTTAAGTTAAGATTTCGTTTTAATTTGATTATAGTCGCCATCACTCTTATTAAATCTTTATTTTTGTATTTTGAATATTTATTATGAATTCTTATAAAATAATTAAATTTAATTGTAAGTGATTTTTCATCATTACGATTATCTAACAAAAAAATAAAAATAAAAGGGGCGGGTGGGGGGAAGAGAAGACATAGAACGTAATTAAGAATGAACGTAATTAGACAGAGACAATCTTATCCCTTTTTTTTTTTTTTTGTGTCTTGAATAAATTAATGCGAGTTAGTAAAAAAAAATGTATTTATATTTTTGTGGTGCAAAACGTAATAATTAAGATAAATTAATTAAGAGATTTAATTTATTCAATGAATGAAGAAAGAAAAAAAAAACACAACAGACTAATTTTTAAGACGATTAACTTTTAGTTCAAGGATATGGAATTTTTTAAATTTTGATTTGTTTCTCTCAACATATTTTTCAGTTAAATTAAGTCCAGTTGATTGAATAAATGGATTTTACATAATCAACTGCCATTGAAAACATAAAACACAAACTTAAGCCAATATTGATTACGTTACGTTTGCTTTGAACGTTCAACTCTATTTTCTTACAAAATGTATAAACCACATTAGTGTAGTGTAGTTGGGACAGAGTTGTTTTTTTTTTATTATTTCTTCATACAAACAAAAATTAGAAGAAGAAACCAATTAATATTTTAATAGGAAAAATGTGTGAAGGATGACCAATTAAAATAATGATTTGTTGTTATAAGAATTCGGTCAAATATTTAAAATTGAAATAAATTGAATTAAAAAAAAATGGGAAAAATTAAAAAGAAAAATACAAAATTAAATTTATCAACGACAACTACGCAAATGATGATGATCGTCATCAAATAGAGATTTTTTGTATTCTTTTTTTTTTTTTTGAAATCAAAAATATTTCAATTGCAAAATTTTTAATTTCAATTTAGAAATTAAAATTTGTTTATTTTTTTTTTGTCTTTAAAAAAAATTCTTTTATCTTTTTTTTTTCTTCTTCTTCTTGTTAATTTTTTTCATCTTCTCATTTAACACACCAAATAAAAAAAAAAAACGCATCTAAATCTAGAATCCATCAATCATCTAATTTCCACATAATAAACCGTCAACTGTTTCTGTGTTTTTTTTTCTTCTTTACTTGAGTTTTTTTTTTCTTTAAAATCAAGAATAAAAAAACCAAAAAAACAAAAAAATTTAAAAAAATCTCAGAGAATAATTTTTTTTGTCAATATTTTTATAAAACAGAAAAATAAGAACAAAATGTCGAAAAAATAAAAAATATAAATAAATTGTAAACTCACACACACACACATTACACACACTTACAAATAATTGATGAAAATTTTTCAAACAAAAATCTTATGCAAACATAAATTTTTTTATGAAAAGCCAACAAAAAACAAAAACAAGCTTTTCGACCTAAATATTGTTTTAAGAGAAATTTCCCCCTTTGAAATGTCAACGGGAACATATAATAATAAAGGATACGCACAACATAAACACCAACAGTAACAACAACAACAACAACCAATAATAATGACAACAACAACAACACCAAGTTGATACACACTAAATTTTCTATTAAAATGAATAAAAAAAAATAATAATAATTCATTCAACACCTTTCTTGATCATCATCATCATGAAGAAAATTAAGTTTGTCTTAAGATTTTTTTTTTTTTTTGTATAAGAAATTCTTTAAAAATGAAAAATCATAATATTTTTGTTGTTCAATCGGAAAAAATAAACTTTAAAGGTAATTTTTCTTTCTAATAAAAATTTCTATAAATAAATGTGAAACTTGTATACGTATAGGACGGACGTATATCGGTTAAGAAAGAAGGAAAAATATTTAAAGGAGAAAAACACTACATGAGATCTAGAATGAAATGACAGACACTTATCGCCATCTACACATACAGACACACACATACACACATACGTACGTAAATGTGAAAAAAAAATTAAAAGTCTCTTGTTGAAATTTAAGACGAGTACCTAAATTTTTTAGTTAAATTTTTTTTTCTTTTTGTTAATTAATTTTAGCATTAATTAAATGTTTCCATAAAAATCTGAAAAATACTGAAATCAATCGTTTTGTTTTCTTATTTTTGTCATTTTATTGGATGCATGTCTGGAATCTAAGAATTTCCTTTTTTTTTTTCAATAGAAAAAGTTTGAATGGAAAAACTCCCACATAATTTAAACCGATAAGGAGAAGAAGAAGAAGAAGAAAAAAAAACTGAATTCTTTTTATCGTTTCGTTTCGTTTATTTTTCCCTTCAGTGAAAACAATTTCTTTCTTTGTTTTAAAAAAACAAAAACAAAATTACAGAAAAAGAAAGAAAGAAAAAGAGTGAAAGCATTTTTTGTTTATCTTCTTATTTTTTTATTAAATGACATTCCCAGGCGAAGTCAGCGACTGATGATGATCCGTCTTCTTGTTTTATAATTATAATAAGTTGCTTCATTTTATATTTCTCTATCTTTGAGAATCTTTAAAACAGCGAGAGAGAGAGAGAAAAAAACAAGCAGAAATTGTGGAATTTTTATAATTGGTTGTTGTTGTGATTATTATAATTTTACTCCAGACCCATTCCTAAATGCGACAAGAACCGTGAACTGATTAATTGACGTATCATTAATCAGTGTACGATGATTGTCCAAATTTTTCTATATTTTCTTTTTTATTCTTTATTTTTAGGTGAGAATAGTTTTAGTTGAGACAAAATAATTAATTATTTGTAAATTATTTTTTTTGATGAATTTAAAAAAAAATTAATAAATTAACGGAATTAAAAAAATTTTTAAATCAAAAAACAAAACACAATAAATTGGATTTAACACAAAAAATGTGCAAGTTCAGTACAGTTGACTGTTGTGTGAGAAACACGTAGACTAACTTAGTATTGTGAAATTTAATATAAGAATTTTCTTCATAATGTGTCTCCGTCTACAATTTTCTTATAATTCTTAACTGCTAAAAACTGCCTGGAAAAATATTTAACGCAAACAAAAATATTTCTAATAAAAAAAAAACCCTCTAACTTCATTCTGACAAACCTACTAATTTTATGTTTGTCGCATTCACTTCCCTTTCATTTAAAAACTTTTTCATTCATAAAAAATGAAGAAAAACATAAAATCAAATAAATGAAAAATTACAACGAAGAAAAAATAAGAACAACAAGAATACAAGAAAAAAAAACAGAAGAAACTTACAGCGTTAAAATGGTTCATTCATTTTTGTACTAATATTATTGTGACAATAAATTCACTACTCCTCTATAATAAATATAAAATAATTATTATTAACCATAAATACTGTCAACTTATTTATTATTAAAGAAAAATAAATACAAAAACTTTCTGTACTTTAATCTCGTTATATTTTTGTTTTTACTCTTGACTCTCAAACTTCTCGACATCTTATACTTCATTAATTTGTATTTATTTTTTGTTAAGAAAAGAAAAAAAAGAAATCTTACAATGATAGACATTGTTGTAAGTTGTAACTAGTAAAAAAAAAAAAATGGAAAGAAAATTCTTTAAGTACACACATTTTTTTTTATGTTCATCAAATAAAAAATATTCTCTGTGTGTGTGTGCGTACATCAAATATTTGTTGTTGTTATAAGAAAATTGTTTATTTTTTTGCAAATCTAATTGAATTTGATTATCTAGATAGGAATAACAAAATATAATATCTTAATTAGATGCAGTTAAGGATTATTTGTGTACTACACTTCTTCTTCTTCTTCTTCTTTTTCTACATCATCTTCATCTTTTTCTTTTTCTTTTTATTATAAAATTTCACTTTGTCTGTTGTATGTTGATACTCTTGTTTGTTTCTGTTTCTTACGATATGCTATTTAATTGTTGCTGTTGTTGTTGTTATTATTATTATGCGGTTTACACCATGAAATTAAGATTTATGATTTAGATTTTTTAGTGTACATATATTTTATCATTATAATTATTCATTACGACAGTGATTTGTGATTTGGTGTACACGCCATAGAAAATGAAGAAGATGAACGACAAAAAGAAAAAGGACGAATATTATCTGTTTGATGCCAACACAAAATAAAATTAGTGTATAGGATTAGGTTGACCTCTTTTTATTTTTTTAATTTTTACTGTTTACGTTACATTTTATATTAGAATTTATTCTGAGAAAACAGGAAATAAATATAGAAATCACTGGTGTAATGAATATCCAATTATAATTACTTTAATGCTTCAATAGAGATAAAACCTAACTGCAACTATAATTTTAGAAGTTTATTTAAGTCTAAGTCAAAAGACAAATTAAAAATTATATTAATGACATTCAGTCACCCTAACGTATCATCATACATAAAGGGTTTTTTTTTCGTCAATTAGATACGTGTGTCATGGTTACCAGTGGAAAATATGGAATATGATACAATTACAAAGAAAAATTCTGTTAAATCAGTAATGATGATTTTGTTGAGTGTCACAAATAATTGAATATTTTTTATTAACAGATTTAAATTATTCACGAGGGAAACGAGGGGTATTATTGGTCTCCTACGCTCAAAAGAACTTTATAAGTTCATAAATAATTATAGTTACCCCCTATTGTTACCCTTCAATAATAAAAGAATTATTTACTAAATGTCTCTTAAAATTATTGTAAAACTCAGCATGATAAAGTTAAAATTTTACAATGTAGCAATAATTAGTTTCACAATGTGCATAATGTAATAATGTCATACAATGTACCAATTATTATGTGAAAAATTAAACAATATTATTTTTCATTTGTTTTGTTTTAATGTAATTTATATTTGTGTTGTTAGTTGTTACTCCTCTTCACCAGTAGGTAAAAATTTATTCAACTGGAAATTTGTTTTTGATTGAAGTAGACGCAGATTAAATGTTATACTTCCGTTCTTATTTTCATAAAACTTAATAATATGTATATAAATCTAACTCAATTAAATATTAAATAAAATTTTATACTATAATAAACAATTTCCATTACAATTTTCCAGAATTATAAAAAGGAATAAAAAAAAAATGTCATAAAAATGTTTTATGGAAAAAGTCGAAGGAAAAAAAAAAGTGTATCATCCGGTTGGATTGTTGTATCTTGTATGTCACTGTGTGTATGAATTACATATTTTTATTATGATCTCTTCCTCATCTTCTTTTTCTACTCTGCTTCTGGAAAACTTAAATTACAAAAGTAAAAAGATTTTCAGTCCAAAAACAAAAAAAAAACTTTATCAAAATTAGAAATAAAACAAATTTTTCGTTGTAAATCATTAGCCAAAGCTAATTTACAGCATCCCGTTCCCGCTGTTTTAATTCTATTTTTAATTGTGTTTATATACATATTTATATTTTCTAAAGAAGATTTTCTTCTTACATATTTTTTTTTCTCTCTCTCTCGATTCTCTCAAAGCCTACGACAAAAATTTTAAAACAGAAAAATTAACAAAAAAAAACAAAAATCATTTTCAACTTTTTTCTATTTTGTTTCTTGCAAAAATTTTAACCATTTTTTTTTTTGAATCATGTCTAAATAGTTATTTTTCTTTACGGGCTGTTTGATGTACAAATTGAATGAGGGACCGTGAAAAATTGCATACACAACAGAAACACACACACATGTACACGCACACACAAGGCACATGACATTTTTTTTTTTTCTGAAAAATCAAAATTATTCCATTCTTTCGTACAAAACTTATTTATTTTATTTCTATTCTAGATTTATTTATTTAAGTTTTGAAGAAAAAAGGTTTTCTCAGTGAGACAAAAAGATTTTTTTTTTTTGTTAAAAAACTAAATTATTTTTGTGTTTATAAAGATACACAAGGTCGATGTAATAACAATTCTGTTTGTAATTTTATTTTTTTTTTTTCATTTTAATTTCAAATTATGAAGTGACAGAAAATCAAAATAATGAAGTTAAGAACTTTGTTCTTGACTCAAAAAATAGTCACAGTGACGTACGTTTATGTTACGTGAAAATCTTAATTAAATTAATTTTTTTACTGTCTGTGCTATCAAAATTTATACATCACACATGTGCTTGTCATTTATTTGATTGAAAGGACAGTTTTGGTCATTAGATTTACAAAGTTTACAAAATTATAGAAAAATTATTTGTCAGACTTCAAAGGGGCTTGAGAGGAATCATAAAAAGTATCACCGATATTAATTATTTCATAACTCGGCTCTTTAAAATATTTTGTTTTGATTTGAAACAAAGTTCGAAGTGATGACGACAACTTTTTTAACTTGGTGGGACTCCACTGTAATTAGTTTGTTTGAAGACAAAATTAAAGGTGTCATGAAACATATCGACGAGTGAAAAATATTAATTTTTGTAATCATTTTCCTCATCATCTTCTCTTGTTCATTGATTTACTTCTTTTTTCCTTACTTTACAAAAATCAACAACAACAATAACACACAAATATAAAATTTCGACTAAATTATTTTTAGTAATTTCTTAATTAATTTTAATTAGATTCCAAAGATGAAACCAGAAGACAAATAAAAAATCTTGAGTCACAATATTCTTCATCTTCTTCTTCTTCTTTTTTTCATATAAAAGAAAAATTTTCCTATTGAAAGCCAACGACTTTATTTAAGAGGAAAAATTGAAAACTACAAAAAAAAAACAACAACAACAATCAAGGACAAATAGTAAGACAAAAAACTTAAAAAATGTTACAAAAAAATAAAATAAAAAATCTATAATAATTCCATGACAAACTTATCCGCATCTGATTCATCTTAAAATTTCGCAGAAAAATAAAATAATGACAAGAATATATTTTCGGTTGTAATGGAAAAATAAAATGTTGACAATCGATTGAGTTGTTGTTTTTATTGTGGGTGAATCAATCGTGTGTAATTTAACCTTTTTGTTGTTCTTATTATTATTTGTTGTTGTTGTAAATTTATATATAAAAAAATAATTAAATTAAATTAATTAATTTCTTTTTCTTCTAAGGCAAAAAATTATAATTGTGTATTTTTTTTTTATCCGGGTTTTATAAATTAAATTAAATTGAATTAAAGTTTCTTCTATAACTAAATATAAATTTTAATTATGGGAAAAAACCATCGATCAGTTGATCAATGATCGATAATTTTAGAAATTTTATTTATTGATTGATTTTTCTGATCGAGATCAATTTTTGTTCTAATTTGAAATCTAAATACGGTTGACTGATAAATATTTTTATTGGTAACGATCGACTAAATTAATAAAGATTTATGTTTGATTTTTGAATTAATCAATTTATAAAAATTGAAATGGCAAAAAAATTAAGATTGATCGCTACAAAAAAAAAACCAGTAAAACGATAAAATAAATCGATCAAATATTCAGTAAAAGAAGAATTTAACGAACAATTTATTGAAATTGAATTACAAATTAAAATATTTATTAATTATAATTTTAGTTGAACGTGCAATGAGTCCAGCACAATCAGAAGATTCTGGTTTAGCAGCTGATCGTGGTACAACATATGCAACAATCTCATTACCACGTGAAAATGCACAGGTGATGGGAATAATTTTTGCTGGTAAGACATACAAATTTATTGTTATATTTATTTATTTTGTTATTTTAGTTCATCAAACAGAAGATTAAATTACAAAGAGACAAAAAAAAAAACAAAACATGACTTAAAATATAGATCAAACGAAAAACAAAAAAAAATCTAATATAATAAATAAACCGCTTTTTTCCTCCTTCTTCTTCTTCTTCTAATTCTTAAAAGTAAAAATGTTGAGAGTTAAAAAAAATAAAGAAAAATAAAAAAAACTCATTAGCATAAATTTTCCTATTTAACTCTTTTTTTTTGTTACTAGAATGGTTGACTGTTTATTATCTGAGTGTTTTCTTTACTCTCCCTGCATCATTTATTTGAAGATGAAAACAAAAAAATTATTATTATCTTCGTGTCGATACGGTGAATATTTCACCGTCCGTGTTCTATTCTTTCTCTCTCTCTCTCTCTTTTCTATCTTGTATAATTTTTATGTTTTACAACTATTCATGCATATCACTACATAAACATAATAGGACAAATATACATACAAGTGAACATATAAATAAAATTACATAGAAACATTTATTTATACAAAAAAAAAGAAAAGAAAAGAAAAGAAAAGAGGAAAATAAAAATTATTGGCGCCTAATAAATTAAAACTTTTCTTCTACTTCTGTTTTTTACTCATTTTCCTCAACAAAGTCAAACAAATGTTTTGATTCCTGTCTTGTTCAATTTCAATGTTTTTGTTTGTTTGCAAACCAGATTCAAATTTCAAGAAGATACAAAAAATATTAAGATTAAAACAAAAACAACAACAATTTAATTTCATTACATTTTTAGCACACCTCACTCTCTCCATATTGAAGAAAAATTGTTACGATCTTAAATTTATTTTTGAGGAAGAAGAAAAGTGTCCCAAAAGTAACAAAAAAAAAAAACAAATGTAATAATAATATTAATAATAAAATCTAATAATAAATTCACTCATCTCTTCACATTACAATAAAAAAAATAATTTAGACAAGATTTTATTTATTTTTTTCTTGTTGGCAAAGTTTTAAATAAAACTTTCAGACAAATAAAAAATAAGAAAACAAAAAAAAAAAAAATTAGTTAGTTAGAGCAGACAATGACGTCATATAAAGGCAAGGTTGCAGATGGTAGGGTTGGATTTTTATATGAATGGACAAAGTAGTAAAGCAAAAACGCCTTCACAATTTTTTTTTTTTATGATTCATTTGAAAAGAGACTATTTTCTGATTTTCTAAATTTATTATAAAATTTTCCTAATAATTTTCATTTTTGTTTGTTCATTAAATTTTTTTTTTTTCCTAGAACGATCCGATTTATCTTATACGCCTGTCATAAGTACGTTAAATCCATTTGGACCGGCCGCTGATTTTTTAGCACCTGGCGATCGTATACATCAAATTGATGGTATTTCTACAGTTGGATTGGCTAATACACATATATTAAGTATTCTGTCACATGGAGATGGTCCAGCACTTATTGAAATTGAATATTCACTACCAGAATACAGTAATTAATTTTAATTAAAAAAAAAATCTTTATACTTTTTTTATTTGAAATATTTTTACGTTTCAAACAAATATATTTGTATATTTTTTTCTTTCTTTCTTTTTTTCGTTTCTTCTAAATAATAAATAAAGTATCACAAAACAGTTTGTGTGTGACGTCAAAGTTGGCACAAATAACTGTTGAACGTGAAAATGGTTGTCTGGGTTTAACATTAAGAGGTGGCGGTGAATATCCTTTGATTGTGACAAATGTTCGACCACATGGTCCTGTATTTAAAACTGGACGTATTAAACCGGGTGATCGTCTTCTACGTGTTGATAATGTATATACAGTTGAATTATACCAAAATTTTACAAATTACTTCATAAATAAATTAACAAATTTTTAAAATTGTTCACACAGATTTCACTCTTGAATAAATCATTGGCAGAGGCACAACAAATATTAAAATGTGGTCATACATCTGGTTTTACAAATTTAACAATTGAATATGATGTATCTGTTATGCAAAGTGTTGAATTTTCAATGGGACCACTTTTAATAGAAATTGAAAGACCAATGAATGATAAATTAGGTTTGATACTTAGTAATTATTCAAATCTTCATCATCTTGATCATATGAAAATGGATGATGTTGTTCCAGCTGGTGTTTATATTGCTAGTATTCTTCCTGCAAGTATAGCAGACAGGTGAGTGTTATTGTTAATATTCTCATTATAAATTAAAGTACGTTAACATAATTATTTAATGTCCCTTTTAGATTAGGGAAATTTTAAACAACAAATTAATTCTAATTCAATCATTTTTCATTTATTATTTTATATTTTATTAGATGTGGTGCTTTATCTGTTGGTGATCAAATTTTATCTGTTGATGAAACAGTTGTTGAAAATACAGCATTTTCACCGGATGATGTGACATCACTTTTAGATGCTAATTCATCACGTGGTTATACACAAATACAAATGTTACCCGCTCATGCAATGACAAGAAGACGAGGTAAATCTAAACATCAATTATATTTTAATTCTTTTATTTTGTATTCCTTTTGAATGATAATTTCATTCAACTACAATTAATAATATCTACATTTTATAAATTTCCATTAAGAGAAACAGATAAAATGTTATAAATTTATAAATTATTATGAAAAAAGGTATGAAAATATGAAATTTCTTTTAATTTTTTTTTCCCTATACTTAATGGATCTTACTATGTTTGTCTATATACAAATAAAGTGTCATTTCTCTTCTCTTGTTATTTATGTATGATTAATGATTTGTTCGTCACTAAAAAATTATAAAAGAACAAGAAGAAAAGAAAAACAACAAACAATTTGAAAATAGACTTTTAAAGTGAGAAAGAGAGAGTGAGAAAAATAAGAACAAACACAGTCATAAAAAATAAAAATTTAAGATGAACAACATCATCAAAAAAAATATATACACATAAGCATACATACGCACTCACGCATATTTTAAACTTTAGTTTAGGAAATATAACGGAAAAATTATAGGGAAAAAGAAATAAAATAACAGAAAATTTAAAGAACTAAAAACAAAAACAAGAAATCGTTAAATAACAAAAAAAAAATATATAACGTTTTATTAAGAAGGAAAAAACCACGTGATCTATTTTTGGAGAATTTTAATTTTAAGTGACAGCTGCATTGAATTTTTTGTTTTTGAAAAGACCAATAAAACGGATATGACATTTTTCCGTAAAAGGGAAGAAGAGGAGAAGAATCAAAAAAAAAAAAAAAAAACAAAATATATTTAAAAATTTAGAAGTCATAATATTTTTTTAGTAGCTTCAAATTCAGTCCAATCGCCTTTTTTTAATTTACTTTCGTTGTTTTTTTGTTTTAATGGCCGTTGATCCATACACGTACACTTTTATCTTCTCCATGAAAAGAAAAAAACAATTTTCGTGTGTGTAGAGATTTTTTTTTTTTTAATTAGAAATTAATCCATAACGATAATAAATTATTAACGATGTTTAGTAATCCTTGTTACATCTAAAATATCACATATCCATATCAGTTATATGGGCCGGGGTGACATTATATGAGTGTAAAATTATAAAATTTTAAATCCTTTTTAGACCACCACAAAATAAACATATGAAACACATTATTCATAGTAAAACGTGACTCTGTCGTAATAATTAAAATATTCAAAATAAACAAACGAAACGAAACAAAATAAAACAACAACAAAAAAATTATTCTAGACTTGAGATCAAAAATTACTTAATAAAAGTCATTTAATTTTAATTTTCTAAGATATTCAATTGACATTCCAATTTATTGTCCTTTTTTTAAACTTGAAAAAATGAAAATTAGAATTCCTTCATGGAAAATTAGAATAAAATATTTTACACAAATAAACTTGAAACAAATTGTCTGTGTTTATTTGCGTCTTTTACAAAAAAAAAAGAGAAGAAAGAGAAAAAACAACAATAACTAAATAAGACCAAAGAGAAATGAAAACTTTGTAATACAAAGCATGTTATGAACTTTGATCCAAAATTAATTGTAGATATTTTGACATTTACACAAACACCGTTTGTCCCCTATATCATTCTAAAAATTCTAAATTCTAAAAACAAGTCTTGGTATTTCCGTAAAAAAAAAAAAACAAAACAAAATCAGATGTCATGGATTATTATTGCTGACATTTTTCATATATATGACGACGGGACAGTCAGGCATGTCAACAAAGAAATTTTCAACTATTTAGTTTTAGGATTTGTTTTTCTCAATGAAAAATTTTTATGTACTTTTTATTTGTTTTTTTTTTTCTTATTTAATTATAGGAATACAATGTGGTAGTCCAAAATATGGATTTAATACGTTAGACTCAAGAAAAGCAAGAACAAAGAAATTTACAAGAAAAAGTTCATTACCATTAGAATCGGGAACACTTCATCCAAATCTTGGATTATGCCGTTCTGAAACTGTTCAGGTAGTTTTAGATTGTTCACAAGGATCTGGAATATGTTTAGGACAACAAACACCATGCGGACGTGGTTATACAATTGCACAAATTTTACATGATTCAGTTGCTGAAAGATCTGGTTGCATCCAAAAAGGAGATCGTCTACTTTCAGTTAATAAACTGTACAATTTAGATCCAGCAACAACACGACAAATTTTGGGTGATTTAGGTTCCAAAGGTGCTTCATTACATCAGGGAACAAATTGGGTTGAATTAGAACTTGAGTTCGACATTACAGATTCTGTCATTCCATCGAGTGGAGTTTTTAATGTAAAATTAGCAAAACATAATAAAAGTGGTTTAGGAATTACAGTCAATGGTAAGAAATTATTTCCAAATTTTACCATCAAAAACTTAAAAAATAAGTTTTCAATTTATCTATTGTCTGAATAGGAAGTAATCATGGAACATTTGTTATAACTGATGTAAAACCAGGAAGTCCAGCGCATCGGACTGGTTCCCTTCGAGCTGGTGATATTCTTTTAGCAGTTGATTCACTTCCATTACAACATTTCAATATAGACTCATTATTAAAAGATAATAAAAATGATTTTACAACTTTAACAATAAAACGTAATTGTCTACCAGATTTCTTATTTGACGCCCAACAAAGGAATAATACAATTTATAGTTTAGATGGAAATGAAGAAGATAAATATAAATACTTAACAAAATTTGGCGATATGAGAATAGAGGATACAGGTACATTTAAATCTAATGGAAATAATGAGTTCTTTCATATAAATGAAGGTGGAAATTCTGGTCCAATTGCACAAATACGTAGACCATTTTTCAGTCGAATGACGGAAATGGCAACTGCCAATAGAATACTTGAGTAATTTTTCAATTATTTTGAATGTAAGCTTTTTATTATAAAAAATTTTATTTACAGAAGTGAAAATATTCAGCCTTTAGATCCAGATCTGGAGGATCCATATAATGATCCAGAATTTTATAATATTGAATATCCTCCTCGACTTCCAGGGTTTGTTCACAATTTGATAAATATTAACTATTTAATATAATTTATTATTTCAATTACAGATTTACATCACGTGTGTTAGAAAATTCAATATACAGTGGTAATATCCCTCAAATAATAAATGTAAGGCTTGAAACAAATGGAGGTCCACTGGGTATAACATTAGCTGGTAGTGAAGATCTTCAAAAACCAATACTTATAAGTGGTCTTACAGACGGTGGTATTGCACAAAGTACTGGAAAATTACGTATTGGTGATCAATTATTAGCAGTTAATGAAGAAAATGTTCAAGGTACACCACTCTCAAATGCTACAAAACTTTTACAAAAGATTGATATGATTGTTGATTTAAAAATTTCTAGAAATATGCACGGTATAAAATTGATTTTATTATTTTTTAGTATAAAGAAAGTTAGAAAATATTTTTATTTTTAGATAATATGTATCTTGAATCATCTGGTAATTCACCACAACCACAAGCAATTTATGCACAAGTACAAAGACGTCCTAGATCACCATCAATAATGGATACAGTTTCAAATGCAAGTCGTGAAGGAAAATATCGTACATTACATGTAACACTTTATAAAGATAAAGTATACGATGATTATGGTTTTTCTGTATCAGATGGACTTTATGAGAAAGGTGTTTTTATTAATCGGATACGAAGTGGTGGTCCAGCTGATATGACCATATTAAAACCATTTGATAGAATAATGCTTGTAAGTGAAATATTTTATTAAACAAAATATAATTAAAAGAATTCATTTTAAACAAATATTATTCTGGTTACAGGTAAACGGTACAAAAACACAAGATTTTGATTGTTGTCTGACGGTTCCATTAATTGCAGCCGCTGGTGATAAAATTGATCTTGTACTTGAACGTGCATTAACTGAACAAATTGGTGGATGTCTTCAGTGACATCACGAGTATTTATGATTTATTTATAAAATTTTTTTTATTATTTTAAAGCAATATTTTTCATTTTATAATTTTATATAAAAATTTTTTTTTTTCATTTCTTCAAACAGAAATAAACAAAAAAAAAAAAAAAATGTAAAAACAAAAAGAACAAAAAAAAAAAAAACTATAGAGAAAAACAAAAAGGTTCTTTTCTTTATTATTCTTGAATCTTGAATGTAATGTAACTCTTTTTATTTTTATTCTGTAGGACATCATTTAAAACAAAAAAAAAAAAAACACACATTTAAAAGGATTCCATTTACTAAGTTATTGTATTTATTTATTCATCTTTTATTTTTTATTATTGTCATAATTCATATTAATTAATTATTATTATTATTATTATTATTATATGCCAAAGGATTTTGACTTTTTCGTTTTTTTTTTTTTGATTTCTATTTTTCTTTTTTTTCTTCTTTTTCATTTTTGTTTTCCTTTAATTTTAAGAAAAATAATAAAAAAAAAACAATTAATGTAAATTAGTTAAAATAAAGTGTTTGAGATTTGTTTTCTAATTATTATTCTATTATATTATTTTTTATTTATCAAACAACAGATCTTTTGTTGATTACAAGAATTGTACAATAAATGTCAGATTTATTCCCTTTAATTATGAGCAAGAAAACAAAAATCTTTTTTTGTTGTGAATTTCACAAAAGTTAAAAGTGTTTTTCTAATATTTTTATGATCGTTAAATGTTAGTGTGGGTGGTTTAACATCATAAGCTTACAAACATATTAAAAATTGATGATAATGTTTTCTAGAACATTAATAGTGAGTTTTCATAAAGATTTGGCAATCACTGTTAAGAAGTAGGACAGAGATTGGACGCAATATAAGAAATAAAAAACAGGAAATTCCATTATAAAAATTCTGCGAAACTGAGCTTTAAATAATTATTAATTTAATGTTAACAATAACAACAAATACACAAAGAAATAAAATTAAATCAACGAGTTCAACTTTTATTATCATTTGTAGAGAGTAGACAGCGATTATGTAAAATATTTATGAAAGTGTATAAAATTGCCACCCATGTGAATAAACATGTTTATTGCTGACAAGTAAAATTTCTGTTTTTTTTTTCTTGTTATTAAAATAACTAAAAAAGTGATTATTATGAGAGAAATTTTCTATATAGAGTCGATAGACCGAACTTTGAACTAAACTAAACGGAAATCCAAAGAATGTTATCTTTATTTACTCTTTTTGACATTTGTGAAAATTATTAAAGTACACACCGTACGTAAACACAAATAATGAAAACAGGAACAAAAATATTAAATATTTCACAATTTAATCAACCTTTTTATAACCTGAAATAAATACACACAAAATAAAAAAATTGACTTAAATAAACTTTTTTTTTGATTTTCTATCTGTAATCAGAATCACAAAAATATTTATAAATAACAAACAAAATCTAACAGAAATAAGTATACATTTAATTATTTATTTTAAAAATTTCATAATTATCAAACCGAAAGAAAAAAAAACGAAGAGAGAAAGAGAAAAATAATACACACAATTCAAAAGTCCTGATCAAAGTTTAACTTAAATTCTCAAAAATGTTATCACATTAAAAATACGACAGTGTTTTTGGTTCCGGCATCTTTTTCTTCTTCTTCTTACAATTGTGTATATGCATATTACTACAGTCATAGATGCGCAATTATCAATACAATTATTATCATATTTACTTTTGTTTTGTTTTGTTTTTTTTTGTTTTTTTTTTTAGGAATTCTGATATCTGTTGTTATGACCCTACATTTTTGTTTTTCTTTCATTAACGTTAAAGACTAGGAAGCTAGTAATATCTCCATAATTCTAAGAAACGGGTATAAATTAGTACTCTTCAAATAAGTACTTCGTAAATTCTTGTCATTTTATCTCGAGTAATCCTTTGTAATTGTTATTCTGGATTCATTATTTTAATTAGCATTCGATCAAACAGAAAAAACAGAATTGGTATATTATTTTCATTACAAAAATGCTTCTAGAAGACAAAGGAAAATTATAATTACACCAAATATTAAATTGACGAATTAATTAAATCCAAAACAATTTTGATTTTTTCTTCTAAGAATAAAATGAACAAAAAAGGATTAATTCCTTGTTCCCGAAAAAAAAATCCCGCGTATTTGAAACACACACACACAAATACACACAGAAAAATGTTTTTACGTCAATCCCCATAAATTTTACTGATAAATTCAAGCTTTACAATTTAATTTCATTTCATTCTGTTAGTTCATTTAGAACAGAACACAACAAACGTATTTAAATATTTAATTTTTCGAATTTCTGCTATTTTTTTTTTCTGACAAAATAATTAAAAGTGCAATCATTAGAAAAGCATCATCAAAGGTGGTAACTGATAACAATTACTAAAAGTGAACTTAAGTTTCTGTACAAAAAAAAAATAATTACATGTAGACAAAAAATAAATAGAAAAATTGTAAAATATTTATAAGATTTACGTAGTTCAGTTGCATACAAAAATAATTTCATATCGAAAAAAAAAAAAGTTTAAAGTTCAAATTTGAGGACAGTAGAAAGAGAAAAACAATGAATGTGTTCACTAATAATACAGGCGGCGTCATGTTACAAACAATGATGTTTCTGGCAAGTCAAAATTCAGAAAATCATAATTATGCAAAATTATATGAATTACCAACAAATCAAATACCGGGTAAGTTTTCAATTCAATATTTATTTATTTATTATTTTTGTTTGTTATAATAAAAATGAATGGACTTTAGTCCAGTTTATTAATTCAGTTCAAAAAGAGAAGTCACATTTTAATCTCAGTGTCTTTTTTAAGAAAAACATAATTTAAGATAAGATCAGCGACAACATTCTTTTACAGTTTTTTTTTTCTATTTCTTCTTTTTCTTCTGTTTATTTTGTTGTTGTTTTTTTTTTGGAAAATGAAATTTATAAAAACAAAACATTAATGATAAAGATTATAAACAGTTTTATTTATTGTATTAAATTATAATATTTTGTTTATTCAAATATTTGTAGATATAAATGAGGTCAAATGTTATGGTGTTTATGGATGTTTCCCAATATCAGCACCATGGATGACAGAATTAAGACCAGTTGCATTATATCCGAAAAGTCCATTAGAATGTAGTCCGAGATTTCCAGTTTTTAATAGAAAAACAAAAAATTTTATACCAAAATTTATTGATATTAATGATCCTGATTATGTAGCAGAAGTAGGAATTAATCCAACTGGAAAAATTTATTTTGTTACACATGGTTACATTGAGAGTGGAGATAGACCTTGGGTAATTATATTCAAATAATTTTATATTATTAAGTGAAAGATTATAAATTATTTTATTAGATTCAAGCAATGGTGGAAGCATTGTTAGCTGAAGATAAATATGGAACAGCTTCTGTAATTGTAATCGATTGGGGAATGGCATCATCTCCGCCTTATACTCAGGCTGTTGCAAATATTAGACTTATTGGTGCAATCTCTGCACACATTATACATTTAATATATGAAGAACTGAATCTACCAAATTTAGATAAAGTTCATATGATTGGACATTCTTTAGGAGCACATTTGTGTGGTTACGCTGGATATTATCTAAAGAAGGACTTTAATTTAACATTAGGGCGCATTACTGGAATGGATCCAGCTGAACCGTTATTCTCTCAAACAGAACCATTAGTCAGGCTGGACAGAACTGATGCATCTTTTGTTGATGTTGTTCATTCAGATTCAGTACCATTTACAAGTGGAGGTTTGACAATTTGTTAATATTTTATAAATGCAATTGTTGTTGAATTTGAAATATTTTTCAGGTCTTGGAATGTCGCAACCAATTGGGCACATAGACTTTTACCCTAATGGTGGATATGATCAACCAGGATGCGATCAAGCAATGGAAGATTATATTCTACAAGAAAAAGGATCATTTTTCTGGGGTGTTCAACAATTTGTTAGCTGCAATCATATCAGATCTCATCAGTTCTTCTTAGAAAGTATTCTACCAAGTTGTCCATTCACAGCAATAAGATGTGAAAATTATACAAAATTTAAAAATGGTGAATGCTTCAAATGTAATGAGGAAGATAATCTTTGTATTAAATTTGGATTCAAAAGTCAAGACGAATATTCATACATGAAACAACATAAAATTTTAAAAGATACTCTTCCATTTAAGGCGTTCTTTTTGACAAATGAAATGAAACCATATTGTCGTACGTGAACATATTTTTTTGTTATTATTTGATGAAAATAATGAATGATTTTTTATAGGAACTCATTATAAAGCAACTCTTATTCTCGATTATACTGAAGAAAGTATAATGCATGGTGGAGAAATTGGAAAAATGTCAATCAAAATGCATTCTAATCATGGTAGAGAAACAGAGAAAATGTATTTTACTGAAACATCAACGTAAGCAAATGTTCAAGTTATAAAATAAACAAAAAAATTAATATCTTTTGGTTTATAGACATTATGAACCAGGAAAAAACTACACTACAATAATGCCTGGTTTAGATGTTGGCATACCAAAATATGCAACATTGAACTGGGAATATAGAACAAATCCTTTAAATCCTTTAACTTGGAGAATAATTGCATCGCCCAGAGTTTATGTTGAATATATTATTGTTGAATCATTGGAACACAAATCAAGGTACATTTAAATACATATTTTCAAATAACAAGAAAAAATTATTGAGATGGCCATATTATTTTTTAGACTTCATCTGTGTCCTCCAAACAGAGTTCCTGTTATATCCGGTCATGCAACAGTATTTAGAAATGAATACTGTTAATTTTAGAATTATTTAAATAAACATAATGTACAGTAAAATGTAATGCAGTATAGATCTTAAGACGAATGTGATTTTTGAAATGTTCAAAATTTTAGATATTAGGAAAATTTAATCAATTATATATATACCTGTTTTCATCAATAGCGTAGTAATAAATTATTATAAAAATATTTATCTATGTGTTAATTATTTGAATTTATTTATTTATTTGCTGCTTTTGAATTTAATAATGATCCAAAAGCATTTCTTGATATAATTTACATTTTGTAATTTAAGAGTATAATGCTGTAAGATCCACAAAACATGGTCAAACTCCCCCCTCATATTTTCTACATGGTTTTACCGATTTGAAAAATTTTAACGGATTTGTAAAGATAAAGAAAAGCTTCTTTTAGTCATTTTTTAAGATTTTCAAAATTTTATATAGGGTCCCACTGACAATCACTTGAAATGTGCCAATATAGGCAAAACATGACCAAACTCCCCCCTCATATTTTCTACATGGTTTTACCGATTTGAAAAATTTTAACGGATTTGTAAAGATAAAGAAAAGCTCCTTTCAGTCATTTTTTAAGATTTTCGAAATTTGATCTCGAACCTCTATTTTAGCCCCTTAAAAGATGGGTCTTTTTTAGTTTCAAATTACTACTAGATTAAAAAAAAAAATTAATTTTTTTTACTAGAAAAAGTATAATTAAAGTTTTCTGAACACTTTTCAATCAAAATTTCATAAAAAAAAATTTTTCAATAGCGAAAATAAATTAATTTAAAAACATCATTTTTATGCAAAATTTTACGATTTTATTTATTTAAAGGGAAGAGAAACCGGCTTTTAGTTCATCGAATTCTCCATACGATCGCGTATATAGTTTTTGTGTTTATGAATGAAAATTTTTGAGAATTTTTTTTTCTTCTTTATGCTGTTTTTCGTATTGTTTTTGTAGGGCGTGGTTTGTGCATCGGTGAATATTTTTATTTGTGTGTTTTTCAGTTTGTGTAAATTTTGTTGATTTTAAATATCATAAAATGTAAAATAAGAGACAAAATTATTTGCGTCGTTTTATTTGAGTTTTTTCATTTTTGAATAGAAATTTATATTTGTTTTCAGGGCAATTATTATTATAAATATTTTTTTTTTATTTTAATATTAATATTATATTATAATATTATATTATTATATTATAATATATTTAATATAATATAATATTAATAATATAATAATAATTTTAATTTAATTTAATTAATAATTAATAATTTAATTAATTAATTAATTAATTAATTTAATAATTTAATTGATAATAGAATCGATGTTTTATTATATTTTCCCTTTTGTTTTCCAAAAAATCTCTGTATTAGTAATAAATAATAAAACCTAAATAAAAATTCTATGTGCATACGAATTTGAAGAAAAAAAAATTATTTTTTTCCAAATAATAAAATTTTTAGTTCACACGCAATGAAATAAACCAAAAAAAAGACAAAATATAATATATTGATGGCGGGTTTCTTAACAAATGACTAAACGAGGATCTAACTAGATCGACTCTAAGCCTTAGATGACATCTAACAAAAATCTGTTTCACCACATTTGTAGCGTTTTTTAAAACTATTTTTAGTTCAGTGGCTTCGATTAGTTTTTTTCTGTGCGTTTTGACTTTTGTAATGAATCACATTTGACAACTAAAGCAAATCACATCTAAGTATTTAGATGCGCCAAATTGCGCATCTAAGTTAGATGAGATCTAAATGTTGTGAAACAGATTTTAGCTTAAAACTCATCTACAGTCACTAGATGAGATCTAAACGGAGATGAGAAACCCGCCATATGAATATAAAGGTGCATAGAAAATTTTGTAAACAAAAATACAATGAAAACAAATAATATAATATAATACATGAAAAAGGAATAGAAACAAAGAAACGAACAGAAAAATCCGAATTCGCGTCGGCGGGTACGAATAAAAGATTTTGAGAATAGGATAATCACAAATACAACCAAAAGAAATAATACTTGTGCAACAATATTAGAAATAGAAATAAAAAAAGATAACAAGAGCCGAACAGAAAAATACGAATTTGCGTCGGCAGGCACGAATAAAAGATAAAATAGAAAAAATAGTATTACTGTATTTTCATTCATTGTTTTTTAAATTACGCAAGAAAGAATAAAGAAGAAGAAACGAACTGAAATCTGAGTTTGCTGTTCACAGCATAGGACTCTTAATAACAAAAAGAATTAAATCACGAATGGAACGAGCACTATCGTCACCTATTGGTTTTTAATCTAAACCAAAATTTCGTATTTCCACCCGTAATGTATACTACAAAACTAAAAACTCTAGAAGTAAAAAGATGGCGTAAAGATCAAATTATTTTAAAGCAAAGTTTCAAATCAGATCAAACAAGTCGTTGCTAATAATTACAACAACAATATAACTACATTAGATTTTTAATTAAAAATTCAATTTAAAAATATCAAAAATTCCATAATAAAATTTCAAATTGCGTTAATTTAACTAAAAAATTTCTAAATTTGATTATAAAAACCTGTATAATTGGTTTTCAGATCCTTAAAAATTAAACAGGCAAATATTTTTGCAAAAATTCCAAGAACCATTAATAAAGTAATTTTGCACAATCACTGAAGTTAAATTTATGTAGATACTTTAAACTGAATAAAAATTCCCATAGTAATTTGTCATCAATAATATAATATTACAGTAAAAAAGAAAAAAAAAAATATTTCGTTTTGGTTAATGAACTTATACCTCCCCTTACCTTCAGCAGATAATCTGCTATAGAAATTATACCTGGCCGGCCTTCTTCAGCTAACTCTGTCACATCACCGGGATACTATTGTGTATAATAGGATATTATAGAAAACTGTAGGAGGTCCTTGTAAGGACTTTCTTCATTTTGGTAATATAGACATGATTGAAAAGAGTGTATTATTGATTGTCTGTAACACATTGGTTAGGTATTTTTAATTAATTAAATTTATTTTTTCTTTTTTATTTTTTATTATTTTTTTTGATAAATTAGGTTCAATTTGAATAAACAACAACAACAAAACCTCAAAACGTTACATCTGCGGATTTTTAACTAATTTTTTTTTTTTTTTTCGTTTGATTGAAACGTTTGCTATAATTAGTGCACAATAGGCTCTCTTCGATGAATATGTATGGATATTAATATCGGCTTGATTATTTTTAAAGCTTCTAACTTTTTTTTTTGTTTAATGGTAGACACGACAATATATTCTAACGTGGGTTTGCAAAAACAAAAAAAAAAAAATTAGTCTGTGATTTTAATTCCAATATTTCACTAGACTCATAATATTTTACTGCCAAACCTGACCATATTAATTTTTACAGAAAAAATTTTTATAGCCATTTTCCCTCTTCATCTTAATACAAATAACAAAAAATCTATTTTTAAAATAGTTTTATTTTTTATTAAGTTCTATAATCTGAGATCATTTATCTATAATAGAGACATATATGATAGACTTGTGTTGAGGAACAAAAAGGTATATATGTATACCGGGTAAAGGCATACCATTTCTCATTCATTTTATATTTATTTGTTTGTTCAAATTTCTTTATACAACTTTATCATTCATAAATACAGTTTAACAAATAAATCTATACCATTAACTGATTCACCATTTCCCATGTCAAATTAAATAAAATACGTGCGATAAATAAAAAGTGTGAACCATTTTATTTATGTGAATTTTCAATTTTCATTTAATAAAAAAAAAAAAAATTATATAAATAAATAAATAAAAAGAATAAATTTATTCCAATTATAAAAAAAAAAAGGAAAAGAAGAAAGAAATATCAATAAAAAATATACTGAAATTATAGAGGATAAATGATGACCCCATATTTAATATGTACAATTAACTATAATACAAAACAAATAATACAAAATATAATAATGTATTAAAATATCAATAAAAAATAAAAAAAAAACTAAAGAGAGAAAAATAAAACCAAAAAAAAAAAAACCAAAAAAAAAACAATAACAACAAGAAGAAAAAAATCTTCACAGCTGGCGCCAGGTTGTAAAATAGAACCTTAAAAAAATATTAAAATTTATATAAAAAAAAAAAAAAAACAAAACAAAACAGAGTCCAACCAAACAAAACAAAATAAAAAAAAAAAACAGAAAGAAAGAAATATAACAAAATTCCATTCGACATGTTTTAAATATACATTTTTTTTCTCTTCTTCTTCTTCTTCTTCTAAAGAGAAAAGAAAAAGGAAAAACAAAAAATTAAAAATATACATAATATTGAATATTATTTATGTATTTATTAATGTGTAGTTAGGATACAAAATAACAACAACAACAACAAATATAAAATTAGAATTGATTTAAAGACAAAACAAAAAAAAAAAAAAACAAAAAATATCGAAAAATCAAAATCAATATGAAAGAGGAGACGAAGACACACACACACACACATATACATACACTCAATTAAGAACAGAGATAGAAAAAGAAGAAGATGGAACCAAAAAACAAACACAACAACAACAACAAAATAATCTAAAAGAATCCAACAACCACAACCACATACCATTTGAAGAGGTTTTTCTTCGTGAAACAGCGGGACATTTTTAGTTTCATCATCATGTTTAAAAAAAAAAATTTGTTTATCTTTTCTTCATTTCGTTTCGTTTCTTTTTTTTTTTGTTTTTGTTTTTCTGCCATGAAGTTGTATATTTTTTGAACATTTTTTTTTCTTCCAACTTATTTGTTTACTTTTTTTTTTGGTAGTAAACGTCCAATAGAAAATTAGTCTCTTCTATTATGAGGAAGAAAACAAAAACAAAAAAAACAAAACAAAACAAACAAACAAATTAAATTTGAAATTTTTTTTTTTGCTCATTTCAATTTGGAAAAAAAAACCACAAAAAAATCTCATACGATGAACCCTCACATAAGTCATGTCTATTATCTTATTTTTTTGTTCTATTCTAATAATTCAAATTCTATGTAACATTAATGACGTCATAATTTAAATTGTAACAAAACACTTCCTTAAGAAACAAATACAAAAACAACGAAAACAAAAAAAAAAAAAAATTAAGTCATTAAAAAATTAATAAAATAATTTATAATGAATCTTTTAAAATGCCTTCATTTCATTTCTTTATTCTTATTCTTAACAAACATATTCATATTCTTCTGTTATTTTTTGTTTTGTGTGTTTTTATTGTTATTATTTATGGCCGGGTTCAAACTATACGTAAAAAAAAACAACAACGTAAACGTTAACTTATCTTATGTTCTCTTATAAGTAAATTCAATTTATACTTAAGTTAAAAAGAAATTCATAAATGTGTTGATTAAAAAATTTATAATTTAAGAATAACCCTTTCTTTTTTGTTCTTTTATAAAATAATCCTCATACCTTCATCATAAATAATATCTACTGATTTATGAATCGTTGAACATACAACACACTGATCTGATGGATACTATTTCATATTGAATTCCTTCAAAAAAAATTATTGTCGTCATCTTACACATCATCTTACACAGATAAACAAACTTATACGATACGTCAAACGTAAAATTCAGTAAAATAAAGTCAAAGAAAGAATGAGCTTAAGTTTGACTTTTTTTTTTTATGTTGGATATTTAAAAAGTTCTTTCTTCTTGTAATATTGGCTTGTTCTTCGTCATTTAATTTTCATCTTTATTGTTAGATCGTTTTCTGTATGACTGTCTAATTGATATACGGCAATCATGATGGATTGTATAGACGGAATACCTTTGGAATGAATTGTATGAATGAAATTTTTTTTAAAAATGTACAATAAAAACAAAAAAAAAACAAATGAAAATTAATAGTACTGACTTAAAGAAATTAATTAACCGAATTCAATTTTTAAGTGGCCAACCAGAATGAAAACAATTTCAAGTAATTAAAAGTGAACTGAATTTTTTTTTAAATATGAAATATAAAATAATAGGAAGGAACGACACTTAACCCTATCATGCATCATGATTTGTATAATTGCTAAGAAGTTTCAAAATAGGTTAATCCATTCAACAAATCATTAATATGCAATTAAAACACATTTAATTATATAAAATAACTTAACTTTAAATACATGAAGTCAAGTAAAAATTTATATACAATTTAGGGTTCATTCGTACATCCGAGGACAAAAGACAAAGACAAAAAAGAGAGAGAGATGTTGAGGACAAGGCGCCAATTATAATGATAACTTTTTTTCTTTGTTGATTTTTTACTTTTCTAAAATATGAAAAATAAAACTAAAGATTTCTTATCTTACAAAAAAAAAAAAAAAATTGGGATACGAATTTATGAAGAAACAAAAAGAAAAGAAAACCAAACAAAAAACAAAACAGAAAAAAATTCCAATAAGGAGTGGGAACAGGACAATATAATATCAAATAAATCAAAGATGTTGAAGTTTTTAAATTTTAAACCATGTAAGTTGGAAAGAGGATCAGGATCATTAAAAACCCACACAGTGAAATACAAAATAAATGAATATAGGTAATTATTGAAAGCTCATTAGTAAAAAGAAGAAGAAGAAAAAGAAAAATTTAATATATTTATATTGAACCGTGGGTGGCAATAAATACACCTTTAACGTCCCATATTTAGTTTGATTACCCATATTTTTCAAAAATATTCAAATAAGAATTTTTTTTTAGCTAAAATAATGTAATATGCTCTGATATTCGGTTAATTAGTGACCTCTGGCTGTGTTCAGCCGGTTCAATATAATACAAATAAGAAATAATAAAAATACACTTTGAAATTGGTTTACATGGATTTTAGAAGTTACATAGAATTTGATACATTTTTGAAAGTCAATTAAAAGTATTAAATGAATTGTCACTTAAAATTTACTTAAAAAATTTCTACACTCAGTGAAATTTACAAAGTCAAGACAAAATAATAAAATTCAAATTTTCACAAGTCATAACTTCATCTAATTGAATTCTTTACTAATTATTATTTCACTAATCCATTTGTTTTTTATATTATAAAATTAAAATCCATGGTACCCATAAAACAAACACAAAACAAAACAGAAAAAAAAAACAACAGATCCATTTTAAGGCACACGCGACTTTTAATGATCAATTTCAATTTCAATTTTATGCTTGAAAATACCAAATACGACATTACATACTTCTAATATTTTGTTGTCACGGACAACGTAATTCATTTTCATTTCTTCTCTCTCATTTTTTTTTCTTTTCTTTTTTGGTTACTTTATTTATGATTTTTTTTTTTCTTTTATTTTATTTTATTTTATTCGTTTGTTTATTTATATTTTTTTTGTTGTATTTTGTATTTTTTTAATTTCTTCGATACCACCATAACAATATTAAAATACCAACCGATATTTATTTGGAGGTTGGAGCAAAAAAGAAAAATTCATGTTTCTCTGCGTTCATGTTTTATGTTACAAAATTAATTTATTCAAATATCATTAAGTTTTATGATGGATACAAATTAGGAAATAAATTATTATATATACACACACAGTTATATATAATCATATAAAAAATAAGAAATATCTGAAGTGTTTATAGTCTTCAAATATAAATATTTTCTAATTTGTGAAGTGTTTTATTGTTTTCACCTCATATAGGGTTGTGGTGTCCAAATACCAAAAGAAAAAAAAAAATCTATAACACAAAAAAAATGTGTCAATGAACTGTCTGTATGACTGAGATAGAATATCATGAATGATGAGGTAATGATCAATTTTTGACTTATAAAGATTGTAACATTTTTTTCTTTTACTTTATAAATTTATAGAAATGCATTTTTTCTTTATTATAAACATGACTCAAATATAAAACAGAATAAATCACTTAATTCAGAATTATCGTTTTTATTTTATCCTTTAAGTATATGCGCTTAAAAAAAAAAACAAAACAAAACAAAACAAAATGAATGAAAGAACCACAAAAAAAAATGCATTACTAACAAGTCACAATACAACAAACAATCAACCGGTTCCCAAGAAAGTGTTGAACTCAATTTAAAACCGACAATTTTTTCTGTATTTTTTTTTTCTTTATCAGCTACCGTCGAATGTCATAGATTTTTAGCGCCATTTAGTTAAATATATTCAATATATTACGATTATAAAGACAATATCCATTAGCCTATCTAAATTATACTATGTTTTTTTTTGTTTGTTTGTTTGTTTATTTTAGTTTGTTGTTGTTGTTGTTGTTGTTTCTTAAATCGTTTTTCTTTTCTACATTTACATCTACTGGGGAGACATTCAGGCGTCATTTTAATTTGACTGTTTTTTTTTTTTTTTTCACTTTTATAAATATTCTTATTATGTAGATATAAATAGGCAGCGTCAAAATTCAAAGGAATTTTTTTTTTACTCTTTTGACTTAATTTTTTAAATTCAAAAAAAAAAAATGAGATTTGCAAAAAAAAAAACTCCCCAACAAATAAATGTTCCGCTGTAACCAAATCTCTATAAATATTTCTTAACCTCTAAATTGATGTTTCTTGTTTTATTTTTCTTATCTAAATAAAATAACCTGTAACATATATTTGCAAATTTGCACAAAATTGTTGGTTAGTAATAATGTATGCAGTTTCTTTTGACTGCATTTTATATATAAAGAAGATTTTGTGGAGACAAAATAAAAACAAAAAAAAAATTGTGTATTTTATTTGCTGTTTTTTTTTTCTTTCTTTTTTATCATTTTTTATTACTTTAATTCGAACATTAACAAAAATGGGAATTATGCCAAAAAACCATTGAGACAACAATTTACGTCAGTTATTAAAAATCACACATAATTTTATTTAAATTAGATGTAAAAGAAAGAAAAAAAAAAAAAACACAAAAAGCGAAGACTGTTGTTGGTTGTCTTCATTTTTTTTTATTTTGTTTATTTTTAATGAATATTATTTGAATCAATCAGAAATTATTGTTTAATTATTTAGATAAGCTGATGACATTCAAAACACCTGTTTTTATTTATCCATTATCCAGTGAGAATAAAACATAAAAAAAAATATAGAAAAGAATTCTGGGATATTCTTTTTTCTCATCAATAAAACAAAAAAGAAGAAGAAGAAAAAGAAGAAAAAGATTAAAAGATATTCTTCTGCAAATAAAAAAATAACAACTAATAGTGATATCACATAATAAAATATAATATAATTATAATAATGTTTTGTGACAGTCCACCACTCTTTCTCTCTGACGCAAATCAACAGAATTTCGATATGAAACAAGAAGTGAAGAAGTGAAATGAACCAAAGGAAAATAATAAAAGAAAATCAAATAAAAAAACAACAACAACAACAACAATAATAACTAAAACACCAGCGTACGTTTGCGTTGACATTTTATTGGCGTTGTAACAATTTCAATACAACGATTTACAACAACAACAACAAAAACTGTTGTTTTTTTTTAGCTAAACTGTTTAAACTTTAAACGATTAAATAAAATATAATAAAATAACTAAATATATGACATGTTATTTATTTGGCCGTGTAAGCAAAACAAAAAAAAAGCAAACAAACAAATAATAAAAGAACAGAAAAATTTTTTTTAAACAAACTTCATAAATATAAAATACAGAATCCTCTCTCTCATCCTGAATGTGATATCATAATGTACTCAATTGGGGATCTTTATAGTGAAATTGATTGTTTTATCTACCTAAAAGAATTGTAGAATGTGGACACAAATTGCCAATAATTTTTAATAAAATGTTCTGGTAGATTTTTTCTCTCGTTTTTTTTTTATTTAATTCACAATTTTTATGTTCGATTTTATTTGAAAAAAAAAAAAAACAAAACACGAAAATTAAAAAAAAGAGAAAAAAATCCAACATAACAGGGTGTTCAATGTACGTTTTTTTTCTTTTTTTTTATTCTATTTTAGTCTGTTGGTTTTGTAGAGGGATATACATAACATAATTAGCCCAAATGAGGCTTGGATGCAAGGGCGCATAGTTGTTCCTTAAAACTAACTAAACTTGGCATATTTACAATCTGGAAATTTTTGATTTTAATTTTAAAAATAATGGAAATTTAAATTTAATAATTTCACTTTATGAACGAAAAGAGTAAAATGAACAATTAGTGCTAATTAGAACAATATAACCATCATCCAATTAAAAGAACTTACAAAAAAATTGTTCACGTGAAACTGTCAACTGATTTTACATTCACGAAATAAAAAACGAAGCCCAAGTACAAGATACACACAGTATCACTGAATATCCCTGTTAAACTTAATGAACAACAAAAACAATAACAACAACAACAAAAAAACAAACCGATTCTCACCTCAGCTAAAATATAAAATATATGGAAAGAGGAAATGGTTACCAATCTATTGACATTTTTTTAATTATTTTTTAATTTTTTATTTTATTTTATTTTATTTATCTTTTATTTTTTTTTTTGTTCTTAATTTTTCTTTAAATTCATTTTAAGAATCGTCTTTTTGACTTTTTTATTTGTTTTATAAATATATATGTAGTTATGTATATGTGACTATATAGTAGAATAGAGTAGACATACTCGTATATATACCAATATCTATATAATATGTAAAATATTTACTTTTTGCCCACACTCAAAATACAAAATGATCAAATTAATATTTCTGTTCTTTTTTTTTTTTATATAAACTTTTTTTTGTACCTTTTATTTCTGTTTTTTATTTGTTTTTGTTTTTTACTTTCTGTTTTTTTTTTTTATTATTTTATTTTATTTGTTTTTTATTTGTTGTTTTGTTTTTTTTTTGGTTGTAAAAACAAAGAAAAATGGTATACTTAAGTTAAGCGATTGAGAATTGTACATAAATATTTTAGAAAATCACAAATATAAAAACGAGGGACAAGAAATTATAAATGCAAAAGAAAAACAAAACAAAAAAAATAATAATAATGTGTGTGTGTGTATGTAGATAAATTTATAAATGAGATCTTTCATCGATATCAAAAAATGAATATATACCTACAGCAGATATCAGCACATTAATGCACATATATATATTTGAAGATTTTGATCATCATTTGTGTTTGGCGCGCAAAAAAAAAACACAACATAAAATGAATTCAAATGATCTGAGGCGTTCCAATAAATCAATTCTTTCTTTTTTTTTGTTTTTATTACAAAAAAAAAACGACCTCTGGGTGCCATTTTGGTACTTTATTCATCTGGTGTGGCATATAAATGAACGTTTTATGTATTTATATACGTAAATTATGATCGAGTAGAGTTATTTGTCTTGACATTAAATATATTTTTTTTTATATAATTTTATTGTAAGGTATGCAGTTATGCACCACACAGTGGATACACTAAGTAAAGTTACACCGATCGTTTTGTTGTACCCGTAACAAAACTATTATAATTTTTTTTTTGTTTTTGTTTATTTCTTTTTTCACCTTAATTCACTTTCAATTGAAATTGGTCTCGCCTTGTTAACCCCTTTGCCACGGTTATAAAACAATAATTTTATAAAGTTGTTTCAAACCTTTTTTTTTCTTTAATAACAAACATCGGTTTGTTATTCGATGGATATTTCTGTATCCAATAAACCAATTTTAAACTGACATAAATGCATACGAATCATTCAAATGATAAAACACTGGCCTTTACAGAACCTTTTACAGAAGAGAGAGAGAGAGAGAGAGAGAGAGAGAGGAAAAAAGAAAAACAACCATTTGTTTGATGTGGTAAATGGTTGCTGTTATAAGACCATCGAACGCGCCCGTTTAATACTTTTGTTTGTTTTGTGTCAGCTCCTATCAACGCCCTTCAGCTGGTTTTTAAATAGTTAGGGTTGTTTTACAATTTATTTATTTATATATTTTTTTACTTCATTTAGTTTTTAGACAAACAAATAAAAAAGAAAAAGAAGAAGAAGACGGCAGAGAAACAAAAAAGAAAAGAAAAAAAGAAAGGACACATCGGACACATCAGTAAATATAAAAATGTAAATTAGATATCAACAATATGTCAATTTATATTTAATTCAAATCGTAGATAGTCGATTGGAATTCTCACTAATAACTTTAGTCTATCCAAATAAATTTGGAATGAGAAATGGAAATATGATCAGACATCACGTGTAGTGTAACAAGATTTTTATTTCAATTTGTCTGATTTTAGAGTTTTTTATTTAATTAAGAAGAAAACACAAAAAAAATCACTTTATTTGTATTTTTTTTTTGAATAGGTAAACAGCCTTAATAATTGCATGTTTATGCTCAGTTAAATTCACCTGTTAAGGTCTCACGAAGACCAAAACCTGGCCAGTGTTTTTTTTTTTTCTTTTATTTTATTTTATTCTTTTTTTTTTTTGTATTTAAGACTAAAGAAAAATATTTTAAACATTTCGCAAGAGCAGATTATAAATATGACTAAAAAAATTTATACATTCGCGTTTAATAAATTTTTTATTATTTCATTTTTTTTTTCTGTTTAAGGAAAGTCTCCGGGTATTATGAAAACACAACAACAACAACAACAACAGCAACAACCAATTTTTATATAGATTTTTACATTTGATTTATATTTTAGCAAATATAATATTCAATTTCTAAAAAAAATCAAGAAAAATATAAATATATAAAAAGGAAAAATAAATAAAATAAACATCAATCATTTCCTATTTTTTTTTTTTATTTCTGTTTTTTTTTTCTTTATTTTTATTTTTTTTTAGCGTTTTTTTTCCTATTTTTTTTTTCATTTGATTTTGGTTTCTTTTATTTTTTACTTTTTTTCTGCTTGTAATAAATGTGAAATATTTAAGGCCACCGATATGTACTCTTTTTTGTTGTTGTTGTTGTTGTTGTTATTGTATTCTGTGACATGCTAAATTTAATTTGTGAAATTATGATTTATAATAATTATAGGAATTTTATTTAAAAAAAAAAACAAAAACAAAAAAAAGAAAACAGAAAAAAAAGAAGCAATTCATTGAACTTAACTTTAACCGTCGCGTGGCTCCAATAGACGCACGCTTCTTATTCTTACCTGGAAGATGATGAAAAACTAAAAATTAACAAAAATTAAAAATTAAGAAGAAGAAGAAGAAGAAGAAACACACACACAAACCATTCGAATCGCTAATTTATAATTAAAAACAAAAGAGATTTGGAAAAAAAATGAAGAAAGAAAGAAAGAAAGAAAAAATAATAAACATATATTTATGTAATTGATTGATTTACAGTCCAATCGTTTAAAATTTAAATTGCATAAATTTGATTCTAATTTAAATTTAATATTTTCACCTTTTGTATAAAAAAAAAAAACAAAAACAAATAAATAAAAATATTTTCCTAAAGCCAAACATTAAAAAGTAAAAAAAAAAGAATCAACAAAAACAAAAAAACGAAAGAAAAAAATAAAGGAAAAAAAAATTGCTACTCTCGATCGCAACAAAACTCAACGAAACATCATCAACATCATCAACTTCACTTCCACCACACAGTATCCACTCTCTCACAGATTCTCAACATGAATAAAATATTATAATCATCGTTTAAAGTTTAAACATTTTTTTTTCTTCGTTTATTGCTGGTTGTTGTTTTTGTAAATATAATTTAATAATTTAAACAATAATTACAATTTTTCATCATTGAATATTTTATAATATAACTTTTGGAATTGGGATGATGAATTTTCACAATAAACAAATGTCTTGTATCTCTTTTAATCTTTCACATAGTTTTCTCATCATGATTTTAAATTTTTTCATATTTTTAAAATAAACAACAAAAACAACAACAACAAAACAAAATCAAAATTCCCATAAGAAGACAAATTTTTTTTATTATTTATGCAAAGTAAAAAGAAAGAAGACAAATCATTTTTGATTCAGTATTTTAGTAAATTGTTTTGATGGTTATTGGAGAACGTATATTCAATTTTTTTTTTCTCTTATTTTCTTTACATCAAAACACACAAGAGAATTTTCACATAAATTCATTATATATATATATTTTTTTTTATTTATTTATTCTTTCTTATTGATAGTTTGTTGTTGTCATTATTTCATTGTTGTTTTTTTTTTTTTTATAGGCACAGCCCAATTTTATATGTACAATATATTTATGTATAAGGATATTAATTTTAGGCGCATAAATATAGAATATAGAAAATAGGGTTATGTTAACCCCATATAAAATGGTTGATGTGCGATAGATTATAAAGTAATGCATTCAAAAATATGAACTGACATAAAAATATAGCAAAACAAAAACAAAAAAAAAACAAATTGTTGACTGTTAAATTTAATTTGTTATATTATTTCTCTTCAATCCAACCCTGTTCTAACTAATAAATCATTTGTGCAAAGGTAGTTGTTAGCATTGAGCGAAAAGAGAAAAATCTTCAGGGCAAAAAAAAACAAAAAACAAAAGAAGAAGAATTAAAAGACACAAAAAAAAAAAAAAGAATGAAAAGAAAAAGAAAATATGAAATATTTAAGAGAAAAAAAAACATCCTAATCGGGTGCCGCGTAAACACTGCAATTAGATGTTCATTAAAGGGGTGGTCCAATCTTGTATCTTGTTGTAGAAAATGATATATATCTCATATATTTACATGACCAAACTATAAAACAAATAATCATTTAAGAAACATTAATAATCGTGAATATAATATAAGAAAATGTTTAAGAGGAACGCGATGATGCTTTAAGGGGGAAGAGACTTATAAGTTAAAAAAAAATAAATACAATAACAACAAAACGAAATAAAAACAAAAACGGAAAAAAATATAAATATAAAATAAAAAGCAACAAAATCAAAAAAGAAAAAAATACAACAACAATATATTTTGACGTTTGAACTTCATGATTATATTTTTTTTTTGGTTTTTCCTTTTCATTTTGTTAGCCTTCTTTGGTTAATTGTTTTAAATTCGATTAACTGATGATTAAGTGGATGATGGACATATAGAATAATTTGGACAAGAGAATTATAGGGTATAATATTATGCTGCATACACATACAGATAGAGAGAGATAGAGATAGAGAAAGAGGAATAGTAAATAGTGAGAATTCAATGATGACTCAAAGTTCTAAGACCTTTAATTAATCTCATTTATTACATATTATTTTTTTTATTTCATAAATTATTCGTAGTGATTTTTTTATTTGTAAATTTTGTGAAAATGATAAAATCGTGAAGAAAATATAGAATTAAATATAATTATTAGTTTATATTTCTCAACATTAAAACATAAAATTAATTCATTATCTAAAATGATCACTTCTGTCAAATGATTAATTTTAATTTTTTATTTTTTACTTTTTTTGTTTCAAAACATTTTTTCTTCTTCTTCTTTTTTTTAAAATATTAAAAATATTTGAATGAATAAACAATTAACTTTATCATAAAATTACATATTTTTATTTATTTCTTCATCTTCTTCTTCTTTCTTTTAATATTCTTTAAAAAAAAAAATATATTAACGACATTCAAATTCAATCATATTAGAATCGTCACATCATTATAACGTTAAAATGTCGCGATTAAAAGAACAAGAAAAAAAAATATACGAAAACAAAACATAATAAAAAAAAATACAAACAAATAAAAAGTTGAAGGAAAATATGTAAAAATTCAAATTAAAATTGTTAACAAACAAATAAATAATATTCTTTAAATGGGAATTGCTTCAAAAATAGAAAGAAAAAAAAAAAGAAAGAAAACAAACGACTACCTATTTCCCACTCGTATGATCATCTAAATTTTATTTCGTCTCTTAAATTATATAAAAAAAAAAATAATAATAATCTTCAAAAAAGCATAACAAAAAAACAGAAACAAAAACAAAACAACCATATTTTCTTGTTAATTAGATTTAATTAAAAAATATGTTAACAAGATCGGTTCGATAAAAATATCACCAATTTTGGACTTGGATCATAAACTAATATCTAAATGGAAAATAGTGAAAGAATTAAGAATTAAAGTTAAGTTTATTATTTTTTTATTGTTTATCACAATATTTTTGGTCATAATATATAAAATAAATTATGCAAAATTATAAAGAAAAACAAAAAACAAAAAAATAACTCATCGTCAACATAATTCTTTCAATACTGACCACAATTATAGATAGATTTTCAAATGTTCAACAATAAAAACAATAACAACAATAACAACAACAGGAAAAAAAAAAAAAGAAGAAATGAATTTATAATTAAAACAAAAGACACAAAACAGAAGAATCTCATAAAAAAGAATAAAATACTAAATAAAAAAAATAAATACAACAACGAAATGTCAAATTCAAAAAAATTTATGACGTCATCAATCAAGTGAAAAACAAGAAATAATAAAGTATAGAGTTCTTCTCTCTTTTTTTATTTATTTATTTTTCAATTCTTTTTTCTATTTTTTTTTTTTTTTTATTTCAAATAAGAAAAATTTGTTGAGTTCGAGTTCTCGAATGAATTTGATTATTTTTTCTATAAATTTTGTTCAAATGACCATCATGTCGACATATTTAAACATAAAAAAAAAATACACACACACACACAGAAAAATCGCCCGCTGTGACTTTTGTTCTTCTCCTATACTTGGATTCTGTTTTTATCTTATTTTAAAACGTCATCATTATTAAATACACAATTTTTGGTTCTAAACTATTGAACTAAATCGAGAATTAAGCAATAGATTTTGTATTAAACAAATTGAAACAATTTAAGTTCATTCACAGTTCAATCACAGTAAAAGAGTCTGAGAGGAGTCTGCTTAATATTACCATTTTCCGCGATTCCTTTTTAAATCTAAGAAAATGTGTAGACTAAGTTAAACTTTCCACAATGAAATATTTATTAAATTAGTACCAAATCAGAAAAGAAAATTATGCGAATCGCCTAAATAATTGGCTGTTTTCGATTAGAACCATTAAAATAAATGAAAGATGAAAATCCAAATTTTAGTCTTTCTAGAAGAACAGGGGAAGACCAAAAACTAAAACTATAAACAATCTCTTCTCCTATCGACTATTTTAAATCTTTTGCATAACCATATATGCACACACATACACACATGCATAGACATGATATAATCATGTGATTATTATGGGCATGATTTTGACCTCAAAGTTGAACTGTTACATTGGCTACTTAAAAAATTAATATTTAATTTGAATGTTTGTTTTTCAAAACATAACCAAAATTGATTTATTTTCGACAGCATTGAATACATTAATGTTTGTTCCTTTAAAAATGAAATATGATTTATTGAACTTTAAATCATAATGATGTTTGATCATTTATATTTTTATATCTAGATAACTTCTTACTTTTTCTTTTCTTTTCATTTTTTTTATCTTCTTCTGACTCTCTTGTTTGTCTTTTTTTCCTTTCGTCTTGTATTTTTTTTTTTTTTTTGTATAAAGGCATTGTTGTTGTTTAACTTTTTAAGTTGTGTTTTTTTTTTGTTCTCTTCACTATAAGACAAACATGGGAATCCATTTAACAAAATAAAACAGAAGGTTTAATTCTATTCAGTTTATCTATTTATTTTTTTTGTTTTTTCATTTTTAGCTTTCAAAAGATTTTTGGTACGATTCTGTTAGGTTGATTGAAAAAAAAAAGAAAAGAAAAAAAGATGAATGAATGTACCTGGAGAATTAATATGTAATTCAATTAATCAAATTGGTCAATATAAATAAAGTATCAAAATAATTGGAAGAAAGAAAAAAACAAAAATTGGTTTAAATTATGTTTTGACAGACGGAGTTAAGATTTAAATTTTAAAATGCAAATTGGCTAGAATTTAATCATAATTGACTTTTGACATAAAAACACAAACTATTCATTTTATTATACAAACAACAAAAACTTATAAATTAATTATTATTTATTTTTCCACATTTCAATTTAATCTTTATAAATAAAGTTGATCTGTGATACCAAACTGTCATCATACATTTAAATAAATATCGCCATCTTGAAATGACAGGAGAAAAAAAAAAAAGTTACACACATATTTTTCTTACAGTCTCGTCTTTCTTCAGATCAACAGAAAAAAAAATTAGTAGAAAAAAAAATTTCTTGTTAAAATCTAAAATCAAAAAAAAAAAAAAACAGAAAAAATAAATATAAAAATGAAAGAACAAAAAAAAATTAATGTCCCATTGTTTCAAAGATTGATTACTAAACAGAAAATAGTAAGCAGTCAAGACCCAGGGAGGGATGCCAAACTGACAACCACAAATAATAATTTAATGTTCCTCTCTTTCTCTATATTAATACAAGTTATCCATTTCTTCAAAATTTGCATTAAATATTATCCCGAAGAGAATAGAAAATTTCTAATTCTACGTTTTTATTTTTGTTTTAAAATCTTGATTCTGTCTCTGGATTAAAATTATAGAAAGAAAAGAAAAAAAAAAATCACGATATAAAAAATTGTTTTAGAATAAAAAATATTATTCGAGATTTATAATACCTGAGGACATTTCTTTGTCTTAAGTAATAAATTTCTACACGATGTAACCAAATAGTATATGTTGGTATACACAGCCACACACACACACATATATATCTTTAAAATGATATCTTGTCCGTTCGGTCGGTTACTTCTTCTCTAGTTCAGGCAAAAGGAAAATGTTGATGATGAGGAATGAAATGCGAAGGTAAAAAAATAACATCAGATATGCACACTCATACACACACACACGCATATGAAGATAGGTAGAAACGAACATAGCCTCTTGAGGTCTGAATAAGACTCAGGGGTATCCGATATCATAAACTTTTTTTAAAACAATATCTATATGATTTTTTAGTACATCGAAAGACCTACCAGTCTGAAGAGTCCAACCGTGATATGATTGGACAATTTATAATGGATATACGTTTACATCGTTAACTATATTTTCTCTTCTATATGCTATTAAACTTGGCTTATTATTTGTAACAATATTTCAGACAGAATCCTATATTGTTAATAAAGTTTAGAAAAAATATAAGTTCAAATTTAACACCAATGTAAACCGGGTCTGACCATCACACGAAGAATTTTACCATTCTTCTTTATTTTATTTTTTTTTTCTGTTAATCTACTTTTTATTTTATCACTTCTTATAGTTCTTAAATTTCACACAAGATCAGGGACACGAAATAGGAATTGATTGAAATTCTTTTGAATTTTTGTAAGAGATAGAAAATAAAATGTCTTCATCATTTTTCACAAAATGCATTCAAATATGTAGGTACATAAAAAAGAATTAACAAAAATTGCAATAACATAATAATTACAGATTGATTATTCATCCTCCTGATTTTTTTTTAGGAAGAACCAAAATGTAAAAAAAGTTAAGTTTTCAAATCAAACAAAATTTATGGAATAAAAATGATTATGGTATAATATTCTAATCGCGTATATATGAATATATAAACACATAACTAATAAGTCAGGTTAGTTGATAATAAATTTACTATATAAATTAGATAGACAAGATGTTATCGTGTTTTATATAAATGTTTACTGTGTGTGCCTTGTTGGTCATTTATATATTTTTATATATATGTATTTTTTTTTTATTATTATTATTATTATTATTTGTTTCGATTCATCTTCTTCTTCTTTTTCTTAATGTTTTCTTCATCGTTTTGTTTTGTTTTGTTTTTTTTTCTGTGTTTTCAGGTTTATTTAAAATAGTTGATATTGCCAGAAGAGGACATAAATATATATAAACAAATATACACATACCTATACCTACATTCTTAACATTTTCATATATAACTTATATAAGTGTATATAAATTTTAACATCAGATTCAGACTCCCTCTCCATATAGGTTTATGATCTGATAAAAAGATGACAGATATATGGGAGATTGTTTTTTTATTTTATTTTATATTTTTTGGTAAGAAAATTGTTTAAAAAAATTTTTCTCATAAAAATTATATATATATATTTTTTTTTTTCTTTAATTTATTGATTAAAAAATTCTTAGACAGAGAAACAGAGAAGAGAAAAAAAAACTAAAGAAGAAGAAGAAGTATTTTAATTTATTGTTTAAAGACATGAGATTGTCGTCATATATTTTTTTTTTATATAGAAAAGAAAGAAAAAAATTGTTATTTACGTATAGGCATGTTTATAGTTTTAGTACCTATAACATAACACATTGGATATACATACATTTTGAATTAGAATATAATTTGTGTGTGCGAAAAAATATATTTTCATTTACTGTCAGACTAATTTGTGAAATATAAAATCATATATAGAAACATAGTCACCTTACCTAGGCCACAAAAAAATAGAAAAGAAAACACAACAAGAAGTCACGATCCCCCATTAACCTTATTTATCACCAAACAAAAACTTCCTGTACGTATATATTGTGTAGTGAGTGTTTTCTGTTATTAAACACATTATACACCAACATCACACGAAATGTCAAAAATCAAATTCTTATAAATATTTCATCGAAAGAAAAACAAAAAAAAAAAAAAACCGCAACCTCACATATCACATTCACATCAAATTGAATATTATTCAAATTCTTAAAGATTCGTTGAAATATCTGACACAAGAAATATGTTAACTTTTTAATCATTTTCTTTGTTTTTTTTCTTTTCTTCTTGTTGTTATTTGTTGTTTATTCTTTTATAAACAAAACATGAACGAATTTTTTTTGTACGCTTTACCCAGTAAACAGAATTATTCGTCAATGAATTTTTGTAAAGAACAAAAATCTTTTATTTTAAATTGTCGCGTAGAATCATTTGTGCTTACTTCAAAAAAAAAAACAAAATCAAAAATTCCTATAGGACATTCTAACGTCTAAACAGAATATTCAAATAAATAATTTTTTTGGCCTTTCAAATAAATTCCTAATGTCCATTATGATTATGATTTGTGATCAAAAAAAAAAAAAAGAAAATGAGATCAAACGAACATTTTCTTTATGACTTTCAATTTTCATCTTATAATTTTTTTTTCTTTCTCCGTTTGCTCATTAGGTTTTGATAATATCCATCGTAACGAAATAAAAAAAAAAACATACACACACACATGTATATTTGTGTGTGAGTGAGGCGTGGTTTTAGGCCAAAGGCTAAATGTTACCAGCCTGCACGAATGTAAATAATCATTAATATACCGAATAAAAAACAAAAAAAAAATATAAATATACGCACAGATTTCACGTTTATTTTTATATAATATTAAGCGAACATTTATTTATTATGTTTTTTATTATTATTACCAGTAAAGAAAAAAAAAACACACTAAAGTGAATAAAAGAAAAAAAAAATGTTAAATAGCCACTGGGTTCTTTTCTCATTAAATATTAAAAAAAAAATTTTAAACGATCTTTTTTAATTGAGTTAAAAACCGTCGATCTATTAGCTTTTTTTTTTTATATATTGAATTTATTTACTAAAAAAATCTAGAATCATGCATATAATATTGTGTGTGATCAAATCTATTCACACGCTTTTGACCTAAAACTTTTTCTTTTTTTTTTACTTAATTAGTTGACTATACCAACTAATAATCATAGCAAATTAATATAACTTCATTAGAATCGATCAATGAACGTATCAATTGAAAACAAGTAGCTTCCCTAATTTACATATATATTGTTACGTCATAATTTGACTTTTGACTGACATTTTACTGAATGAGAATTACAAATTTCTTCTTTTTTTTTTGTGTTTCTTTATTCATGCGTTCATTCTTATCAAGAATTATTTATTTATTTTTTTAAGATAAAACCCTGCGGCGGTCCAAGAAATAAAAAATAAAAAAAATAAAAATGAAGGAAATTTCTAGTTTTGAGATCATTTCAATAAAAATTGTTATAATTAAAACTGATATTTGGGGCGGACAGTTTTTTTGTTAAACCTGTCTCGAAGCACAGCAGGTATTTTGATATCAATGTTTTTTTTTTGTTTCTGTTCATTATTTATTTACAATATTAAATTTATATATATATTTTTTTTTTTGTACTTGCGCTGTAAATTATATGTATAAATTACATATTTACTCATACCATCATAAAATGATTGGCGCTATAATCCGTTATTGTCAATGCAACCAACAAAAAAAAAACAACAAGAAATGCAGAAGAAATTATAAGATTTTCTTTATAGTCTTTTTGAAAGATCAAAACTTAAAATTTAAACCATTCTGTTTTCTATCGATCCCTTATGATCTTTTTGGCGATATCCCAAAAATAAAGAAAAAAAACCGACAAAACTAAAGATGATACGTCTTTCCTCAATAAATTATTTTCTTTTGTTAATTTTCAAGTATATGAAAAAAAAAAAAACACAAACTATAACATGACATATTTTTCCAACCTCCTCATTAACAGGTAGCTACTGCACATATATAACAGAGAAACCCCTTAAACCTTCCTAAAAACATTAAATTTGTATCTACCCATATTTTCCACTCTTCGCAATATCATATTATCCAGATATAAATATAATACCTAGTATAAAGGTAAATGAATAAAGTACCTGTGTATATATACACGAGAAAGAACCAATATAATATATTGATTTATTAAAACTTATGAGATACCATGCTGTGAGATGATAATTATCAATAAATACAAACAAAAATATCTAACATAATTTTGTTCAATGGTGACGATCAATTCAATATTATATGAAAAGAAAACAAAAAAAAAACTAGACTTAAGTCTACGATGGCAAATCGGTTAATTTATGACCTTGGAACCAAGGAATTATTTTTTTTTTTTTGTTTTTGTTTTTGTATTTGGCTTTTATTTATTTTTTCTAAATAAGAAATATAGTATAATAATTAAATTTGATCTCATGCTGGGGTTGTTCAAGTTCACAGGGGTTTACATTCTGTTTTTTTTTTGTCTCCTATAAAGAAGTTATTCTTAATTTTTAATTGGGCGTGTAAATTTATTTTTGATTGAAAAATTTATACTATTAAAAAATAGTAGCAAATATTTATACACTTTTATTTTCTATTTCATCAAATATTAAATATAAATGGATACAGCTGATATATTTTTTATTTTTTATATATATAAAAAAATATATATATTTTCAAAAACCACCATTTTGAAAAATAAAATATAATTAATATTTCTATTGGAAGACAGCTGCCGTCTTTGTTTATACATATATTTATATTTTATATTTTAATTTTTAAAGTTGACAAATGATAATTATATCAGAATTTTCATTTTTTTTTCAGAATAGAGCCAAATATATCTTACAGTGGAGTAGTTAGGACTATTTAGGAAATTCTTTTCTCCGAATATTTATGACAAATGAAAACATTTAAGTTTCATTTTGTATTTAGGGTACAAATATTTAGTAATTCTTTTAAATAATTATAAACTATTGTTATGGAACAAACTTTAAAGTCTAACTAAAATCACATAAAATTTAGAGCAACCGGTCAACCCCTAAATTCATCTCTGGATATTATTATGGATACAATACTTTACTAAATAGAAAAGAATGTTAAAGAAAATTGCCCACAAATCTTCACATTCTAATGTCTATACTCAATCTTATAAAAATTTCCACAACCTCACACAGATAATTTATTATAATTTCCTATATTGAATGATATTCTTAGTCACCTTTTTCTTTTTTTATTATTAATATTTTATTCTGGAAGCAACACCAACCACCATCACTTTATATAATAATAACATAACTATGATTTTTAAACTGAATGAATTTTCTATTCCATCAAATAGACGCGTAAAATTTTTCATATATGAGTTTTTGTTTTTGTTTTGCTTTTTTTTTTTTATCTCTTTAACAAATGGACCAAATATCCAAATACTCGAACATTATTTTCTGTTTTTTATTTTATAAATTATCATGTCGAAATTTTTGTGAAAATTCATAAATATTATTCTATAATTTATCGACTGAATTTTTTTTTTTTCATTTTTATTTTTTAAATTTTTTTTGTTTTGTTTTTGTTTTTTTTTTTGTAGAAGTTTATTTTTAATTTTAATTTAAAAATAGATAAATTTGACATTTTCTTCTGTTTTTTCTTTGCTTTTTTTTTTTGAGTCAAAGGAACAAACGAGGAACTTTCTATAAATAGTTAATTATAATTATAAACACTTTAACGAACAATTTAAGTTTTGGTGAATACAAGGGGTGATGGAAAGATGAATAAAAAAATAATTATTGAAGTGAAAACTTTTGTTGTTATTTTTAATAAACAAAAAAAAAGTTTAATTAAAATTAAACCAACCTTTTTTTATAAAAAAAGAAAAGAAAAGAAATACGACAAATATAAATAAAAATTTCATCAGTATAAATACAAAATGTGATCCTTTTTTTTTCTCTTTATCCCTTTAGTTTATTTAACTAGAAAATAATAAAATCTGACATTTATTCTTGAGATTTTAGGTCGGAATGTGTTTATATAAAATTGTTAAGTCAAGCGAAAATCAACATATCTCTTTGATAGAAATATACATATATTGAGTGGATGGAACCGACCAGATGTAAAACAGTTTACACGTATACAATAAGTAAGTTTTTTTTTTAAAGAAGAAAAAAAAGAAAGAAAAAATACTTAAATCACAAAATGTAATCAACCCATCATAGACGGTGCCATAACAAAGACTTTTTTTTTTGTATCTTTCTTGAAGAGGTTTTTACTTTAAGCTTGACCCAGAATGTACTTTTATTTTTTACTGAATATAATTACAACAACCTATATAATACACAAATGAAATATATTCTACAACAACAACAACAAGAAAAATGTAATCCTTATTTTCATAATAATATATTTTTTTTAAAAAAAAAGAGAAAAAGAAAAAAGAAGAAACAAAAAACTTACATAAAATAAGAAGTAAAAAAAAAAAAATATTTTTGTTTGGGTTTGCTTCGAATGTTGAATATTTTCATTTTTAAATAAGAAAAATTGTCAAAAATAAAATTGACGAGACAACACAATCCTATGAATTATAATTGTATACAAAAATAATATGTCATAATTTATATAAAATAAAATTTTTTACTATTTTTTTTTTTGTTTTGCAAAAAATATTCAAAGAACAAAAAAACAAATAAAGTAATAATAATAATTGTGTAATAAGAGTCTCAAATTTTTAGTAAAAAGAATTGAATCATATTAATATTTTTTTCTTTCTTCAATATTCTACGTTGGCTATACGTTGGCGTTTTAGATAATTAAGAATAATAGAAGATAATATATTTTAATCCTTTGAAAACTCTTTAAATAATTTTTACAATTTACTTTTGACATTAATTTTTGAAAACAAACAAACAAAAAAATCAACACACCCTCATTTAAATTCTGTTCTAATGATTATTATCTTCTTTTTTTTTGTTTAAATTTCATTCATTGAGATACAAAATAAAAACGCATATCCGTCAAAATATATAAATTTGATCATTAATATTTTTTAGTTCATTGACTGAAGATAAGATGAAGATGAGTAAGATGCCATAATAAAAAGTATAGTTTTAAAAAAAATATTTTGACAGATTACGCTAAATTTTCATTTAAATTTATATTAGTCCGTTCTGGCATAATCATCATCAGACAGAAGCTTAGACCGTAACGGAAGGGATTTACATTTTAGTTTTTTTGTGAAAAAAAAAATAAACGAATTCAAATTAATTTCAAAACATTTAAATTCAGTTTAGTTTCAATTTTGTCCATTTATAGTGGCAGTTTATTTATTCTAGAAATATTCTATAGAAACATTTGATTTAATATTTATGAATTGCATCACTAAAATTGTGTACGCGCACATAAATAAAAATTGAAGAAATCTAAATCAATTAATTGAACACAAAAATTTATTACACAGTAATAATTCTTCGATTATAACATTGAAGAGTTAGCCTTCGGTGCATATATATTTAATGTATGAAATAAAATTTGCATACATATAAAAATATATAAAACGAGATACGGAACTTTGATCAAGAATAAGAAAAGTATATAAAAAGCCTATTTAGCTGAGGATTAAAGAGCTTTTGATCACATAAATCTCTCGGTTGGAATCATTTCGTGCAAAATGTTACTTAAAATCAACAAAGAGACCGACAGTATAGATGTTTTTTTTTAATGTTTTTCTAAAATCTGAATCTCTCTCTCTCATCTTCCACTGAAATATTAAATATACTTGCATTAAAAAAATAAACAGCAACTAGAGGCAACGGACAATTACTCAAATTTTAATTAATTTTCAATAATTTATATTACACGATTTTCATTATTTTCCTGTATTATAATTTAAGTTTATTAACCCTTTCGGGGGACCAATGAATGACAAATTGTTTCCTTTATGATATATTTTTAAAAAATTGTTTTTAAATAATGATTGACAGTATTGCGTATAGTTGTACTAAATATTATATGAATTTAAACATAATGTTTTAGGTTTTGATTTTGATTGAGACATGTCAAAAATTGTTATAATCTAAATTTTCACGATGTTATTAATATTATAAGTATACCTAACATCCTCCTTGAAAAATCAACAGCCTATTAAAAGTCAACATCATCATCATCATCATAATCTGGACCATACAGTATATATGTTATTGTATGCATACAAAACTTATACCAGTAACAGTGAGGTGATGGTAAAATGAATCAGAGGTTAAACAGAAGAAGAAAAAAAAAAGTGTACAACAAAAATAAAAACCTGAAAGAGCAGAAAAAAAAATGTCTTGCGTCGGATTCCCATTTTTGGGATTTCGCTCGATCGATGATACTATTGCTCTTTTTTTTTACATGCTTTATATTTTTCTTATGTACACGTACAGACACACATTTATATATACCTACAGATTGAAAGAGATCAGACAGACGATCATTCTGTTTTGAAAATTGAATATAAGAGATTTCTTCTTTTTTTTTTTTTTTTTTTTTTCCTTTTTTAGTTTAAAATTTATCTCCGCATATTAAAAGACCAAAACACAGCGGGTATGTTTTGTTAGCTTATTGTTAGCATGTTATCGCTCGAATTCACTTTTCTTCTTCGTCTTGTCCTTTTTTTTCTGTTTGTTTATCTTTTCTTTACTTTTAAAATATATACAAAGGAGGACAATGGATTATAAAAGAACCAAAAACGAAATGTTTATTTTATTCATAAAAAGTCGCGAGTTAATTTTTGAGCAGATTTTTTTTTCCAGATTTTTTTATTATATTTTTTTTTTTTTTGTTAGTTTTTTTATAAAAATGCAGAGGTGGAGAATTTGTTACTGAAAGTGTTTTACAATTAATTTTTTTTTCTATGAGTCAAATAATAAATGATTTTAGAGGTCGTCTAATAGATAATCATCTTGTTAATAAAAAAAGCCGCAATATTTGAATATCTTATATAATCGAATTGTCAGTTAGTTTTCATTGTGAAAGAACAAAGACGTATAGTAGCACTGATGTTCATGCTAATAAGAAGTATTTAGTATTGACTTCAGTTATTCCACCCCAGGGAATTGTATAAAATTAACATGACATCTCACCAGTTGAGTTTTATTGGTTAATGTGACGGTTCATTTTTTATTTTTAAAAGATTTTTCATTTTGTGATCACGCAAGGAAAAAAACGTAAAGTTTTTGTTTAATTTCTTAATTTCAGGAATTTTTTTTATTTCTATTTCGAAATGCGTAATAGGAAAAAATACAAACAAACAAAATTCTAGTTGAACAAATATTTTTCAATGAACTAAAAAAGAAAAGCATAACAAAAACATTACTCTGAATTGTACAGATCGGATTATGGATCAAATTACACATACTTTACGTGGATGATATTGATCAAAACAGCTGCCATTATTATAAATCCTTTCATTCCTAGCGCTCTTGTCATTATGCATCCACCATTCATCACAATCGGGTTTTTATCCATTTACAAAAGAATATATTTAGTTTAGACAATCATTCAGTTGAATCTCATTGCGGATTGGATTCAAAAAAAAAAAATATAAAAATGCCTTATTCTTATATCTAAAATGTATTGGTATATATTGGATACACCTACGACGGAAATTCGAGAATTTTAATTTTTTCTTCTTTCTCGATTATACAGGATCATATTTAGGATAAATTTAATAAAAGTATGTATATATATCGATGGTAATGTGAATTTTCATTGTAACACACAGTACCCAATTTTAACCAAAAAATTACAATACCACAGAATCTTAACAACCAACATCATTTGCATGAAACCCGACTCTGATTTTTTTTCTATATACTTTTGACGATGTCAGTTGAAATGAATGAAATGAAGAGATAAATATCTGAAAAATAAAACACAAATGTCCATGTTTGTTTGCGAAATAAAAATAAAATTGAATAAAAAAATTGACATGAATTTTGGTTTGTATTATAGGAAAAAAAGATGGGTATGGGGGTAAAGGGAAAAAAATTAAAACATGTAAAGGAAGTCGTAAAAACCTCTTTTCTGAGAGTAACAAAATTTTTATATTCAGGTGAAGATTATTTTAACTCCCCAAAAATATAAAAATAATTTTAAATTAAATAAATTAATTTCTTTAAAGCTTGGATGCTCCATTAAACTTAATTATTATATCAGGTGGTTGTCTTACTGTATGCCAAAAATCTAGATGATGTCGTTGAAAATTAATTTAATGCATCAGTGAACCGTCGCGACGCAAAAATCCCGAAAATCATATAGACAGAGTTGAATTTTTGGACCCTTGTCGAATAACCAAATTCAAATAAATCACATCATATAATATGAATCAGCTACGGGATTTGTTGGAATAAAAAGTGTACGAGGACGACCATTAGATGAATGGGGTGAAAGTTTATATAGGTTGGTTTTATTTAGTAAAAAAGACATACGTATATATAAAGGGGATCAAAACTTCATTTAGTTGAGATTTAAAATTTCTGCTCTGGTGAATAGAGAAGTAATCAATTCACATAACGAAGCAAAATAGGGACCCAAGTATATATTTGCAGTTATATAACTCAATTATGTAAGAACTGAAAGAAATTCATTTTTGCAATTCCTGCAATTTTGATTACAAAATTTTAAATAATTTTTCTTATTATTTTACAGCAGATTCATCTCATCCGTGAAATATAAATCTGCAAGCGTGAACTAAAAGAGCGTGAAGTGGATCTTTAAATGGCTCTTCTGCTTGCTCAATATGATATAGATCTTACGGTAGCTCATCCGAAAACTGATCTATTTTTGACTTATAAATGAATATTGTATAATGCAAATTTTTTGTTTGTTTATTCTTTTAAATAATAATTAATTATTTACTTATTGTTATATACTCGAGATTATAAATCCAACACAATTGTTGATTCACCCACGTATTTTATTGCAATTTGAAACCATTTATAACTCATGAACCCTTTTCTATTATAAAACTTAAAAATCACAAATCTTTCGAGTCATTTGAAATAAAGTAATTTGACCCAACTCTCTCATATATAATATACTCATTCCATTGTCACTTCCAACCCACCAACAAACCAACCTAATGCAATGTAATTTGTTGTCATGATTGCTTTCTTCTGTGGATCTAAATAAATCCCTCGGGATAGTTGCATCTTCCACCCCTCTTGTTTTTATAAAAATGAACAAAAAATTTTGGTGTTGTTTGTGTTTTATTTACGCGTAACTGTAAAATAATGTTTTGCAATACACCCTCATTTGTCTTTACGCTAAGCAGGATCATCTCGAGTGACATGATGAGAGGGAGAATTCTGCGAGTTGTTAAATTGAAAATATGTATACATTTATAACATTCTGTAACGTAATGTATAAACAAAATCATCTAGTAAAAATTATGATTTATTTATATATGAACAAATAAAATGCGGACCTGCATATATGCAATGCGGTAATCAAATTTGGATTTAATCCATGAAATAAGGGGATATATAGAGATATGTCTGTTCATTGAGGCATTCTAAAATCTCATGAATTTGTTTCAAAAAAAAAAACGTTTACACTGTGAGTTTTATTTATATTTTCCTTGAAGATAAAATAAACCACTATTAGAAATAAAAATAGACTACAAGTTTCTACAGTGTTCTCTTCACTTATAGGAATGAACTCATCGAACCGAGATCAAAATGTAATACGAATAAAACATAACATAATGCACTGCAATAACACCCTACTCAAATAGATTGGGAAGGAGGATGTGGGTGAATGTAGAACGGGTGCTTGATGAGTTGTTCTTTTATATTGGCGACATTTTTTTTTGTATATTGTCTGTAACATTAAAAAAAAAGTTATTGCAGTACAAAAGCCATAACTTGAATTCTTGTATTTTATGTGCTGATTTTCCAACTTATACCAAGGCAGAAACACATACTTTACAATCTCAAATGTATAAAAAACTTTTTTTTTATTTTTACTTCAAATATTATTTTTGCATAATTTATTTAATTATACAAAAAAATGGAGTCATAATTTATATGTAATTGACACAAATTGAAACAAACGGTTTTAGATTTAGACTGTTGGTTTCTTGTGCGTATAAGAAAAATATATAAAAACATAGAGAAGTTATAAGGGGCGAATTTATATAGATTCTATTAGATAATTGAAAAGAAAAGAAGAAGAAAATAAAAATAGTCATTTAATTTAATGTATGTCAGTACACGACAAGTTGATAGGTTCAAGTTTTTTTTTTGTTTATAAAATAGAAAGGGGTATAGAAGAAAACCAAACAGAAAAAAAAACATGGTTTGACATTTTTCTTCTTCCGATAAGTCGCGACAGCACCTGCTTTGTAATAAAACAAATATTTCAATATACTTAAGTCTTTCCATTAATTCATTTTTGATAAAAATTTTATCACTTTCTCATTTCCTTTATGTAATAGAAATTATATACGGATGAGAATCAGTTTTATGATGATGAGTTTTAGATTTTTATAGTTAAAATATATTTATGCGCTTGCTTGAAAAACAAAAAAAAAAGAAACAAATTTCTATAATTTTTTAAAAAAAAAACCAAAAATTTAAATAGAATCTCTAAAAATGCATAAATGAAAAATCATAAATTAAGAAGAACATCTGTCTCTACCAACGAAGTACCCATCGAAGTACTTGAATACTTAAGTACCATTTGGTAAGTGTTTGCCTACTTAGCTTGAGTGAACCACTTTTAAGTTATATAATAACACAATTTGCGTCGTAAAAGTATCATAAATTATTAAATAGAGGATTATTAGGGATGTTCATTGTGAATGTGGGCATATACATATATATGGATACAATACATATATATGTAACCTACTTGTTAATCAGTAGGTAAGAAATAGGTAAGTGTAAACCCATATAAAAAAGTCTATTATTAAATTAACACATTAGAAACTGTACTTGAGCAATCTATTAATTATATTTTATAAGATTCCCATAAGTATTCTTTATACATAACCAAAAATATATCTTAATTCATATATACAATTAATCGGCCTATTGTATATAATGTAATAATATATAAGTAGTATAATAACAATAAAAAAAAATAAAAGTAATTTCCCTTTTTATATTTCACCAAACATCCGCCATGTCCTGTTTAAATTAATTTATTATATCTCATCAAAATATATTCAAAACATCCTATAACCAGAAAGAAAAAAATATACACATTCAACTTCGAATTTTCCTTTATATTTGCCCTTTGGGAAATCTCTTAAGTGTTTTGTTTTTCATGCCGATCATCATTTGTAAGACATATACACACATAAGTAAATATCGTGTCTGCCTTCCTATATTCTATATACATACTATTTTTTTTTTAAACGATAAAAATGTGATGACTTCTGCCAGCTGATGCGTTTTTCAAAGTAGATATCGATGTCATTCCAAAATGAGACAATATAAATTAGAAATAGGATCCGGTCGAATATATATATATATATTTTTGGGGCCATCCAAACAATAAAATTATACATAGTAACGTATTAACTACATAAAATAGTGAGACATTGTGTCTGTTTATATTCACGGAAAATTTTATGCAGAGCAAAAAAAAAAGAAGGCTAACAATTTAAATTGCAAAATTTAAAAATAGAAAAAAAAAAATAAAAATAAAAGAAAGAATCTTAAAAATGTCCATTTAAAAACTTTACTCAGTTTTATACAAACACAAAAAAAAAAATTTCTGATATTTATATTTCCATTATGTTTCTTTAGTTTAACATAAACTTAAATCTTTACTTTTATATTTATCCAGAAAATACCTACGCATTTAACAGAACCGGCGACAAATTTAAACACCTGCATTATGCAGAATGCACATCAATGATTAAATTATTTAAGTTTTAGTTGAATTATTCTTAATTATTGAAATATTTTTTATTATAAATTTTTGAAATTTTTTAAATCATTCAATGGACATCATCCATTTAATTATTTATTTAACTTTCTTTTTAACTTGCACCGGTACTGGCCATTTATATTTTTTTTTTAATTAGGATTTAAATTCTTTTTTTTTTGCTTTACATTCTTTTTTTTTTTTTTTTGTTCAAATGAAAATATGCCATGATCAGAGTCACCACAAATTGAAATCTTTATTTCGTTACAATCGCTTAGTGTATCGTACAATATTGCCGCACTTAATTGACCAACCACGATTAATATCGCCATTTTAATGTGTATATGGTACGGGTACCATCCGCGACTAAATCCCCACTATCTATATTATATAAATAAATAAGTAAGAGAATATAATTTTTATTTGTTTTTCTTCTTGTTTAACTGCTTGTATTTGTTGTTAATCACGATTTTATTTGATTTCTTTCTTCTTCTTTTTTCTCTCTGCACGATTAAAACATGCTGATTTTTCTGTATAGCTTTAAATTGCTTGGTTATATTATTATAAAGTTGGTAAGTAAAAGATCTAATTAGATTCTTTTTTTTTTCTCTCTATAAACTTCTTCTAAAAACTTCTTCTAATATTATCCGTTCATTCATACCAAACATATAAGAAATTATTTTATTGTACTGACGAAATAAAAAAAAAATGTATAAATAAAATCAAGAAACATGTTTAGATTTGTGTAAGAGATGATTCCCAAGGGATAACAAACACAGGGTACCCTATATATAAACATTTATCTAACGGCGCCTGTGTCCCGTTGTGTTGCTGTCTACAATCGAAACACCAACATTATATAAGAAAAAAAAAACACTACACCCAAATGGAATTTCTGTCACCGCATGAGTGAAAGATAAATTTTTATTATAAAATGTTTTTTTTTTTCTTAAGTTTTGGGAATAATTTTTTTTTTTTTTAATTTTAAGATTTATTTTTGATACGGGTATAAAAGGTTGACAATCGCTGATCGATCTTTTTTTATTATATAAACACAAGAAATATTTAATATACGTTTTATTAGTGAATTCCATAACCACAAATCATACTTCTTCAATATCAAGAGATGAGAATAATATATAAAAAGAAAACCACAAAACTTTAATATATCTTTAAATTAGCAAGGAATTAGCGTCAACATATTTATGTTGTTCCTCCTTATAAATAACATATAATAACATACAGCTAATTAAATTAAGAAAAAAACAAGCATATACCATACCAAGTACACAATTTTAATATATAGAAATCTATATTCATGTCTGAAACAAGTGCGTTTGTTGCATCACTTAAATTAAATATAAAAAGAAAACATTGTTGTTGTTGTTGTTTTTCTTTATCAGAAAACATAATATAAATGTTAAAAGAAATTTTTTATGTTCTCTAAAGTAATTTAGATTAATAAAGTGCTACTATTTATGATAAAAATCAAATAAAAATTGTTTAATTCTATACAATATAATATAAATGTTTAGAATGTAATGTCGCCTAGCTACACTAATTTTTAACAGATAACAAAAATCAAAACCGTGATCAAACATTATACATACGAAATACAAACTCAAAAAAAAAAACAACAAAAACAAAACAAAACAACAATCGATGAGAATTTGAATTAAATTAAAAGACCAAAAAAAAAAAAAAAATAAATAAAAAACGGAAAACAAAAGCCATTAAGATACAGAATTGAATTAAATTTCTTATACCAAACTTAAGGTATGAGAGAGCACAGGAGGAGACCAACGATAAGAAATTTAAATAAAAACAAAAAATGTTACAATAACTATTTTGACAGTTTGAGAACAAGAAGAAATTTATTTATATAGGCAAAAAAAAATTTACTTTTCTCTCAATTTTCAAATAAAATTCATTTTAAAAAGAAAAGAAAAACACAAAACAATTAGTAGAACACAACACCAAAAGTCAGTGTCCGTCAACAATACGTGTACCACTACTGGAATTCTTACAAAATGCTTAAATATTGATCATCTTAAATTAACTGACTGCTGTTGCTGCTGTTATGCTTCTAGACATTATTCTTGGTACCATCTATTCTGTCCCTTTTATTCAGCTATTTTTCTTTCTTTTTTTTTTAGTTTATTAATTATATATAAAATGAGTTAATTATTCATCTTATGTTAAATATAATATATCTTTTTAGATATTTAGTCAACGGAAATAGGTATATAGGTATTATGGTATAATCGTCGCCAGTTTTCGATAAGATTAAATTAATTAAGAATATAAATTATTGAATAAAATTCTTCTAGTTTTTTGTTTTTTTTTGGTTACAAATATAAAATTAGAAATTTAAATGGAAAGTGATGTGCGTATAGTACGTTTCTGTATATAGATAAGAAAAGATAAATAAATTAAATATTCCATATATATTTAATTTAAGAATAGAACAGAAACGAACATATATAATAAAACAAAGGAAAATGCATTTTATTTTAATTTTTCGTTTTTATTTTTTATTATTTCCTGATAAATGTTTGAGTCAATTCAAACGACATTTCTCGTACATCAAAATGTCCTCGACATTATTCATGATTTTCTTCTTCTTTCTTTTTTCTCTCTTTACTCGTTTGTTGTCATCGTAAAAGCTTTTTTTATCTTTCTCTTTTTGTTTTATGTTTTTTTTTTGGTATCATTGCCGCCTCACTCTTACTCATCGTTTTTATTTTATATTTTTGTTTTAGTTTTAATTCGAAATCCAGGGATTGTAAGCAATGGAGTGGAGTATAACGATTGAATTTTTATATTAGGTAGCCCGAGTCAATTTTTACTTTTATGCAAGAAAAAAGAATGAAAAAAATTATTCATTTTAGACAAAAAAATTCTCGTGAAATCACAATTTCATTTTCAGGAGAATAGAATATAATATATAAACTGGATGGTCCTGATTTACGTTTAACATGGAATCTTAAGAAATCAATTTATTCATAAGTCAAAGATTACCATATAAAATTATACAAGTTTTTCATCCCTGACTTTGAGAGAATAAGAAAAAACCATCATATGTATATACAAACGAATAGTGTCAACTAGCATTTAATGTGATATTTTTATGACTTTGTACATGCAAGATTGAGAAGCAAAGAAAAATGAATTCCATGTAAATCGTTTGTTTCATTTCAATACAATGTTTTCATCAATTAAGAAATGAAACAAAAACTAATGCTTGTATATACAGATGATTGTAAGGGATATATTTTGTTGTACATTAATTGAGTTATTTGAATATTTTTATTTTAGTTTTGTTATTATTGTTGTTTTTTTATAATAATTGTTGTTGTTATTGTACTTAACATGAGTGGTTGATGACTATAAATGTAAATGCAATAAGATAAAGAAATATGGCGACTTTAAATAAAATAATATATGGAGGAGTGTCATTTTATTAAAAATTATAAGTTAATTTAGTAATAAAAAATGTGTTCTTTTTTGTTTTGTCATGTTTTATGGAATAGACTTTTATTCTAATTAAAAAGAATGAAATAATTATTAATAAAAATCCAGTAAATTTGTATGGTCATCAAATACGAATATATATATGAAACCGGACAACCCTCTGTATTCTTAGTACAATTTTTATGAAGATGCTTTACTTATAAATTATAGTTATATCATAGATCACCTGCCCTATCAACATTTTTTTTTTAATTGGCTTAAAAACTTATTTTATTATTAAAGCACAAAAAAATAAAATACAAATGGCTCATTTATTATTATTTAAGTTCAAAAATGTTTTCCTTTTACTTTATAACTGAACGGCTGGAGTATACCTAATTTAATGGCGGACGTAACACAAAATTAACGTATTCGTATAATATAAATAAAATAAAAATAAAAAAATAAAATTCTCCCCATAAACCCATAAAATTGATTTGTAAGAATGAAAAACCCAAATTCCACTCGAACACGGAAAATAAGAAAAACACAATTATGTTTTCACATAAATTTTGCTCTTTTTGACTGAACACGGGAAAAGGGCAAACGTAGGAAGAAAAAAAAGGAAAGCAAAGAAAAATAAAAAGGACGGGCTTAGCTTTTATCATAACAGTGGTGTTGTATTTGTGTAAATACAAAAGCTACTGTGCAGTTGCTTTTACCATTAACCCGACCCCAATGAGGAGGAGCAAGACTACCGCTTTTATAACACACAATCGAAACGAACGTAAAATACTAACAAAAAATGAAAAACAAACAAAACTATCAAAGTTGTATATGTGAATGTAGGCTGAGTTCAATACATTTTTTTTGTAAGTAACCAAGCAACTTGTGTGAAGCAGACAAAATATCTCTTTTATTTTCTGTTTCTGTTTATTCTTGTTTATCAGGCATGGGGCATATATGTATGTCAGTGGCCTTTTGAACGTTGTTGGGTAAACATCGTTGGGTTATTTTGGGTTCTAGTGTTAATAGTATTTTTTTTTTTTGCAAAAAAAAAATCTTTCAATAAAATATTTCATAACCTAAAAAAGGACACAGTGCAAGGATATCATTGGATAATTTTTTTCTTATATATTTTCACCGTTGCGTTTAAACAATAAATTATAAGAAAAATATTTTTCATCGTATATAGAATAAAATTATTTCTTTTTTGTTTCAACCGGAATGTAAACAAAATAAGATCAAAGTCATTCCAATTGGACAGCTGAATATTTCACTCTTTAACAATGGCGTTTTAATTTTAATTCATCATTTTGTGTTCAGTGTATTGTGAAAAATAAATAAATAAAATATAAGGAAAAAATCCTTGTGAAAATTTAAGTGATTTTAATTAAAGTTGTTGTAAGAAAATGCTTGTACCATCCGACATGATTGCTGCCCAATCAAAGATGGTTTATCAAATCAATAAATATTGCTCAGATCGTGTCCAGGCCAGAAAATCCCAAATCCATAAAACAATCCAGGAGGTTTGCCGAATTGTACAGGATGTTCTTAAAGAGGTCGAAGTCCAAGAACCAAGATTCATTTCTTCACTCAATGACTACAATGGACGGTACGAAGGACTTGAAGTTATTTCTCCGACGGAATTTGAAATAATTATCTACCTTAATCAAATGGGAGTACTCAATTTTGTTGATGATGGAACTCTTCCTGGTTGTGCAGTTCTCAAACTTAGTGATGGTCGTAAAAGGTCAATGTCTCTTTGGGTTGAATTCATCACAGCTTCCGGATATTTGTCAGCGCGAAAAATTCGTTCAAGATTTCAGACTCTGGTAGCTCAGGCTTGTGACAAATGTGCATATCGAGATATTGTAAAAATGATTGCAGATACAACAGAAGTAAAGCTCAGAATACGTGAACGGATTATTGTTCAAATAACACCAGCATTTAAATGTGCTGGGCTTTGGCCGAGGTCAGCGTCACATTGGCCATTGCCCGGTATTCCTTGGCCACATCCGAATATTGTGGCAGAGGTGAAGACTGAAGGATTTGATATGTTATCAAAAGAATGTATTGCACTTCAAGGCAAAAATTCTGCGATGGAAGGTGATGCATGGGTATTAAGTTTTACAGATGCCGAAAACAGACTTCTACAAGGTAATCATTTACTTGAATTTTTCCTTCCGACGGTGATAATTTACAACAATATTTCCAATTTTTCAGGTGGATGTCGAAAACGGTGTTTAAGTTTATTAAAAACTCTACGTGATAGACATTTGGATCTTCCAGGTAATCCTGTTACATCATATCACATGAAAACTTTGTTACTTTATGAATGTGAAAAACATCCGCGAGAGATGGAATGGGAAGAAAATTGTTTAGCGGATAGAATAAATGGAATATTTCTTCAATTAATTTCATGTTTACAATGCAAAAGATGCCCACATTATTTTCTACCAAATATGGATTTATTTAAAGGAAAAACTCCTGTAGCATTAGAAGCGGCTGCAAAACAAGTATGGAAATTAACACGAATCATGTTAACAAATACAAGGTGTCTCGAAGAATTATAATCTAAAAAAAAAATATATCTAAAAATAGTGAGATTTGTTTCTTTTTAGTGAAAAAAAGTGAACTTACATTTATAAAAAAAAATTGTGAATTTAAGAAAAAAAAAATATTAAAAGTTAATCAATAATCTTGTTCCAAAAAATCTAAGTGAAATGTGCGAATAAAATAAATATAACACAATATAATTACGTTACATATAGTTACCTATACATAAAACCGCAGAAGTTCTATAAAATGTTCTCCCATTTTAATAATTAATTTTAAAAAAAAATTCTATGCGTGACCAAGACCATAGAATTTTAAATTTATTTTTATTATTAATTCATCTTTAAAATGATAATCTCAAAAACTATAAAATTAGTTCCACATTCAATTAAGAGATTTTTGTTTATTTTTTTTTTTTTTCAACATTTTTACTAGCGCCATCTGTTTTGATTAACAAAACAAAACAAAACAAAAAAAAAAGAAAAAAAGCGAAAAAAGATATAAAAATAAAAATTAATCGTTTCCGAAATAATAAAGATTTTTATAAACACTAAATATTTGCCACAGGTATATAAAGAAAAAAAAAACAGAAATTTGCATTTTAAGAGGAATAGAGATAAAATGATCAGATTTTTATCAAAAATTTATTACGAAAATTTATTTATTTACGAAATATTTCTTCGTTTTCTATGCTGTTGTTGTTGTTGTTATTATTATTTTAAAATTCTAAAAAAATTCAACATGACTGTTGAGTGAGAGTCCGAGAATGTGTGTATATACGAGAAACAAATCTATATAAAATATTTTCGTGAATTTTAAATTTATGCGAAATTCACGTGAAAACACGAACAATAATAAAAAAAAAAGTATAATCATTAAAGTAAAGATTTATTTAACAAATATTAAAATAACATCAGTTCAAAAAACCTTTTTTTTTCAAAAAAAAAAAAAAACAATTTAAGTTAAATCGATTAAATAGTTTGATTAATTACATCTTTGGTGATTTTAAATCTTCTGTTAATTCAATAAATACCCATATACAAAAATATCCTAATTTAATTTATTGCAATATTTTAATGATTATTGTTGAGATATTCAAAAGAAATAAACAAACAAGATGACACCTCGTGACTGTCATTCATAACCCCTATAATGATCTAATATAATAATTAAGTAATTATGTAGAAATGTATAACGTACAACGACACGATTAACACCTTTTTGTTTTTTTTTTATTAAAAAACAAAATATCTTGTTTGAATTTTGACTCTCCTCTAAAACCTTATATTATTTTTTATTGGACATAACTGCATGTTTGTTTGTTAGTCTTTTTTTTATTCTTCTTTCATTTTATTAAAATTTTAAAATTCTGTACACAGCACACAAAATGAGAAACAGAAACACATGAATATTGGGAATGTTATTTGATTAATTGATATTACCAACAATAATCATTTGTTTATTCTATTTATGAAATTCATTCATATTTTATAAAATTTTTTAATTTATTTTTTTCTTTTTCTGTTTAGTCTTCGTCGTATTCCTTACTATCTTTGTCTTGTCATTAAATATTTTGCAAAAAGTAAATAATATAAATTTGATTATTTATTGAAAGATTTTTTTTTTTTATATTTACAAAAAACAACAAATAAATACACCGTGAGAGGATAATACTGTATTTAATAAGAATATTTAAATGTAGACTGCGGGTATAGAAAATATAAAATTATAACTACATGTACTGTACACACATATATAAAGTGCGGAACTCAATTATATATGAATATGTATATATGGTGTTGTATTTTTTGTTTTATTCTTTTTAATATAATAATTAAAAATGTTTATTTATCAAAATGTAACATCAAAAAATGCATTAGAATGGAACAAGTTTTATGAGCCAACTTTTAATATTAAAATTAAATTAATAATAATAATAATAATATTAATAATCACCAAAACATGGACGAACAGTCGTTTTTATTTGTACATATTTTTTTTTTTCTATTTTCTTTTATTTTTATTTTTCTTAATATAATTTAATGATGTAATTGTAATTCTAATTACATTCAATTTAACTTTAATTTTCGCAAAAAAAAATAAAACAAACATTTTTATTTTCTTTTCTTTTTAATTAAATTATTTTAATATTTCTTATTTTCTATCTCTCTCTCTCTCTCTCTATCTTTCTCTTTCTCTTTACTTTGGTTTGTTAATTTTGTACCGTAGATTATATTATAAAAAACGTACTCCAAACTCCAACTCCTTATAAATGTCAGAATAATTGTATTAAATTATTATTAAAAAAAAAAAAAACAAAAACAACAAATAAAGACTTTTTGTAAAAAAGAAAAACAAAAACAATCTGACATAATCTGACAAAAAAAAAAAATATATACACACACACACAAAAAAATGTATACCATTATAAAATTATTAGTACAGGGTGATTTTTTTTTTTTTTTTTTATAAATAATTAAATTAAAAATGTGTTAGATAATAAACAGAGTGAAAATAATTATATAAAAAAAAAATATACTCCAACTCAATAAATTTATTACAACAACAAAATTAAATTTCCCGCGCATTAATAAACCATAACTTTTTATCGTATTTTATTAATTTATCAACAGAGACTGTTTTTTTTTTTCTGTCTTTCCATTTTCACCATTTTCACAATAAATATTTTAGTAATCATCCTGTAAAAATTTATTCAATTTAAAAATTTGAAATTAAAAAAAAAAATAAAAAAAACGAAAAAATAAAAAATATGAAAAAAATTGAAACGTTAAATAAATTAATAATAATGTTTAAGTATTTATTCTGTGATTAGTTTTAATTATAGTTATTATTACATATATCGATTAATCGTTTTTATTTAGATTTTGTTTTGTATTATAAAAAAAATAAAAAAAAAAAAAGAAAAAAAGGTAAAAAATTAATAAAAAACAAACAAACAAACAAACAAACATAATCCCAGTGCTCTTCTATATATTTTATATTTCATCATAATTCATAAACATTTTTCTTTTTCTATTTCTTAGAATTTATTATTTTGTTTTCTTTTTTTTTTGTTCATTTGTTCATTTGTTCATCTGTATTTGTTCATTTGTACTCATTTGTAAAATAATTTTTTTTAAAAAAAAAGAGAGAAAACAAAAACAAAAGTAAACGAATTACAAATATTTAAAAACTGATTAAAACTGTCATAAATTAATTGTTTTAATTTATATATTATTGTTGTAAATATATTTTTTTGTTTCTTTGAATAAAAAATTATTAAATTTATTTATAACGCAAAATTTAAAAAACAAAAAAAACTTTTTCTGTTTCATTTTTTTGAATGTTTAATTTTTAATTTTTAATTGGAATTATTTATAAAATTTGTGTTGCCCTAACTGAATAGAGAAGAAGCGAATTTAAAGAAAAATGTAAGTATATATTAAAAGGATTTGTGTGTAATCATAACTTGGTGGTCATAAAATCACAACAAATGAATCAAAATTAAACAGAAAAAAAAAAATAAAAAGAAAAATTTTAATTAAAAAAATTTGTTTTTAATTTTATTCCATCAAAGAGACAAAAATCAAGAGAACAATCTATTAAATCTTCAATATTTTGACAAATAAAGTCTCATTTGTGTCAACAGAAAAATAAAAAACAAAAACAAAAACATTGTTTGCAATAAATTTGTGAACTTACCAAAAGAAAGTGACAACAACAACAAGAAAATGTACTAACTTTCAAGACTCTTTTTGATGTTATATATATTTTTGATGAAAGAATATTACCAAATAAAAACCAATTTGTTTTCTCTCTTGTCAACATTAATGGCCACGTTTTCGTGTCATTTCAGAATATATACTAATTGAATCACGTGATCATTTTATTTATTATTAAATGTATTTTTATTTTAACTTAATTGAAAGAGATTTTCTGTTCTTGTTCTTGTTTTTTTATATATATTGTTTGGTTGGTCAAAAAAAAAACAACAAAAATACTTTGTCGCTATTATATAAAAAAGGAACATTAAAAAATTATTTTTAATTTTAATTCAAACGTAGAGATTTCACAATCGCATTGTTTAAATTCTTTTTAATCACTCAAACTCTACACCTGACGTCATTTCTGTATTTTGCCTTATTAATATATTTCTTATTTTATACTTTATATATAAAATTGTTTTAAATGCAATTTTTATCAAACCAAAGAAAAAGAGTTAAATTTATACGTACAAACGTCATCTTTTGTCGGTTTCGATATGATCTTTTTTTTTTGTTTATAAATTTACAAAGAACAAAAAAAAAAGAATAATAAATAAATTTTCCGTTTAATCAGACATTTTATATTCAAGTCGCGACCAAAGATTTTTCGTCAAAAGAAGAGAGAGAAGAAAAAAACAATCAAGATTGAAAAGTGCATTGTGTCCAAGTGTGGCTTAGTATGTCTATTTGTGTGTGTGTGTGAATTATTTATAAAAAATTTATACGCGCATGTCACCGATATAAATATGTCATAATTTATAGTTCGTCAAAAAATTAATATTATTTTTTGTTTTTGTTTTTGATTTAAAAAAACTTTTATATGAATCCTATTTAAAATTCGAGTGTGGCCGTTGTTTTATTAGTGTTGTCACTGCTATTAGGTTGTATTTTTTTTTATATATATATTGTTCCATTTATACTTAGGTATTCAATATTTTACAGATCTGGATTTTCATAAATTTAGAAATAATCCAATGTACACATTTGGGATATTTTTATAAAATATAAGACATTTGGTTACGGTTCTGATAAAACGTTTTAAGTTAAATTTATTCAACCAAATTTTAAAACGTTTTTTTTTATCAATCATAAATAAATAAAAATAACTAATAATAATAAAAGGCTGATATGACATTATAGATTTTTTTTTTAATATCTGATGTTGTTTTATATGCGTATTTTAAAGAATGTAAACTCCTGATTATATTTAGCGCTATTGAACATCATTGTACATGTGTTTTACGTTGCTCGCTATCAAGAATATTAAATAGGAATCGTTCATTTTGTTGTTCGGACTTGAATTTTAAAATTGACAATAAAAACAAAAAACAAAAAAAAAAAAACTTTTAAAGCAGAATACAAATTTTATTTATTAACCAATTTAGTAAATTATGGTTTTCATTTCAGTTTGTTCAAAATTTGGATAAATGATTTGGAAGTTTTAATTACATACCTTTATACCTACACTTTACTTCTTCTTTTTTTTTTTTTTTGTTTTGATTGATTTGATTTTATAATTGTTTAAAATTTATGTATATGATATACCTGAAATTATGAGAATTGAAATGAAACAGTGAAGACAGGTGTTGGTGATTTTTTTCTTTTTATATAGTTTATGGTTAAAATAATAAAAGGTAGTTTTTTTTTTTACGAAAATTTATGTGTTCAAGGGAGAGGTGTGTCGAAATGATTATTTAAATTACTGTCTTTTGGTAATTTTTGTTTTTTTTTTTATTTTCAATTTTTATTAGTTATAATAATCTAATTATAAATTATTATAGGAATACAGTTAATATCACGTGAAAATACCTACATGCATTTAAATTCGTTTTGTTTTTAAAATATACGATGAAAATAATAATGTTGGATAGAAGCGACGGCTTTTGTGGGTTTTGAATAAAATAAATTTTTAATAGGAAGGAAGAGAAAAGAAGGGTTATGTAAAATTGTTTAATTTAAATCAGCCTTTTTCAAGTCCAAATCACATTAATAAAATACTAAATTTAACTTTTTTAAAGTTTTTCAAATGCGCGACTATTCGTCATCAATTCCCTTGTTAATTTCCAGACTTGTTTAGCAGCCATCTCTAGAGAATTAGCTGATTTACCTTTGAACAAATCAAGTGACGGAAGAAAATAATGTGGACATCTTTTGCATTGGAGACATGAAATAAGTTGTAGGAAAATTCCACTAAGTCTATCTGCGAGACATGTTTCATCCCATTCCATTTCTCGTGGATGTTTCTCGCATTCATACAGAAGAAGCGTTTTAACATGATAAATTGTAATTGGATTTCCCGGAAGATCTAAATGTCGATCGCGTAAAGTTTTTAAAAGGCTCAAACATCGTTTCCTACAACCTCCTTGAAGGAGCCGATTTTCAGCTTCAACGAAACTTAACACCCAAGCATCCCCTTCCATACTGGAATTTTTTCCTTGGAGAGCAACACTCTCTTTGGATAAGAGATCAAATCCTTCCGTTTTTACTTCTGCAACCAAATTTGGATGTGGCCATTGAACATTTAACACAGGCCAGTGAGCACCTGAACGTGGCCAAATTCCGGAGCACTTAAATGCTGGAGTAATTTGGACAACATATCGTTCACGAATTCTTAACTTTACTTCGGTAGTGTCTGCAACCATTTTAACAATATCCCTATATGCACACTTGTCACAAGCTTGAGCGACTAGAGTTTGAAATCTAGAACGAATTTTTCGAGCAGATAAATATCCTGAAGCTGTTATAAACTCAACCCAAAGAGACATCGATCTCTTACGACCATCACTCAGCTTCAGAACGGCACATCCTGGAAGCGTTCCATCGTCAACAAAATTAAAAACTCCCATTTGATTTAAATAAAGAACTGCCTCAAATTCCCATGGTGAAATAACCTCAAAACCTTCAAATCGACCATTGCACTCAGTTAAACTAGAAATAAACCTCGGTTCCTGCACTTCAACTTCTTTAAGAACATCTTGGACAACTTTGCACACCTCACGAATTGTTTTTGATATTTGAGACATTCGTGCCTGTACACGTTCACCATAATATTTATTGATTTGGTACATCATTTTTGATTGCGCCGCTATCATATCAGGGGGAACCAACATCTTGATATAATGCAATTTATTTTACTTTTCTCAAACCTTATATCATATTATTATTTTTTTAAATTAATGGCTCTTAATTTATAAATTCACTGAAGTTAAACGAATATTATACACACACACACAAACAGATAAAATTGTCCGTTGTTCTTCCAATATATTGTTTTCACTATGACTGGACTAAATTCAAGAAAAATTATCTTTATAAAAAAAACCAGGAATATCAAGCGCACCCAGTTTATGTCACAATACACTGCAACTTTATTACAGATTCACACACACACAAGCATCGAGAGTATGTACCTTATTATGTTGTTATCAACAGTGGTGGAGATTGTTCGTAATCTGAAAACAACAATTGTTTCTTGTAAAAAAATGCTTGAATAACGTATTTCATATTGTCAATAGTATGTTCCACGGGGAAGTAAAAGTTAATGATCATATGTAGGTATAATAAATACCTATTACGTAAATATCTGCACCACACTGTATTGTGTATAATTCATGATAATAAAAAAAAGAATAAAAAATTAAGTTTTTTTGATATCACATAATGATATGATAGTGTAAATGTTCACACATAGATGGGCGAAATATCGTGATAGGCGGTACTTGTATTCATTCACACCCATATTTAATAAAAAGTTGCTTTCAAGTTTGTTTGTATTCACACAAAAAATACTATACTATACTATACTATGATGCCACTATTTTTTTAAGTAGATGCGTGCGAAATACAAACAAATAATCGATATCAAAATGAACGAATATAATAAAGAATGAGAAAGTTTTGGAAGAAAAAATGTTTTAAGCAGAAGTAGGAGAAGAGGTAAAATGCGCCTATATAAATGCTTGGTTGAAGAGGATAATATATTATCCGTGTTATATTTGACAGGATAATCTGATATATAATACATACGACTGTTTGGTGTTTTGAGAATGGACGAGAGGATGACGATAAAGCATGTTTATTTTATTTTCAGTTATTTTATTATTTTTTTTTTACTTTAGATAATCTTTATAAATTCAAATAAAAATATGTGCATCATATACGTGTGCAATTTATTTTTAATATTCTTGGAAAAAAAAATGATAAAATAAAATCCGTTCACAACTTCACTTGTTCATAATAAATGTACAAGAAACTGACATTGAACTATATAGAAAAGAATAAACCGTCAAAAAGAAAAGATGAAAGAACGACAAAATGTCTTTCTAAAATTAGAACTTCTTGTAGCAAATTAAGTCCAGAGCATATATAGAAACCAGAAAAAAAGGAATAAATCGAAGACACCTTTGAGCAATTATCTAATTTTCAACTTGTCACATGACTTCACTTTGAATATAATTCAAAGCAGAAAAATGTAAACAAAAAAAAACAAAATTGTCGATTCCTTTGAGTGTACGCACATAAGAAAATGCTCCAAACCATGAAACACGTGCTTTCGTTTAACCAGGAGTCTTCTTTTTTCATATTATTTTAAATCTATTTTAAGTATAAGGAATCTGAAAACTATCTTAAGTTATATAGAACATTGTATGGTAAAGTTAACAACTTAATTATTAAAATTTAGAAGAATTCAATAAAAAAAAACCATTTCCTCAGGCAATCATCCTTATTTATATTATCCAATGCAGCACACTTATAGAACCAAAATGACGTTTGACCCTATAAATATACATATAATAAATGCATCATGATATAATCTCTAAATCCCAAAATGTTCTAGTGTTCGATTACAATATATTATATACTTAAATTTTTCCCAAAAATGAAAATTGTTTATTAGAGTAATGAATTAGTCCAAGGGATTACAAATGGATTAGTCGTTGTCACATTTCTATGGAATGACATACTTGTGCATCGGCGAACGTTGACTTGTCATCAATGTGGCACCATATGTCTTATTATACGTCTTATTTTTTTTTCTCATTTCGTTTCTTTTACTTTTTTTTTTCATTCGTTTTGTACTTAAATTTTATATGACAATTCTGTATTGAATAAAAAAACACGAGATTTTTTTTCTGCCTTAACACATCATTTAATTAACTGAAACAAAATGAAAGGGAAGCAACACTTTAGAGACCACATTCACATCCTTATAATTTTTCATATAATTTTTAAGTTATGAAGAAACTAAATTTGAAAAATTTGATTTTAATGACAGCATTTTTTTTTCTTTTAATATTTTACATGTTAAATTATATTTAATGCTCATGCGTGAGACACTTGAAAAGTTAATCTGAGTTGGATTAAGAAGATGACATTTGGCGCCTGGTCGAATTAATTTTGAAAATTGGATGACAACATTTTTGTAAATGGTTTCAAATTACATAAATGTTCAAATTATTTGAGGAATTATTTCATCTCGTCGTATAAAAATTATGCGAATGTGCATATTGAATAATTTACATTAATTCTAAATCTCCTGTTGTTATGTTTTTAGAACTGTAGAGGTGTAGATTATATATAAACAATAAATATTAACTGAAGAAATTATATAAATGTTCATCGATAAGGGAGGGACGCACAACATGAGGTTAGTATTGTTCAAGATAATGCACGTAATCTAAACATTGATTTTAAGGATCAAAATTGGTGTCACGTTTTTTTTATATACATATATTTGTTTTTGTTTTTATAATACTTTATGAAGGGATGTGATCTATCTTGACAAAACTCATTCACCCCTTTTTGTACGTCAATTAAATATTTATATATAAATATATAATTTCTGTTCGCCAAATATATAATATCTGTTTATAAGATTTAATTTGTGACAACCTTTTTCTTTTTTCTAATGCATTAATATTTGGTTTTAATCACACAAACGCAGAAATACGGAAAAATAATAAAAATCTTATAAATGTCATCACTAACTAATAAAATATACGAAGGGTGGATAAAAGGTATACCCTAATATGTAATGGTATTTATTTTTAGGGTGTAAAATATATAAAAGGAGACCCCGGATACTTCACAGCTAGACTTTTGAAAAGGAAAGAAAAAAAAAAGATGTATACATAGTTTTGTGGTCCTGAATCTATACAGCAACATTGGGTTCTTGTAATAGGTATAAGGGTGAAATTTTTATCATATATATATATAATTTTGTTTATGTTTCTATAATTGTATAGAAGAAAGGGATGTAATCGAATAAATTAGAAAATAATTGAATTAGAAATTGAGTTTCGATAGAGAGAATTTTAGAAGAAAACACATTAATACACTTTTCGATAATTAGAAAATTTTATAAGATTATATTAGACTTCTGGCATATATAAAGAGAAGAACTATTAAATAATAATTTGACATTTGAATTACGATTAATTAACGAAAAACTTTTTCCAAAGATATTTATGAACATTAATTGGATTTCAGAGAATTGTGAAATAAATTTTATTTATCGTTTCTACAACAAAAACAACTTTATGTTTAACTAGGACTTGAAGATTTTTAAAGTTTAAGTTAAAATCTATCCTTTGATGTTTGTCGCAAATATATAAATTTTTCAATGAAAATATAAATATTATTAACCATCTTAGTGTATACAGACAGCCAGTGTGAAGCACAATCAAAACAATCACACTCATAGCATCAGTACTACAATACATATACAGATACCAGGCTTCAAAAAATATTTTATGAATGTAAATTTAAAAGAAAATATATATAAAATAAAAATAATATGTAAATTAGTCGATGAAGGACATTAAAAGTAAAGAACATAAACAATATATTAATTTTATCCCTGTTCCTGATGCATATAATATTAATTAAATTATCAAAAGTCGTATCCATTCTAGAAGCTAAAACAACAATGTATCGAAAGAAAGAAAAAAAAATGCGCACAGTTTATCTCTTAGATCAGCAACATTTTCCCAAACAAAAAAATGACCATCGAAAAGAACACGTGCGATATATAGCTATATCTACCTTCAAAATACTTGAAATTAACTGAATATTCACAAGAAACATATAGACGTAAATTTAATTAATTAACATAAACATAAATTATATAAATTTTATAATAAAATGATATAAAACCCAAGCAGACAAATAATTTAATAACTTTTTTCATAAAAAAAAAATATCAAATTTCATTTAAATTAAATTCATTATTGATTTTCCCAACCAAAAAACTTTTTTTTTTTTTTCTTTTGGACGATAATAAATTCTTGACTAATGGTTTGCAATAATAATTTTTTTTTTGTGTAATATGATTTCTTTCCATAAATGTGAAAAAAAAAAACTACAGGGTGACTCGTTGTTTAATTTGGAAAGTATTAAAATTATTGAGGAAGTTGAAAAAACACAGAAAAAAAAATGTACAAAATATGAAAATGTAATATCATTATTTTTACCCTTTTTTTGAGAATGTACAAAACAGTAAATTTCTTATTCTTAATATAAAAAAATGCAAACACATACACACACACACACTCATATATGAATTGAAGAAAAAAACTTTCACTTAGTATATACGATTATGAATGATAGAGCACATCCTCCCACACATTATCTCAATTTACCTTTTTGATAAATGATCAACTGCAATTTATTCATTATCTAGCAATAATTTATATTGTATGAATTTCAAAAGAACAATTTTATGAACAGAGTAGAAAACCAACACCCTTCACATTTACTTATATAAAAGAATAAACTCCCTTGTGAATTACAATATTATGACAAATGTAACAATACAAATTCGTGATGTTAGATAATTTGTTACAGATTTCATACAATTTTCCCCATCTCACCTTTTTCTGTTTGAAAAGAAACTTAAGTGAAATGCAATCTGTTTAGTTTATGTTTTATGAAGAAAAAAATAAAAAGAAATTTACTAGATATAAAAATAGAAAAAAAAATGGAATGATGAGAATTTTAACATTTGGTATCAATTTTCATTACTCGAGATTTTTATATTAGAAAAGAAAGAAGAAGAAAAAATGTTAAGAAAGACGAAAGCCAATAAATTATTTTTAAGGAATTTTTTTTTGATCCTTTGATAATAAAAACATAATACAATCTTCATGATTCTATTTATACTTACGTAAAATAAAAATCAAAAATAATATTTGAAACATTTTACATAAGATATTTTCTATAGCAAATATTTAATTATCTCAAATTACAATCTTAAAATCTAGTCTTATTTTAATAATTTATTGAGCGACCAAAAATAATGGAGATCATATAAAACTAAACACGACAGACAAAGAAAAAAAAATCATTAATTAAAAAATATGTTGCATGTCAACTTTGTATAAAATTAATTTATATCCCTTTTTTTTTTATCAAAAAAATAAACTTATTTTGAGCTTCACTCGATCACTCGATTATCTTTCTCTGAAATCTTTATTTTAAAAAATTTCGTCGCTTTTTATACTTCTTCTTTTTCTTATTTATTTAGCGTGCAGCTTCTTGGTTAAAGGAAAAAAAAATACAAGGCACAGAAAAATATATAACATGTCACCGGTATTACTGTTATAAATTTGGCTAAACATTCAAAAAGGTTGAAATTTGTTTGTGTCTTTTGGGTTTTTTAATAAATTTTTTTCTTTTTATGTTTGGACCTACAGACATACATATACACACTAAACCAAACTTAAAGAAAAAAATACCGACCTTAAAAATTGACAATAACATATATTAAATTTATAAGATCTTAACCATATATTTTTCAATTCTATTTTCAATCATTTTTATTTCTTACTTACCAATTATGTGAAAAGAAAAATTAAAACAAAACAAAAAAATTCCAGGAAAAAAGACCAAGAAATATATTCAGCTGACAATCGTCAGATAGAAAACGATAAGAAGAAATATCAGACAAAGAAAAGCGGGAAAAAGTTAAAAATATGAACGTACCTACTAACATATTTTACTTGAAAAAACAAATTTTTAACAAAAGTATGTTTCATTATTTTAATTTATAATTCAATTATCATTCTGAAATTTATATTCTAATTTATATAATACGAGTGCACTTACCTTTAAATTAGACTTGCAATTATACATATTAACATCGCAGAAAGATTTGCATCATGATATGGAAGGATATCAGAGGTAAATGATTTATCTAAATCAAGATCAGACAGAATGCTAAAGCGCAGTTCCTAAACGAAAAAGAAAAGAAATAAAAATGGCGTTGACATATTTTATAAACATTTCATTTTAACCCTACGTTGACGAATATCAATCATTTTTACAAGAATAATTTATTTAACATCATATCATCCAAATCTCCTACATTTAATTAGCTAAAATGCAATTCAATTAAGAAAATAAGATGTAATTCATCATAAAACGTAACCCTTTTCTTGCGCAGTTGGTTATAGTTAAAAATTAAAATTTATAAATAGAAAATTTAAAAAACGAAAAACGTGTTTACTTTACTAATTTAATGGATCGTTTAATTAATAAAAACAAAATGTTAAAGAACAATTATTTTATTATATTTTATTAATTGTTATTGCTTGAAAATAAAATTCATAATTAGAATTTATTAAATATTTGTATAACATACAAATATAGTGTTTTGATTGTTGTGAAAAACAAATATTCGATTCAGATAAACATTAAAGAAAATAAATATGTATTAACAATTGTTACCTTTTGTTTTTTAAACCAAAATCACTTCAAATAACTTGTTAAATTAAAAAAGCAATAAATATTTTTCACAAAAAAACTATAAATCGCGCAAAGCTAAAACTGTCAAATAAATTTTTTTTTAAATCTACAAGTATTTTATTTCATGGTTGTATTACGTTTTATGGCAGGAATTTCAATCCAATTAATTTCAGTAGGCTGGCAATACTAATCTGGCATTGTTATTGTTTTTCAGTTCAGTGGAGTGAGATTTGACGTTTTAAAGATTCGCCATTTTGAAACGTGACGTCACGACACGTATATAACTTATACACTTTTGACGTTTGTTCCTATTATTATTTTCTTTGGGAGACAGATATTTAATATATAAAAATGGATAAAATAGGACAACGTCAATTTTGGACAGTGCTTTTGTTATGTGTGTTATGGTATATAGTTTCATCTTCAAATAATGTAATTGGAAAAATGGTGTTAAATGAATTTCCATATCCTATGACAGTTACAATTATTCAATTGACAAGTATAACTTTATACAGTGGCCCCTTTTTTAATTTATGGGGTGTTAGAAAATATATACCCATTCAATGGAAATATTATATGAAATATATAGTACCACTTGCGTTGGGAAAATTTTTGGCATCTGTGTTTTCTCATTTAAGTTTATGGAAAGTTCCAGTTTCATACGCACATACAGGTTTGTTTAACATACTAATTAAAATTCATTAGAATAGTGAAAGCTTTTTAAAAAATCTATATTAAACTAGAGTTACTTAAAATGTGGTTGATTACAAAATATTTATACCATATGATATAAATCAAACAGTGAAAGTCATTTTTAAATTCCACATTTTTCGATTCATATTAAATTCCTTGCCTTATCTGATATTTATGCATATATACAAATTTTAATGAATTTTTGTTAACGTGCAATGTTTTTTAAATGAATTTTATTTTGTTACAGTCAAAGCTACGATGCCACTGTTTACTGTAATCTTGTCAAGGATTATAATGAAAGAAAAACATACAACGACAGTATACCTCAGTTTAGTTCCAATAATTTCAGGTGTTTTAATTGCAACACTCACAGAACTATCATTCGATATGATTGGTTTAATTAGTGCTTTAATATCAACAATGGGATTTTCTCTACAAAATATTTTTTCTAAAAAGGTTTAAATATGGTTTTTATTTAATTATAAAAATATTCATTATTAAAATTCTTTATACTTTTTTTAGGTACTTAAAGATACAGGGATACATCATTTACGATTACTTCATTTATTAGGAAGATTAGCACTTTTCATGTTCTTACCAATTTGGTTCTTTTTTGACTTTTTTAGTGTTATCAACCATAGAGTGATTGTAAGTATACAAAAAAATATATTTTTTTATAACTTTTTGATAAGACTAATTATTTAAATTAGGTCAAGTTGTCAAAATATTAATGTTTACTAATATTTCTAGACAATTTGAATAATATTTTTAAAGCATGTTTTTTGAAAATTAATTTTTTTCTTTGGATAACATTTTATTTACTTTTATATACTTTTTAAAAATATAAAAAGCAGCTATTTACAAAAAATATCGTGCATTAATTATTTAGTAGTTTTATTTATTTTTAAATTATATATATCACGACATTGATTTTTTTTTTTATTTTATATTTCAAACCAAACTATATTTATAGTCTGATGACAGAATTTTTGTTTATTAACAAAAGCTTAATTACTTTTTAAATAAATTATAGAATCACTTTTTTTTTACAAAATGCCAACGAAATAGGATTTTCTTGTATTATTTTATCGAGAAAAATATAATTAATTTTATAATTTTTGTTTTCTAGGCACAAACTGACTACAAAGTAATAGCATTATTATTCACAGACGGTGTTCTTAATTGGCTACAAAATATAATTGCGTTTAGTGTGTTGTCGATCGTAACACCTTTGACTTACGCAGTCGCAAGTGCATCAAAACGTATTTTTGTAATTGCAGTATCATTATTTATTCTTGGGAATCCAGTTACAAGCATGAATGTATTTGGAATGTTACTTGCAATTATTGGTGTACTGTGTTATAATAGGGTAAATATATTTATATTATTAATTAATTAATTTCGTTCTCCTTCCTAACAAATTTTCACAATTATTTAGGAATCAATTCGAATTAATGATTAATATTGAAACCATACAAATTTAAAAATAATTTTATCCAAAACCTTACAATTTCGAAAAGACGCTTTGTTTTTTTTTTTTGTGAAGAGTTTTTTCATTTTCTAACATCATTAGTTTTACGCTTGATATTTATTTATGTATTACTTTTTATAAATGGACTTTTAATTCAACACTTAATCATCTAGTATTTGCTTGTAAACTAGAATAATTTTCAAAATAATTGTTCATAGTCATATACTCATTTTCATTAATGCGTAAGAAAGAGATAGATCATTTTGTGGCTGTTGATCTAGTCACACTACAGCACTTAATCTATATAAAGTTTTTGAATTGTTTATAATGAAAGGATAATAAGTAATGTTTTTAGTGTAACACAATCGAATATAATTATAGTTTATATTTTGTACTAATAATTAAAATATTAATTTAATTTTCAGGCAAAACATATATCAAAATCAACACAACAACAATTACCATTTACTACAAAAAATTGGGATAAATATACAACTTTACAAAATTCTTTACCAAATAGTTTTCAACAAAATGGTAAACAATATATGAATGGTAATTCAAATGGTTATAAAACAAATACATTACTTAATAATAATTCAACAAATTCAACAACAAATAAACTTTTATTTGTTTAGTTTATTTTTTTTTTTTCTTTAAATTTTAATTTATTTTTTTTTTAAACAGAAATTTAAAAAATTTAGGAAAATTTATTAATTATGGATTAAAAAAAAAAAGAATAAATTTAAAAATTACAAATAAATAAAAGGAAAAATATAAACCAATTAATAATGTAAATATTAAATGTGAGACAGTATTTTTTAATATTCAAAACGAAAATAATAACGATTTATTCATTTAAATAAAAAGATGAATATTAATATCATTGTTCCAAATTTCGTTATTCAGTATTCATTTATTTTTTTGTTTCTTTGTTTGTATGAGGGTAAGAACAAAAACGAAATTATAATTTTCTGACAAATAATACAAATTAAAAATAACAAATGAATAAAGAAGAAATAAAAAAGAAGGAAAATATTTACACTTCTAAGATTTAAAAATAAAAATTATAACAAAAAAAAAAAAAGGACAAGAAATACAATTTCTATTTTGTGATTATTATAAAATTATAATAGTTAGATAGGTTTTTATAATTCAGTTTTGCTGCTTTCAAACAACTATTTGTTGCTCTTTTGTAAATAATTAATCCTTTTTTTGTTTTCAAATAATTAAAAATTACTTTTAAGAAAAATAATAAATGTGAAATTATTTGCCTAAATTTTCTAAATACAAAAAAAAAAAAACAAAATATTTATTTATGAAAATAATTTTATAACAAAAAATAATAATTGGTCATGCTCAACGTTAGTTGAATTAAAAACTTTATTTTTCTAAAATATTCACAAAGCAACGTAATTTTCGCAATTTGGACCAATTTTCTCTCACAAATTGTCTTGTTATTGATTTTGTTCCTGTAATACATTATTTTGGGATGCACGTCTCTCTATCGTATCCTAAATTACCTGAATTACTGTGTTCATTATTTTTATTTAATTTTACAAATATTTATACATATTTTTGGTTGCTGCTTTGTTAACGTTAAATTTGTGTGAACTAGTCCATCCATACTGCTTAAAGTTAAGCTTTAAAAATAGATAATAAATCAGTCACGGCGATAAAACGAGTTTAGTGAATATTTTAGACTTTTATAAATTTACAACAATATTTATTTGTGGTGTACGTGGTACTAGCGCCAAATAAAATTCCACAAAAATTTTTATAATCTTTATGTTTTTAATTTACGTTTATTTTTTTTCTTAAAAAGGATTAATTATTTTTTATTGTTTAATAAGAAACTGCAAAAGTATTTTATTTTTTCTGTTTTGTTTATTTTGTAGATAAATTATGTAAATAAATATTTTGTATTTGTAAAGAAAATGAAAAGATAAAGACGCAGAGTTTTTATAATTAATTTGAAACAGAAGATGTTTTTTTTTTGATGTTTTAAAATCAAGAAATGAAGAAAAAAATGTAGAATAAAATGTTTATAATAATAATAATAATAATTTATTATAAAATGAGAATTTAATTAGTCTAATTTTTAACAACAGTTTTTCTTTCGTGTTTTTGTTCATTATGAAAATAATAATCTAAAAGGAATAAATGTTCTAAACCAAGAAAGATTAAAAACAAAATGTTCTTTAATTTGATTCCCACATAAATGGTTGATTTAATCTTTACATTCGCTTTAATAAAAATTTAAAGTTTTTAATCTTTAAAAAATATAATTATTAAGCTTATCACTTCTAAGTTTGGTACAGTAAAAAAAAAACAATTTCTGATTATAAAATCTGTAATAAAATACAAAAACATTCAGAATCTCTTTTAATTTTTATCAAAATAAAAAAAAATGCAATTTTTCTTATTATTTATTTATTATTTGTTGCGTACAAAAATTAATTGTTTTTATCTTTTAATATTAATTAAATAAATTATTTGTTGTGAATTGTTTCTCTTATCACTTTCACTTATACTTTAATTCTTTATTATTATTATTATTATTAAATGTCTAATAACAACTTTAACTTTAATTGATCAAATCAAGTCTAAATAATCAGGAAGAATTCTTAATGAAATAATCCGTTGTTTCACTAGAATCACGGGAAAAATTAAAACTAAAAAAAAAGGATTAACGAAATGTTCGAGAATTAATAAATAAAAGTTAATTTATTGCATTTATTTTTATTATAATCAGAATTATTGATGCTTGCCTATAAAAAATATAAACATTTTTCTTTTGCAAACTAATTCTAATTAAATTCAATTGGACAATTTTATTATTTATATAATTTTGGACTGTGTTTTTTTTTGTCTTTAAAAAAAAATGTATTTTTGAAACTTACTTATTTTTTTTTTGTTTTGTTAGAACTATTTAATTTTATTAATTATAATAAAAAAATATTATTGTAAATAGAAAAAGAAGAAAAAAAAAAAACGTTTACAAGCCAAATTAAAATTAATTGTTGTTTTTTTTTTTAATAAAAAAAAAATGTGTTTTATTTTAAATTTTACAAATGAAACGGAATATTTTTTTTTAAATGTTTCTTCTGTTTAAAGTATTTTTATTATATAGCTTTGTACTGTTTGTATAAAAGTTGTAATCGAATCTAAGCGGAAGAGTTTGCCTTATAAATATACTTAAAATAAGGAAGCAAAGATTACAAGAAATGAATTTTTTTCTCAATACTAATTTTTTTTTTATTTGTTTTTACTTTTTACACAACTTTAAATTTTTTAATATCAATTTATTGTTTATAATTTTCTTTTTATTTGTATCCAACTGCAATTGGCAAAAACTTTAAATCCAATGCTAAGAAAAAGTTCTTCAGACGGTATATTGCCCTGAATCACAAAAGCCATTGAATCAATTTTATAATTAATTGCTAAATGTTTTGCCAAATATTTTACTAAAATTTTTCCATATCCTTTTCGTTTATGTTCACTCACAGTTTGTAGTGATCTAGTAAAGTAAAAACAAAAACAATTGAAATTATTTGTTGAATTTTCTAAAGATAAAAAAAAAACAGAAATGTTTACCCATGACAATAATTTTCACAAGTTAAAATCCAACTTAATAATGCTCCATTTTCATTAGAATATAAACCAAAACAGTCATTAAGATGAATCAGAGCATTAAGATAATTATAAGAACCAGGATTTTTATGTGGCCATAATGAGTTTATAAGGAAAACATCTTCTTCACGAATTTTTGAAAGATTAACATCATCTGGTATCCTATTTTTATTTGTCATAAAAAATTATTAAATACAAAATAAAACTAAGTATTAAGAAGTTATAAGGAATTTATACAGTTATAAGATTGTATTCTTTTGAGAGAATAATTTAGAGAATCGTTAAAGTATCAGGGAATATTTATAGATTTTAAAATAAACTGATTCATTAACTTTTCGAATTAAACACTTAAAATTCTACTTTAATTAATAAACATTATTTTACACTTAAAAAATGTAAATATTCTCATTCTATTAAACATACTTAATATCAAGTGTTGTACAAATATCAGATGGTAATTCATAAATTCTATTAAACTTTTCCCAATCAATTTCAACTTTATTTTTTTCTAAATAATCAATCACCACTTGACGATGTCGTTCTTCTAATGATAAAATTAAAGGACCTAAATTCCATTTAATACAATTTGTATTATTTAAACATTCTCTTAATTCATTGCAATTTTCCTCTTCAGAATAGATAAATAAACAATAATCCTAAAATGAATTAATAAATAAATTATGTATTTAAATTTTTAATAAATAATTTAGGAAAAAGGAAATAAGATTTTAAAAGTATTTTCTTTATTAATTAATTAACTACTTACATCCTCCTCTGCTATTCCAATATACGTTAAATTTTCCAATTTACCATTTTTATGTGTATAAATTTTCATTTTTAATTTTGGTGAAATAAATTTTTTACGTAATTCATCATTTTTTATATCATTAAGTTTTAAATTCCATTCATATTGCATTAATAAAAAATTTAAACCACGCAATGATTTTGGTATATCCTTTTTTAATTCATTTATATATAATAAAATTTCATCATTATTAAGTAATCGTAATATTTCATTAATTTCAGATTCTAATTTCATTATATTGTATTTTTATCAATTACTTTGTGTAAATGTTCACCTAATTGTACAAAAATTAGTATTCACTCTTAAAGGCTGAAGATTTTTAACTAAGATGGATTGTTTCATTTTAGTTTAAACAATATTATCATTTTTAAAAATTTAATTTCGGGTACATTTTATATGATAACAAATACATTTAAATGTTCCCAAATATATTTTAATAACGTGATACAGATAAAAATTCTTCAGAAATTTTTTTTTTTAATAATGATAAATCTTGATGTAAAATGATAATTATTTGTTGAGTGTTTAACCTTGAATTCAATTAATAGATACAAATTATTTTAATAAAATTAACACAAGGATAAGAATGAAAAGACAGAGTTACTTTTATTAAATATATTCAATTTTATTATTAACTGAATGAGTTTTGATTTCAGAAATTCAAATTATCTAATTTTATGAACTGAATAAAAATTATGATCTTTTAATGAGTAGCCATCTAACACTTCCCTCTCTTTTAAATCCCATACTAAAAAATATTTTTTTAGAGATTTCATTTTCATCAACAATAAAAGTTATTATATCTTCATTATCTTCAATTGAAATTTTTTTACTAAGTGCTTTAAGCAATATTGTTCCATATCCTTTACGTTTTTCTGATTCAATTGTTTGCAGTAAGCTGTAATTAGAGAAAATTTTAATTTAATTAAAAACAAATTAAACAATGGAAATTCATAATGTTTTTTACCCTAAACCATAAAATTCATTTTTTATAATCCATGATAAAAGTTTGCCATCTTTTTTTGAATAAATTCCTAATCCACCATTAAATTCTATCATATTTAAAATAAAACCATAAGATTCTGGATAGTTATGAGGCCAATGATTATTTATTATTTCAGAATCAGAAATTGTTAATGGGAAAATTTCTACATCTTCCGGTATTCTAGAAAACAATGAAATCGAATAAAATAAAATACAAATAATTATTAAAAAAATCCTTACTCATAATCATATTGTGCAGCTAATATTTTATTTATTGAATAATATCCAGTATTAATAATCCATTCAATTGTTATGTTTTTAACTTTAAGATAATCATAAAGTACACTAATATGATCTGTATGTAGATCAGAAAATAAAGGACCAGCATTATACTGAATACGATTTGTCTTATTTATACATTCACGTAATTCAGATAAATCTTTTTGTAATGTATAAAAACTAATTGAATAATCCTAGAAATTTAAATCATAAATTTAAAGTAAAATTAAAGAAAAAATAATTTAATAAAAAAATACCTTTTTTTTTGTAATGCTTACAAATGTTCCATTTTTTAAATCAGCATTTTTATGCGTATAAAATTGATTTAAACATTTATCGGAAATTTGAACTTTTGATGATTTGACATTTTTTAAATTATCAATTTTTTTCATCCATTCAATATGATTTAATATAAAACAGTATGCATTTATTGAATATGTTTTATTATTTTTATATAAATTTAATAAAATTAAAAGTTCATCATCTGATAACGGACGTAAAATATCATCATCTTCATCTAATTCCAAAGGACTTCTTGGCATTTTCTTTTATATAATTACCAAATTTATATTTTTCTTTATAACACAAATTTAATCTTATCGTAATTTGTTATGTAATTTAATTTAATTTAAATAAAATTTCAGTACACTTAAATTATTAAGAGTAGATATTTGGACAGCAATAAAAAATCAACTAAATTTTAAAAAAAAAATCTACTTTCTAAATTAAATAAATTTATGTTGTCTGTTATCAGATATTCTTTTAAATGTATAATGTATGTATATAAAATAAGAGTAGTAGGACAGATATCATATCTGCATATGTATATTACATTTTTTTTATATTAGGTCTTTGATTTCTTTATGTGGGTAAGATTATCTAAAAATAAATTGTATTAATATTTAATTTATACTTTATTCAGTTAGACTACTAACTGAAATAATACAAATCAAAATTTCGATATAATAAAATTGTTACTTTTCAAATCTTTAACGAAACCGTTTGACTGACGTCGATGTCCAACCATTAGTTTAATTAGGTTATAAAGCAACACTACTACACTACTACAAGATTTCAATTCTTTTTTTTATCTTTTTAACAAAAATTCGATTTTTTAACAATATAAAAACATAATCTAAACACTTAAACACACATTGTTTGATTTTTTTTTTAATTTTGAAAATATGAGCATTTTATTATATAAATTATTTATTCTAGGATCATTATTCATTACAAGACATAAGATATAATTGAATGTTTGTTCAGAGCTTCTTTAGAAGATTTATTGAGACATCAAATTGTTAAATCTTGAGTAAAATTGACATCAATAAAATGTGTATAAAATACATTTCCTATATGATACAAGAACATGTCGTTATTTTATTTTTATTAATTAATATCAGATAGATTAGATATTTATCATTGAATTATAAACTAAACTATACATAGAGCTTAAAATTATTTAAGTTTCTTTTTTTATTTATTTAATTTTTCTAGAATTTGTTGTAGGAGCATTACAACAGTTAGTTGGAAATTTTCTTGGCTTCTCAGTGTCTCTTCTTGTATATGCAAAAGTTTTTGTATTTGTTCATTTGCAGAAAGATTAGTAGAGTCTGTGGAAACTATAGGGTTTTGCAGTATCAGATTCTCGTCTTTTATATGCAATTGTTCTTGTATTTTTTCACTCGGAGAAGAGTTTGTGGAAGCTAATGAGTCGCTGCCTATTGGAGAATATATTTGAGGACTCTCATATTTAAAAGAAGTATTAAAACAACTTTCATCTATGTTGATATCGTGTTTAATACACTTTTCCCTATCTGCCGTATCTAATCCTATAAAAGAATCAATTCGCTTTTCTAGATGACTTAATTCACACTTTTTATTAGTTCTTGCACTAAACATATTTGTGTTCCATTTATTCATATTTTTTTTTTTATTTTTTACCGCACGCTTCATGTCAAACCAACTCTAAATATTTTAAATTAAAACCTATAATAATTTCTTATCATTGAAATATTATCCAAACTTACTCTTTGAACTTGTACAGTTGACTTCATAGAACAGCCACCAATTCTATTAACTTCATTAGTTATTTTGTTCCACATATCATATTTCATTGATTCATCCATATTTTCATTATAATGAGCCTCCATGGTTTCCACAATATAAAATTTCTGTGCATCACTTAATTTTCTTTTATTATCCTAAATTCATAGGCAATTTTTAATAAAATTACTTACATATACTTAATAATAGATTTTGTTTCAAAACTTTGCAATTTACCATTTTAGTATTATTTGTTGAACAAAATATTGATATTTACACTAAACGACACTCACTCAACTATACATTTTGAAATAGGAACTAAACAATGTTTTATTGAATCTCAGATGCAAATCTTTTAAAATAGAAACAATGCAATATTTTTATATATTTATTATCTTTATTAGATTACTAATAGTTAATTTATTAACACAAAAACCAAATTTTTATTATTAAAAATAATTTATTTTTGGAAATGGTAAACAAAATAAAATTTGACAGTTTATTAAATTCGCGTTGACAGTCATTGTTTCTCACTTCACTTGATAACATTTTGGATATCCCTATGGCAATCATGTCGATAAGATTAAGATAAATTATTAATCAAATTCTCTCTCTAATCTTAAAAAATGATTAGATTATAAAATTCCAATATCGAATTGGATCTTTCAAATGATAATTGTAAATAATAAAAACAACTAACAAAATTTAAATTTTTGGCCATTTAAATTACATGTGAATATACGTTTGCTCATAGGGATGTTAAATTTTTCAACACGATTTTGTGGAGTGAAATTTCATAAAATTGTAACTGACATTTGATTTACTTTATACAGTGTCGATTTAAGAGTTTTTATCTGCAGTTATTTGTAAACTTATAATTATCAGTTTAGTTTTGCTTTAATACTATTTATTTTGTTATTGTGCGCTATAAAATTTTTAAAATAATAATTTTTTGTTTATTTAACCTAAAAAAAAGTATTGTGATAAAAGAAAATGGAACAAATTCCAATGACTCTAGGAAGTCCGAGTAATAGTCCAACAGCGTATTTGCCACCTTTTTTAATGGGAGAATCAATTGTACCCACAACACCTCGGAGTAATACGCTGTCCCCCGCTAAAGGACGAGCTTTGGCATTTGGTTCGTTTTTATTTCTTGACTTAATAATAAAAAAAATTTCCTATTATAATAATTCCTTAAAACTACAGCTCAATCACCTAGTACAATACAAAATTCACCCGATTTTAACAATTCAAGTTATCAAAAACCATTTTTGGGATTTCCTCAATCACCACCACAGCATACTTTTTCATCACCAGCAACTATTGTTAATAAAAGTATATCGGGCCCCCCAACTCAGGTATGCTCGTTTTTACTTAATAAATTTTTATTGAATAAATTAAGCTATAATTTTTAACATTTCAGGGTCTATTTGATTCTCTTCGAGCTGAAAAAAATACTCTTCACACACCGACTAATCGTGGATTTAACCAAAATCAAAATATTCAACAAATGGGAACACCAACATTGAATCAATCATATCAATATAATCAGTCATTTAATAATGATTCATTTTTAAATCAAAGTGGTTTTAATCCTACCAGAATAACATCTCCAACATCGAATATGGGTGAAAATATTCGTTCAAATTCTATTTTTAATGGCTCCGCATGTATGTCACCTTATCAATACACTGATTTTTGGATTACCGTTTATGGTTTTCCAGCAACCGCAACGTCAATGATCATTTCACATTTTTCTCAATGTGGTACAATTGTTGATAAAGTATGTCCATCACAGAATGGTAATTGGATTCATTTAAAATATTCATCACGTCTTGAGTGTGACAGAGCACTGAATTATAATGAAAAAATATTGGGAAATAATTTAATGATTGGTGTTACACGGTGTAAAGATCCAGTTCTTCTTGACAAAGAAAATGTTGAGGCAAACGAGTTAGTTTTTTAATTTTTTAATATATTCTGAGACATAACTTTCTTGTTATTTTATTTTGCAGGCCGACAGTGAATAATAATCGTGTACGACCATTAGTGCATATGGGATATAAAATTGCCCAACATCCTACAGAAGTTGTTCCTAGTATAGCTGCACCAAAAAAAAATACCGGAATCGTTAATAAAGCCATGGACTTGTTTTTTGGTTGGTAATTCAACAAGACATAATTTTTACTTTCATAAAAAATTATGTTATTTTCAAATTCCTGTTAATTGTTAGAAGTTAAAATAGAGTAAATTATTTGTCCGATCCAAACTAGAGAAAAATTATTTTTATAAAATCGAAAATATTTTAATGAATATTAAAATATTTTTTTTAAATAAGTAATACTTGCAATTTTGAGGATAATTTTAAATAATATTCAGTTTTAGAAAAATTAAAAATAAAAACATGATTGTTTAATAATTTTTTACATTTAAAAAAATTAATATAAATTTTTTTGATTATACAGAAACACCAATTTTGTTAATATTTTTTTTTATTACAAATCTAAAGACTAAAAACCCATTTGCTTTTATTACCTTTCCTAAAATTCAGTTCTACTGAGACAAATCCTACATTGTTTCTATCTTTACCTTTTCATTTAACACAATATAATTATACATAATTAATTAATAATATTTAAAGAAATAAAAAACAAAAATAAATTATTTCTGTGAGTGTGGATCAAAAATTATTTTGGTTCTATAAGAGCTGTTGCCAAGTCATTCATTTTCGGATAATTTAAATTTCTTTTATCTAATTCTGATTGTGCCCAAAGTATAAGCTTTAGTAAATTTGCAATTCTTGGACTGGTATGCTCTTGATGTTCTTGTTTTAAAATCGCTGCATTTAATTCACTTGCAATCTATTGAGAATTATATATAAGTTTTTAATATAATTTTTTTCTTAAAAATCGACAAAAATACCTTTTGTCTGTGAGATTGTTCTAGTAAGTCGTAAAATGGACTGTGCTCCGGTTTTTCAAAGGCTAAAAGTGCTAATGTCCTTTCCAACTCGTTAAGAATTTCTGGATTACTTTCACCAGCTTCAGACATTCTTGTTTGAGCAAATGAAAGAGCTTCCTCGATTTTTCCAGATCTACAATTTTTTTTAAAAAAATATTAATTATTGAGTCATGTTGTGTTGTTACAAACCGTATAAGTTCGATCAAATGCAACTGTTGTAAATGAAAGTACAAATAGCGATCGTTGTCGAGAAGTTCAGGGTGGAATTGATTAACTAAGTGTGTTGCTTCTTGAACACGTCCTTCTTGTACGGCTTCTCGAATTAAAATTCTGTTGTCTAAAGAACTTAATTCAACAGTAGGCTCAACACCCGCTTCAGATTGAAATTTCTCGGCAGCTTCTTTAAACCCCTCTAGAATATTAATATGATTCATGTAATTTTTTGGCTATTTATAATTTAAAGTAAATGGAAACGTCCTTTGTGTTGTATCAACAAGGACAAAAAATTACCTGTAACCAAGTAGTTCATTATCAACTTATTCATATCGCAATGTTTAAATTGGAAATTTTCCAAACGTGATTGCCATTCTTCTTTTGTTAAACTTTCGTTTTTTTCAACATAACTCATTTTAGGATTTGGTTAAATAATGAAATTATAAAATTGAAATTCCAAATTTTTTGTTAGACACAAAAACTTTACTTTGACTTTTGACAGACAACAATAAACATATGAGATTTCATAAAATGAAGTTATAAACGTTTCAGAATTATTACAGTAGCCAACTAAAAGATGAAAAAAATATCATACGCGCGTTCAATGTTAATGTATTTATAAACGGGCAACAACAACATCATTCTCTTTAAAAAAATTCAAACAAATGCTTAACTGTCACTTTTTTTTACTTTTTCTTAAAAAAATAACAAAACATTATATTAAAACTCTTAATTGTTTAATAGTGTAAATTTACATAGTTATTACTATAGAATAAATGTTATTCACAATTAGTATAGTGCGAAAATATTGATATTTTTATTGAAAAATGTTCGAGCAAAGAGAAAATGAAGAAGGATATTTTATTTATTTTAATAAATTAAATGGGAGAACACAAAATGAAGATCCAAAATTACTAGAAATACTAACAGAAGTTAAGGATAAATATAAAGAAGTAAAATATACAACATATCGAAGTGCATTAAAACTATTTTCACTTCAAACAGCTTTACAAAGTAAAATTTGTTTTTAAATTTTTTTACCCTTTTATGAATTTCAAAATTATTTTTCTAGCTATAAGCATTCCATTTTCAATGGTTGCAACTGTGTTAGACCATCACAGACTGAATGAAATAGATACATCACCACAAATAAAACCATTTCAATTGACTTCGGTAATTTTTGATATTTTTTATGCCTCTGAAAAATTGGGATATTTTTTGGAACGTAATGATTTTGATCTTCAATCAGCATGTTCTGTATTGGCAAATTTTTTTTGGAATGTTTTTGATCCGTAATCACACTTTTCGAAAATAATATTAAGTAATGAAATTTTAATCAAATTTTTTAAATTTTAGGAATAGATCAACACCAATTTCACTTCTGGAATTAAAACAAACATTTCTTATATTATGTAATTTATCATCATATGAAGAAATAATATTTGAACATTTTTTATTGGGTGCTGATCATAATCGTTGTTTTAATCGTTTAAGATTTGAATCAATTTTAAAAGTTTTATCAAAAATAATGATATATTTAGATGAAGGCAAACATTATGGTTTAGCAATGATACAAAATATTGTTGATGAAAGTTTTATTGAATGTCCAGGAATTGTTGGTCTTAATGAATATCAATTTAATTGTTTATGGAAAAATAATATGAAAAATAATGAAAATGATAATTTTCTTAATTATGCTAATATTTTATCAATTTCACATCGTATTAAAGAATCACAATTTATTTTACATGATAAAATTTGTATTAATTGCAAAGTAATACCAATACAAGGATTACGTTTTAAATGTAAACGTTGTAAAAAATTTTCATTATGTTTAAAATGTTTTTCGATTGGTTATATGAACGATTATCATGATATAACACATCGTATGTATGAAATAAGTACAAATAATAATATAAAAAAACGTAATAAAATAACAACAATATTATCAAAAATATGTAATTGGTTTTCAACATCATCAACAACAACAATGTCAACATCAAATCGTCCGCATAATACAGCAATGAATATGGAAACAAAATTGATTGATTCATCTGTTGATATTGATTCAATTGAAATATGTCCGGATATTAATCAAGATGAAATTAAAACTGATTCAATTATAATGTCCAAATTAAGTAATGGAAAAGTTAATTTTGATAATTCTGGAAGTAATAATATTTCTGTTATTGATAGATTAATGGAAATTATTGATTTATTGAGTGAAGAAAATGAGTAGGAATTTTATTTAATCATATATTTATTTTTATTTTTCACAATTTGTCTTATTATTGTTTTTTTTAAGGTCCATTCAAAGAAAATTAAAAAATCCAGTGGATTTACACAATTTTCTAGAAAATCATAGTAAAATTTTAAGTGATCAAATAAAACAATTAAAATTAATTTGGGAAAAATCAAATTCATATTTAATACCAAATTCAAGTACACCATTAAGACAACATAATAATAATAATAATAATAGTGGTGGAAAAAGATCAATTGATTTATGCAGTCCATTATCACGATCAAGTTTGTTTATTTATTTTTAAAAATTTTAAATAAAATTAATTGTATTTTTTTGTTTGTTTTTTTTCAGTACATGGAATCGAAGTAAATAAAACATATTTGGAACATAATAATAAATCAGATTTATCCGTACGGGATATAAGTTCGTGGTTGCAAATGAGACGTTCAGTTTGTGGAAGTTTTAAAGAAAATAATACATTTACAAATTCATCGAATATTGAAACAGAAATGACAAATTTTAAATTTTTATTACATAAAGTGAAAGAAATTGTTGATGGTAAAAAGATATATGAATTTTTAATTATGCATTCAGATTGCGAAATTAAAAGATAAAAAGAGAATATCTTCTTTTTCGTATATGAATTCATATCCAATTTCTCTTTTCATTGTCCAAAAGAGAAAATATAAAATCCTTTTTATTTATTTATAGATTCATACAGTGACAATATTGAATTATCAAATGCAACGCATCATCTAGAAAAAGTTTTAGATGATATAATTGGAGAAGAGGAAAGAAAAAGACTCTGAATAAAAAATAATTTGTGAATAATACATAGAACAATAATTGGAATAAAGTAACTAAATAGATTTTAAATAATGCAGGAGGGATAAGAGATAGTAAATTTGAATAATGAGCTGTTATACAAATATATAGTTTATGCTATTTTTTTTTTGTAAACATAATAAATATTTTATAAATGAAACAAATGTTTTTTTGTTTGATTTCACATTTCAATTGATTATTTTAATAGAATTTCTCATATTTTAATTAAAAAAAATACAAACAAATACATATTTTATACTTACCTATAAAAGAGGAATCTTTAGATTTAATAAAAAAAATTGAAAAAAAAGACAATCAAATTTGTTTTAATAAAATATATTTTTATCAATCATAATAAAATGACAAATCAAATTTGTTTTAATAAAATATATTTTTTTCAAATCATCATAAAATAACAAATCAAATCTAATTATTTACAATTCATTTCAAACAAGATATTCTTCTTAAAAATGATAAGAACGACCTTTTCATAGTCTTCCATCTTTTTCTTTTCTCTTCTGCAGGCATAGATTCTTGTTCTAACACACAAGAATTTTTAAATTCTAAAGAATCAGAATTTTCTTTTTCTAATGCAGGATCTTGCATTTGAGAAGGACAAGAACCTTCCGATTCTAAAGAATCAGATTTTTCTCTTTCTAATTGATCTTGCATTATTGAACAAGAATGTTCTGATTCAACAGAACCAGAACTTTCTTGTTCTAATGCATTATCAACTATCTCCGAATAAAAATCTGATTCTTCATAAAACAATGATGCAAGATCCGGCATTTTTGAATAAAAATCTTCTGGTTCGATATCATCAGAAAATTCTTGTGCAATTCTTGACTCAGGATTTTGCAGATCAAAAAAAGAATGGGTACTTCTCAACCTAGAATTAAAATTTAAAGAATTAGAAAATTCTTCTTGATCTTCATCTTCTTCTTTTTCTTCAAAATTCACAATTTTTTGACCTTTCAAAGATCGTAAATAGAGTTTCCTACCAGTCTTGTGAATAAACTCATCCAGAATTCCATCCACAACAATAATGCTATCATTTTCAGACATCTCTGAAATTATATTATCAATTAATAAATAATTAAATTTTATAATGATCTTATAAACTTATCTTTAATATGACAACTGAATTTTTTTTTTTGTTTTTGTTCTTATATAGACTTTTGACAAACGCCTACTTTGATTTAATTTTGAAAAAAAAAAAAAATTCAAAATAAAAATAACAAGTAAAAAGTTGCTTACTCTGATTTTTTTTTTTTTCAATCAATATTAAATAATGTTTGTGTTTTTTTTTTTATAGTAATATTAATTTTAGTTGTCAGTACTTCTTTTATAAGTTACTAAATATTATTACCTAACATTCAAAGATTTAATAAATCGCGTGACTTCCAAACTTTACAATTAATAAACTTTTTTTAAATTTATGAAAATATTAATGTGTACTTGGAAAGTTTCAGTGATAATAAAATGTACTATTATGTTGGCATTCTTATTTTAGAAATGAAGCAAGAAGAAGATAATTTATTAGCTGAGAGGAAAACGAAAAAGAAGAAATTAAAGAACTGAAGATTTGTTCAAATCCAACAACAAAATTCAGAAAAATTATTTGGAACAAATTGAGAAAAATCTTAAAATGAAATCTAAAAAAGTGAAATTAAATTAGACTATTGAGAATCAACAAAATAAAAGTGAGAGATGACGTCATTTCCGCATAAATCGTATAAGAACCGTTTCAAAATGAAAATGAAAATGTTGATTAAGAACAACAAAATTATTTAACTGTTATAATTTTTTATTAAACAAAAATATTGTTAACATTTCTTAATTACATAATTTTATTTAATTTTCTTTTTTCCTAATTCCTAATAAAAAGAGGTAGTTTTCTTAAAATTCATTTAATTTAAGCCAGCAAAGAGAATCTCAAATTTTTTTTTATTAATTCATAATTTGTTCATTAGTCTTTGGTTAATTAAATAATTAAAATGTTTTCAGTTTTATTTTCCAATTATAAAATATTTAAATTTATATTTACAACAATTCTTGTTCTTTGTTTAAAGTTTTTAAAATAAAAAATATTAGAATGAAAATTTATTATTAAATTTTTTAAATTAATTGAAAAATTATTGTTTTATTTTGATTATCAGAATCTTTTCCATTCTACTCAATTTTATTCAATTCCATTTGTCATAAAATTTTTTAATAATGTCATTCTAATTGAAATGAATTTAAATTACATGAAATTCTTAATTTTTATATAATCAAATAATTAATTTAACAAAAAAAAAAAAAGAAATTACATAAAAGAGAAAATAAGAAAAAAAAAAACATGTTTAAATTAATTAATTAGAAAATTAAAAGAATAAATTGTTTACAAAAAAACAACTTAAAACTTTTTGTTTTTTTAGTTTAATATAAAATAACGTTAAACTAATCATCTAAATAAAAAACTATAAATCGAAAATATATAATTAAATATGTTTTTAATGAAAATAATAAATTTCAATTGATATCATTTATCATTATTTAAATTTGAATTTATATAAATTGTATCAAAATCATTAAATGACCAAATTAATTCTTCATTAAATTTATTTACATGTGCTAAATTTTTATATTTATATAATAATGGATTATCAATGTATGCTTCACATTTATAACACCAAACAGATAAATCAGAAAAACTTAATGCTAATGGATGTTCCGTTTCTAAATGATGAAATAACATATGTTCCATTATATAACGACCACATAGAATTTTATAACATCCAAGACAAATCCAATTTTCATTTGTTGACTCACAATTTTCACATGGTGCTTTTGTATTTATTTCTAAAAAGAGAAAAATTTGTTTTTTTTTTTTTAAAAAATCAGAATAAACAAATATAAATATTTAAATGCAATTGAAATTTTAATGGACAAGTTATAATTTTATACTAGAGTAATTAATGAGAACAATTAATTAATTCTTCTATTATTTCTATTTCTTAAGTCTTGTAAAAAATTATAATCATAAACTGGAGAACGAAAAATTATAAAAATTTGATTTATGATTATTCTAATTTTTGTAAACAAAATCAAAATGAAAGAATTCATTCATTGACTTAAAAATTAAATATTGATTGAATTTTATTATGTAGTATTTCGTTAAATCTAAAATTGAAACTTAAATAGTTTTTGTCAAAACATACATTTTTTTTTATACAAATAAAATAATTTTCAACTTACGTTCAGGTGCTGAATCTGGGTCAAGCGTTGCTAAATGTGGGCATGTTTTTAATGGAACAACTGCAAACATTTCTTCATTAGCAAGAGCCTAAAATAAACAAAGTATTTAATTAGTGTGAGTCGTTGAGAAGAATTCATTACTGTTCAGATATTTCAAAATGTTAATTGTACAATTAACTACAAGTTATTTTTACCTGCATATTTTCTGATAAATAATCAACAAGTGTTTGTTTAACTTCAGTTGGACGTGATGGTCCTGGTTGTTCATCATCTGACTTTCTTTTATTTGAATTTTTGGAAGAATTTTCAGCATTATTTGAATCGTTATCACCATCTTGATTTCCTTCTTTATTTGATGGTGTTGATGATGTTGATGATGCTGCTGATGACGATGATGATGATGTTATTGTCATAGCGTTAAATATTTCATTAAGAGGCATTTGTGATTTTAAAAATTCTGGTAATTTTTTACCAAAGCGTAAGCATTTCCAATATTTTGATTGTACGGAAATAACATTTTGTATTGTTTCAATACAACTTGCATTTAAATTATTACGATTAAATGTTTGTATTAAAGGTAATGGATCACCTAATAATGCTTTTGTACACATTGCCATTGAATATGATATTGAGTTAACGTTATACCCACCTGTAAAGATATAATAAATAGTTATTTACTTTACACAATTCTAAGTACTTATATAAGAAAATTACCTTCTAAACATATAATTAAACGTCCATTTGCTAATGATGTTAACCAATGTGTAAAATAACCATATGCTTCTGGTGTTAATTTACAACCACCAAGTGGATCACCAATAGCTGCATCAAAACCAGCTGATACAATTACTAATTCTGGATTAAATTCGTATGCTATTGGTAATATAATTGATTGAAATACAGTCATATATTCCATATCACCCATTCCCTTTTTATTCCATGGTATATTTATATTAAAACCTTTACCAGCACCTTCACCAATTTTTGTATAATCACCATCTTTACTCATAGGAAAAAAACTTCCAAAATCATATCGATGAATTGATATATATAAAATATTTGGATTATTTTCAAAAATATGTTGTATACCATTACCATGATGTACATCCCAATCAATAATTAATATACGCTTTAATCCATGTGATTTAATAGAATATTCAGCTGCAATTGCAACATTATTAAATATACAAAAACCATGTGGCATATCTGCTTCTGCATGATGGCCGGGTGGTCGTACAATACAAATACCACTACGTGATTGTCCAGTTAATATATTATCAACTGTTTGTAATACAGAACCAACTGCATATGTTGAACATTCATATGTTGATGGATGAAAATATACAGAATTAAATTTTTCACCAAGTATTCGTAAATTATTTATATTATCATATTGATCATTTTCATTTTGTTTTTCAACTGATTTCTTTATAAACTCAATATGTTGAATTGAATGGACTAATGATAATTCATCAATTGTTGCTTGACGACTTTTTATTAATTTCATACGTTTAAAAAGATCATACTCTTGTAGACGTTCTTTTATTTTTTGTATACGATCAGGACCTTCAACATAACCTTCTTCAAATAAATTTTTATGTTTTAACATAATATCATCGTATACGTAACAAACACGATTTATTGGAAATGTTAAATTTGTAACTGAAAAATACGAAAAAGAAAATTAAGGATTTTGTTAACAAAAATTATTACATTAAAGTTTCTAGCTATAAAATTTAAATTATATTCTTATTATGACTACCAAGTTTTTAATGGATTTCTTAAAACTGTTGCAAATTTAATAAAGCAAAAAAAGAAATCCTTACACATTCTCAATTGATTAAGTCTATCTTCTGTTTTTCTTATAAAATTTTCACATTGTAATGGATAACAATTTCTAGTTTGATATTTTTCAGGTACAGGTGGTCCACCTTTGAAATTTTTAATAACTTTATGTAAATTTGATTGTGGATTTATATTATTTAATTCCTCTAAATTATATGTTTCTTGTAATTGAAGACATTTCCAGTAAGGCTTATGTACATTTATACAATTTAAAATTGTTTCCTGAATGCTAAAAAATAAGAATAAAAATAAAACGATTAAATTAAATTGAATTCTTAAGTTTTAATTCACAAAATGATTTAAACCAGATAAAATATAAAACAAACCTGTCACAAGGTGCATCTAATGTTTCCATTATTGGACAAGGATCACCAAGTAATGTTTTTAGTGTTAGTGCAGCACCTTCAGATAATGAACTTAAACAGTAGCCACCTTCAAGTACAACAGCAATTTTACCTTCTGCTAATGCTAAAAGTGGTGATAATAAATGTGAATAACATGCCGGTGTTATTTCCATTTCACCCTGTAAAATTTTATTTATTTTCTATTAATTTTATGTTTAATTAATTTCTTATTTTATTGTAAATAGATAAATGTTTTTTAAGCGATGATCATTTTTCTTTCATTTAGAATGCAGTGAAGTATACAACCAAATGATAATCCATATCTGAGATATTTCTAATGCACCTTTAACATAAACGGCAATCATTTACAGTAAAACCTGTCTAATTGGACCAAATCTACAAAGTCTTAGCAGACAACATAATAATTGATCCGATTAACCGTCGATATGGAACAAATTTAAATCGATAAAGTAGATCTGATTCGATAAGACTGGAAAACAGGTTTTACTGAATTTGTAAAAAAAATAATTATAAATTGAATGAATTTGCTTGGGACGATTCACACTTAAGTTGCTTAAATGTATTCATGATTTTTGTTTTCTTTCCTTTTATAAAAAATTAAACAAAAAGTAATAATAAAAATAGCAAACAAAAAAATTAACAAAACAAACATAAAATTCCCAAAATAGAAAAAAAAAGAATTAAAGTTGTACCTTTTCGTCACCTAAAGCAGAATCGTAACCAGCAGACACAATTATAAAAGTAGGTGAAAACTAAATTTTAAAGGAAAAACAAAAAAAAAAAACAAGTAAAAATATGAAAAAAAATTACACACACCTCTGGACATCCAATAGCAGCATCATATCCGGCGGATACAATTATTAATTCTGGTTGAAACTATTTAAAAATATGAAGAAAAAAAAAATATTTATTTTGTATTTTCTAAGATTAATTATTTTCTTCAAAATTTACAAAAGTAACGAAAATTATTTAAGAGTTTAACGGCTCTTTTATTGCATCCTTCTGAAATACAATTTTTAAGACAATTTTATATTGAAGTGAAAAAAAGGAAAAAATATTTCTAGTCGAAGAATCTCGTTAATTTTCATTCGTAAATTTTTAAAAATAAATTGTGCAGACTCATATACTAAAAGCATACAAAAATAAAAAATCAGTGTCATTGAATTTTTAGTGAAAAAATTGCAAACAATTTCTTTTCAAGTAAGTTAAAATAAATATTGTTTGTTTTAAAATAAATAGAAATTTAATTAATTCCAATAATAAAATGTAAGAAATGAATTTTTAATTTTTTTGTATTTAAAAATTTTCATAATAAAATTCAATTTTATTATTAAATTCTTGAAACGTTCATGGTTCATCATCTCTCATTAACATTTTTGTTTTTTACATTGTATTGATGTTGTTGTTATTCACAATGAATTAATTTTGTTGATTTATTAAAAAAAAAAAAAAGTTAAACAAAAGGGGAAAAATTCAAGTTATTAAAAAAATAAAAGAAAAAAAAGTCACGTAAGCGAAAGACTAAAAATCCATAGTTTTCTGTAATTCGTAATAATTTATTTTAGTAAAAATGATTAAAATTTTAAATATTTTATTAAAAAAAAAATTCTTTCAAATGAACAAAAATTCAAAACAAACGAAATTTGAATTCGAATAAAATTTAGAGAAACGAGGTGATTTTTCAATCACGAAAGAAAATAATTTAATAATTTAAGGAATTATTGGAAACTTTAGGAATTCAGAAACGAAAACGTTTGATACAATTTTATTTGTATTAAACGATAAAATCTGATAAATAATTATTTCAAGAATAAATTGAATCTAAAGAATTAGTAATTTTTCTTTTACGGATTGACTTTTTTAATTGATTCAACGCAAAGTTGTACATACTTCTGTTTATTTAATGAAATGACATCACAATGATATCATAATACTGATGTAAACAAGTTTCATTTATTCATTTATCATAAATAAACTAAAACCACAAAAAGTATTGAATCAACAAAATCGTACACGCAACTGAAAGATTATAAAACATAAACAAGAAAAAAAATCTATTTAAAGTTTATTATTACAAAGGTTAAGACGATCACGTGATTTCTGTATTAAATCATCATGAAAATAAATAATTATTACTAGAGGGAACTCGGAAAACACTTGAAATAAAAATTTCAAGGTAAAAACTATAATAATTTGTACCCTAAATATTTTAACTAGAGCAAAACCTTGGAACCAACTTAACATCCGCTTTGTTCTTTAATTAACTTCATTTTGAATAATTCAGTTTTCAATTTCTAGAACAATTATTTTCACTAAACAAATTTCCTAGAATGCAGTGAAATTTCAAAGAGATAATAATCCCTATTCGTAAACATCTCACTACATTCTCAAATATTGTTTTTCTTTTCTTTATTCTTTTTTTTATCAGAACAAATTATCTGCTCTATTTATTCAATGTAACTGGCAAGTGGTGATTCAACTCTTAATGAAATTCATAATATTTCAATAATAGGAAACAGTTTTAAAAGTAAAAAAAGTAAATAAATTTATATTCATGTTGTTGACCTTCACTTAATGGAATTTTTCTTCAAATGGAATTTCAAGTTTTGTTAATTTAAAAAAAAACCTAAAAATTTATAACTTACTTCAACAGCAACAGGCAATAATATTTGTTGAAATATAGCTAAATAATCAGCATTTGTCATTCCAATTTTATTTAAAGGCACATTAAAATTATATCCTTTTCCTTCATTTTCACCAATTGCATCAAAATCAGATTCACGCAAATTTGGCCAAAATGAACCATATTCATAACGATGAATTGAAAAATATAATACTCTGCAAAAAAAAATTAAAAAAAACAACAAAATTACTTGTAACATGTTACATAATAAAATATTTTACCTTGGATCATTATAAAACATTCTTTGTGTTCCTTGTCCATGATGTACATCCCAATCGACAATTAAAATACGTTTAACATCCATATTATCAAGTGAATGCTGTGCAGCAATTGCAACATTATTAAAAAAACAATAACCGTTGTATTCAGCTTTCATTGCATGATGACCAGGTGGACGTATAATTGCCATACCATTTTGACATTTACCCATTAAAATATTATTTATTAATTCAATTGTACTTCCGGAGGCCAATAATGATAAATCAAAGGATGTCTAAAGATGGGAAGAATAATTCTTATTAAAAAATTATATTTATCACGTGTAAATAAATTTAAACTCACTGGATGTATAAAAATTGCATCATAATTTGAACTTAAATCTTCCAATTTTTCTTCATTTAAACAGCCCGATGTTTCCTTTAATATATCCCACTGTTCTTCCGTATGTTTCATAAGAATCTCAATTTTAGTTGCTGATCTGGGTAGAATAAATTTACAACGTTTAATCAAATCTAATTCTTCACATCTTTGAAGTACACGTGTAAACCGTTCAGGACATTCGGGATAATTTTTATCCCATAAACAAAAATGTTCTGTCATTTTACGATCATAAATAATTCCAGTTTCACCACGAACATTATTAATTGCAGACATTGCCTTTTTTTAAAGAACAAAAAAAAATTCTTTATAATTTTATTGATAGAAAAATGAAAATTTTACTTACTGTATGATAAATATCTTTAACCATTGTTGATTCTGGTATTTTATCGTTTAATTTTTGTCGTCCCTTTTTTTTTGCTTCTACAAGTGCAGCATTTGGTTTACGTAAATTTTGTTTTTGCATAGAACGTGTCTGAATTTTAGCTTTTTGAGCTTCACTTCTTGTCACAATTGCTGAATTTTTCTACGCAAAATAAAAGAAAAATTAAAAAAAAAAGGATTTAAATAGTAAAAAAAAAATGATAAGGGGTTGGAGAATTCTAAACGCATGCGCGCTTTTAATCAATTCATGAAAATAATTTGATATTTTTTAAGAGAAGCGTGCAAAATGTTTGTTTTTTTTATGATTAAATATAAAATGATAAGATAAGAGTTTATTACCATTTTACTATTTGTCTTTACAATCAAAAAATTCAGTTGATTTATATTTTTTATTTCATAAACACATAATTTTTTATTTTCTCCAGAAAATAAATCAAAACTAATTCACGTTTGTTTTTTTTTTTTTTTGTAAATTTTGATCAAATTGTTATACGTGATTATTCAATTAAACTGTGGTTAATTAGCTTTATTTGATTATTTCTATTTCTTTATGATTTTTTTTATAATTTAGAGCATACATTTGTTGCTTCACTAAAGAAAATGAAAGCAAAATAATTACTCTTATATTACTTTTAGAAATTTGTTTCAATAAGAAATGTAATTATTCTTTGTCTGTGTCGGCACAAATCGTTTAATAAGTTTTCTTTGTTTAATATTAAATATGTACTTATTCAATAGTTTAATTTATTAGCCCACATTATAAAATCCCACACAAAATGTTTTTTTAACTTTATAAAAAACCTGAAAATTTTTATTATTTCAATCTTTTTAAAATCACAGTTTTTGATTACCACTACTTAAATATTTTATGTTGTATTCTTTATTTAAAACAACCGATTAAATGATAAAAATAATTTAAATAATTTTGTACACTTTTTTATTAATTACTCATGTCAAAATCAAAACAAAAGATTTTTTGTGTCGTTATGTTGGTACACCGTTTTGGTGTTTTACCAAAATTTTACCGTTAGAATAAAATGTCATAATTCTTTAAAAATTTTTCTAGGAATGGCAACACTAAATTTAAAAATCTATTTTCTTTTAATTTTAATTATCGGAAATTCTGTTGAAGATTTTGATTTTTCAGAATTAAAACAATTAATAATACATTTATAAGTAATTAATATGCTGTTCAATATACAATAAATTTTTTGAAAAACATAGTATGCATTAATAAAGAAAGAAAGGAACAGTCAGAAATGAGATGGAAATGGAATGCATCGTAAAAAATATACATATTGCTATAGGGTTTTATGGCTTATCTATACGGAAAATATATTAATCAGCTGTGTGTCACTTATCGTTTGTAACAATACAAAACTATAACAATAATAATATATTTATTTTTAATTTTTAATGCAATGTTTTGTGATTTAATAGCGTTAATATTAATTTAATGTATATCAAATGATATTAATTTATCCTCAGTTATAAAAACCAATCAAACGTAAAACAGGAATGAAGACGTTTATGTATTTTGGTTACGGGAGCAATCTGCTAGCTCGAAGAATTCATATTCAAAATCCTCATGCAGTTAGAAAAACTGTAGGACAGTTGAAAGTATAGTTATTTTATTTTTTATTCTAAGAATTTTAGACTGATTCATGAATTATTTTTTTTAAGAATTATAGATTGGATTTTTATAACGTTTCTGACCGTTGGAATGGAGCTCCAGCTACCATAGTCCCAGATGAAGAACATAATGTATGGGGTGCTATTTGGGAAATGGACTCAGATCATGTTGATGAATTAGACAGGTTTATTGTTTTATTTTATGATTAATATTTAATTAACATTTATATTTTTTTAATAAAGGCAAGAGGGTGTTGTCAACGGAATATACAAGCCCTTAATAGTACCAATTGAAGTATCTAACAATGAAACAATTCTTTGTCGTTTATATCAATTAGTCAATTATCCAACAACGAAAAGACAGAATAATATTGATGAATATAACAGAAATCCATCTAAAACATACATTGATGTAATTATTGAGGGAGCAATAGAAAGTGGACTTCCAGAAAATTATTTAAAGTTTTTACAATCTATAGTACATAATGGCCAACTTGCAGATCAATCTCTCATTGAAGCATTAAAAATTAAAACGTAAAACATGAGATTAATGTAAAAAAAATAGTTTTCTTTATGTATTTATTCTTTAAAACAAATAAAATATAACAAATTTCCTTGTAAATTTACATCGAGACAAAAGTTCTTATTGTTTATTAGAAAAATATCTTTTCCGTGAACTTAATTTATTATCTAATTTTATATAAAAAAAATTAAATTAAAAACTATTTATTTAATTCACAATTATGCTTCAATTTTAACATTTTAATTTTTATTTTATTCCAAATTCAATCAAAAAAAGAATGACTAAATTTTATACAAGACGGTGACTTTATATAACTTCTATATATGTTGTCTAAATTCAAGCATAATTATTTAAAAAAAAATTCTTGTGTTTACACAACACTTTTACGTTTCTTCCTTTTTTCCTCACTTTTATTTTGTTGAATCTCAATAGGTTCTGTCAGATTTAATTTCCCTTTTTTAGATTTCTTTTTCTTTTTAATATTTTTCTCAATTTGTTCCAAATTATCTGGAATATTATCGGATTCTTCGAAATTATTTTTCTTCTTTGATTTTGTTTTAGTTTTTAGCTCATTTTCTTCAACTGCGCTTTCACCTTCAGTTCCTTCAGTATCTGATGATTTACGCTTAGATTTCTTCTTTTTAATTTTTTTCTCAACATTTTCTTCAACTGCGCTTTCACCTTCAGTTCCTTCAGTATCTGATGATTTACGCTTAGATTTCTTCATTTTGATTTTTTTATCAATATTTTCTTCAACTGCGCTTTCACCTTCAGTTCCTTCAGTATCTGATGATTTGCGTTTAGATTTTCTCTTTTTAGTTTTTTTCTCAGCGGATAAATTATCTTCTTCTTGTTCCATTTCGACTATAACACTTCCAACCGAATGGTTAATTTTATTTTCACTGAGAATTCCAGTTTTTTCTTCAGATTGTTCTACTTTTAATGTGGTTTCTTCAATTTTTGGTGTATCTACAACACTTAATTTTGCTATTTCAATGATAGTTAAACAAGTTGGTCTGCATCCAATGTTTGTTGAACATAAAGATGTTAATAAATGCTTATTATCAGAATTATCACTAAGTTCCCAAAGCGTTACTTCTCCGGTACTAAAATAATAAAAATTAGCAAAAAAAAACAAATGTATGTAATTTATTCAATACCTTGCAATTGTGGCAACAAATTTATTTATTACTTTAATATCTTTTATTCTTCCTTGTTTTGTTTCGAAAATAGTTGATTCTTCTTCATCCAAGCAAGACATTATAATATTACCATTATCTAATCCAACCAAGAGACTTGAATCATTAATCCAACAAATAATTGTAGGTTTTGCATTACAAACTAATGACTTTACATTTGCTGCTGAATTTAAATCATAAACTTCGACAACTGATGCTCCTGAAACAGCAAAATAATTTCCATCTGTCGACCATTTAACGCATTCAACAATTTTTCCTAATGTTTTCTTGCTATTTAAATTTGTTGCATAAGCCTGTCTCCCCTTTACTAAATTCCATGTCCTTAAAGTTAAATCATTTCCGATTGAAAGTGCTAGTTTTCCACTCGGATGTATGCTGATACAAGTAACTGGTGAATTTTTATGTGCATGAATCCATTTTTTCTCTAATAACCAAGATCCAGTACGAACAACACTAATAGTACCATCAGCTCCACCGGAGAGTAAATGTGTAGCATTTGGGGAAAATTCTAAAGTGTTAACTGTCCCATCATGATGCATTAATAACTAAATTATTGTCAAAACATTTGAAAATTATTATTTTCTTCGCTTTTATTATTAATAAATAAAATACTTACGTTAACCTCCGCTCTCTTTTCCATATCATGAATTACTATTCTATCATCAGCTCCTCCGCTTGCTAGATATTTTCCTGATGATGCTACACATCTTAAAGAGGCCGTATGTACTTGACTGGCAAATGATAGTGTCAAAACCAATTTTCCTGGATCCTGAATAAACAAATATATTACCATTACCATGCCGCTTTTAACCTAACTTTTTTATAATTTTATTTTATAAATTTTTTGATATACCTTTGCAGAATATCCTACTTTGTAGCCCAAAAGAAATTCACCGTATGTTCCAACAATTAATTCGTATTCTGTTGCCATTTTCAGAAAATTATGCTTTATGCCAAAACAAATTCACGTTTCTGGTTTCTGTAAATCTTAATACAGAATGAAGTGAGTAACAAATTATTAGTATGAAAATGAACTATGAACATGAAGTTAGAAACGATAAATTATAAATCTCTCAATTTAATTTTTCAAAAAAAAAAAGTTACATTTTATTTAATTTTCAAATATAAATTTATTTAAAAAAAAAATGAATTACACCTTCAATATTAAAATTAATTTTAATTAACAAAAAACTATTAACTATCTACAAAAAGAAAAAAAACAACTTGATTATTTATTAAAATTAAGAAATTTACAGTCTTACAAAAGAAATACTATATTAATTTATTTTATTCATCGTCGCTTATTTCCACTCCATCATATCCTCTATATATAAATTTAGTTTTTCTGGATTTGACTGAACTATTTAAATTATTAATATTATTTCTCCTACTAGTATTACTTGTATTAACTTCGTTTCTATTTGTTGTCTTAAAACGACTTTGATGTACTGTGGCTTCAACTTCTTCATTCATATCATCTTCATCTTCATTTTCAGTTAAATCAATATCCGAAATATTTTGTGTACCTTCGTATTCTAAAATTTCCTCATCTCTGATATGAGAATCTCCTTCTATAAATGACGCAAAACGTTGAGGATTTTTGAGTTTCATAATTGTACGCCACTGTTTACATTCTGGACTGCTGCAATATTTACGTAAATCATTTAAAGCATTTGTAGTCTCTTTACATCCTTCTTCATAATATTCTTCATTTGTAAGTAACCTTCGTTTTGGAGGAAATTTTTTTATCCTTTAAAAATTTAGCATTATTATTTAAAAATTATAACATAAAATTTCGCATTACCAAAATCCTCTCCCCTTTGCAATTAATTTTTTTGGAAAGTAATATACGAGCAATGCAAGGACACCAATTCCAACAGTCGCTTCTTGAAAATCACTTGAGTAAAAAATCATAGTCAATGCTATCAATTGAAGTCCCCATTTTATAAGATTTTTGCTTCTTTGATTTTCTGGTGGACCAAGACGATAGCAAATAACAAAACTACAAAATCCAGTGATAATAACGTACCAAAATGCGTACGTTTGATAGGTTACGAGTATCATCTGAATGTTTTCTAATAACATTTGAGCAAAATAAATTCCGAGTGTCCATCCACCAATCATAACACCATACATTATTGGTCTCTGTAAACAAAAAGAATTAAAATATGTATATGAATTGAACAAGAAATCACTAACCTTAGGAAACAGTTTACTACCAAGGTAAACGATGACAAGGAAAGAGGCAAAAATTCCAAGTGAAACTCCACTAATATAGTAAAAGAGTGAATTCTCACTTAATTTTAAAGCAGAGAAAAATATAAATAAGCCGACCCCAAACAGAATAACTTTATAAAAATCAATCCTGATCAAATTTAAATGGATATTATAAGATTGGGATGTTTCAATTCCAACACAGCTCTGATTAAATGGACTCATTTTAATGAGTTTTTTTTTATTTGAGAAAAAATTAAATGAGAAGATAGAGCGTTCATTTTCGTAAGCTGTTTCAACCAATTCGGGAGAACAACCTTCATATGGTATAAAATCATCATCTTTAATATCAATTTGTAGTTGAATGGTTTGAAATAAGTGTATTATATATTTTGGACGTCCTCTGTAACAGTAAATTTTAAAGTTGGAACTAAACATTTCTGTTTTTGCTGGTAATTCGATATAGCTCCCAGGTTCCAAATATGAAACTGGATCTAAATAACAAAAAAAAATTATAAATAATAATAAATCTAAATAAAATAAAATAGATTTATTTAATTTTTAGGTTATTTACGAATAGGTAAAAGAACTTACTTGTGTGTTTTGGTGGCAGAGATGATAATGCTGCAAAACAAGGTAGTGCAAATAAAAGTAAACTAAGCAAACTAAACATTCTGCGGTTTTTGAAATATTAAAATATTGTTAAAAGTTTATTATTATTTAAAAAAAATCAAACATTTTTCCTCTTCTTCTCAAACACTTCAAAGCAAGCAAAGTTGCGTATATATGCATATTTGTATTTGTATACATTGCGTATTTAAGTCTCCAAACTACAGAAAATGTACACTGTACTCTAAATATGTTAATTTTTTTAGTATTGCCAGAAATGAATTTCCGTTAAAACAAAAAAAAAAAATATTTACACTAACAAGAATTTTGGAAATTCTAATACAAAATTCTATAGACATTTTCAGCACCTTGTTAAAAATAAAAAACAAAATTAAATAAAAGCAATTCTTGTAATATAATCAATTTTATTTTTTTTGATAACAAATTTACAACCATTTTTAGAACTTTTGGCAATTTTTTGTTCTCATTAAAACTTTACAATAATAAATTTCTTTTTGTTTTGTTTTTTCTTTTTGTTTAATTATTTTTCGGTTTTGTTAATTGTTTTTTTTTTTTTGTAAATTTTCCTTGCAAAATTTTCATGAAAACAAATCATAATTTACCAACAAATTTTTTTAACAATTTTAGTTTTTTTTTTCTATTTTATTTTTAACATTTTTTTTTTTTATCAACCTCTCTAAATCGATTATAGGTAATTAATTACGCTTCATTTTTGTTTTGTTTTTTTTTTAAGTTGATTTCTCTCTTGAATTCATATTTTTTTTATTTTTTTTTAAATTTTCGGATTTTCTTTTCTTTTTATTTTATTTTATGTTTTTTTTTTTTCTCATTTTGTTTAAATTTTTTCTTCTCTTTTTCGATTAAAAGTTTCAAAATTACACAAAATAACCGACAAAAAAGAAAAGAAAAAAGAAACAAAACGTCAAAATAAATGTTGAAAAATCTTGAAAATTTTTTAATTTAATTTTAATTAATAGAAAAGGAAAAAAAAAATTAAAAATTGTCAGAAGAAAAAAATACAAACTCAAAATTTGCTCTCATTTTATTTACAGAAATTAATTAATCGCTGCTAATTAAGATCAAGTAAGAATTAAAATAATTAGGATAATTTTAGTAATTCATTTTTTTCTTCAATGTTTTCATTTCAAAAAATTAAAATAGTTTGGGGTTAATTTTTTTCTTCTTCTTCTTCTTTTTTTTTTTTTTGTATTTTTTTAAATCATCGAAAATATTTACAATTGGATGTTGTTTTTGTTGTTTGTTTGTTTGTTGTTGTTTTGTTTTGTTTTTTTTTTTTTTAATTTTTCTTTTTTCATTAAAAATTGTATTTATTTGTTTGTTTAAATTTTTTGTTAATTATTTAATTTTAAATTTATTTATTTATTTATTTTTTTTTTTTGTTATTTTTTATTCGTAATAATTATTTTTAATGTTTAAGTTTAAATACTTTTTTTTTTTAATTTAGTTACATTTTTTTTTTCTTCTTTTTTTATTTAAATTAGATTATTTAATCTACTCCATTTTTTATTATATTTTTTTTTATTTAATTCTTTAATTTTAATTTTTTTTTTAAGTTTTGCTTTTTATTTTTTTTTTTTTAATTTTTTTTTTTAATTTTAATTTTTTTTAATTTTTGCTTTTTATTTTTTTTTTTTTAAATTTTTTTTTTTGTTTTTAATTTTTAAAGTTTTTTTTTTAATTTTTTTTTTCTGTTTTAAAATTATGTTTTTAATTTATTTATTTAAATTTTATAGAAATGTTCGCTGAAGTCAGAAAATTTTCCACACTGTGAACTTCTATTAAAAATTGTTAAAAAAATGGACATTCTAATTAGAAAACGGTACAAAAACAGAACGAATAAAATTGTTGTGTGTATATGTGTGTGTGTGTGTTTTTTTTTTTATTACAACAATAAAAATTAATAAATCGTCGTTTTTGTTTGTTGTTGTTGACTTTTTTATCACAACAACAATTTTCCGCTTCAGACAAAAAATAAAAGAGATTTTGTTTTTTATTTTTTTTTTTCAAATAAACCAAAAGAAAAGAAATGAAAAAGAATTTCATGTTTAATTTTCATTTACGTTTTTTTTATTTAATTAAAAAATTTTTCTTTAGAAATTTTTTTTGCTTTACTTTTAAACACTTTGGGGCGTTTTTGTTTTAATACGTTTTTTTTTTTTTTTTAATCTTTTACAATTGACCACAGCAGTGTCCTCTTTATTTTAGTTTTGTTTCTTAATTTGTGTATTTTCTTTGTTTAATTTTTTCTTTTCTTTAAATATTCTTTTTAATTAATAAATTTTTTTAATAATAATTCTAATAATTATTAATGTTTTTTTTTTTTTTTTGGTTTTTTTTTTGTTAATTTTTTTTTTTAATTTTTTAAGTTTTTTTTTTTAGTTTTTTTACGTATTTGACTCTGAAGAAATATAGATTATGATTAGAATAATAATAATAGTAATGGTGTATTGTGTGTGACTATGTGTGTGACTATGTGTCTATGTGTGTGTGTATGTATGTGTATTTGTTAAATGTACATATTGCATAATGTGTGTTTGTGTAAATATATATATATATATGTGTATGTGTGTTTGTATTCCTAATATAAATAATTTCATAATTGTAATTCGTATTAACCCTTAAAAGACACACACACACACATATACATCTATACACACAGGTAAATACACATACACACACACACACATAAAATATTGTGTTCAGTGTGTTGGTTTTTTTGTTTTTTTTAATAAGAAGAGAATAATTATAGGTTTTTTTTCCTTTAAGTTTTTGTTAATTTTTAGGTATTTAATTTTAGGTTTTTTTAAGGATTTTTTTTTTAGGTTATCTGTGAATAATTAAATTCAATTTTCATTTTTATTTTCATTTTTATTTTTTGTTTTAAATTTTTAATAATAAAAATTGTAAGCTGTTTGTATGAATAGTTGTAGTGGTGGAGTAGTTATAGTAGCAGGAGGAGGGCTGGGGATACGGAGGATCGTATGTAAATTTTTGTTATTTTGATGCATGAATTGGTATAAATGGTGGCTTTCGGTTGGAACATTCGTAATGGTAAGAAGGAAATTAATGGGTATGAGGATGATTATTTGTAGCTGTTAAAATGGTTGAAGAATATTTTTTGTTGTTTTTTTTTTATTTTTTGTTTTTGCAACAATATTGTGGATGCGCATTTAATAATTTAATTATTTACCTCAAATAAGTATATATTATTTTTTTTTTGTTTAATTTAATTTAATTTAATTTAATTTAATTTAATTTATTAATTAAAGGTAATTAATTTTTGTTTTATTAATTTTTTTTTTTAATCTCATAAATTTATTTATTCTTTGTTTTTTCTCTTTAATTTTTTTTCTTATTTTTTGTATTTTTTTTTTTAAATTTTTATTTTGTTTATTATTAATGACCAACAAAAGAAAAAAGAATTCTTTTGTAAATATATAATTTTTTAATTCTGGTTTTTTACTTTTTTTTTTTTCCATTTTTTATTCTTTTATTAAATTCATTTTTTATGAGGGTAGTTTTTAGAGCTAAATATTTTTAATTTAGTTTTTTATTTTTATTTTTATTAAATCGTTTATTTTTTCTTTTAATTTATTTTTTTTTTGTTTAAGTTTTTTTTTTTTTATTTTAAAGTTTAGATTAGTTTTAAAAGAGGGGTGGGGGGGGTGGGGAGGGGGAATTGGATACATTTAAAAGGATATAAATATGATCTGGGAAAAGGTTTGTGTACGAGTGATTGTGGATCTTTTAATAGAAAATTAGAAAATTATAGAAACAAATGAAAAAAAAAAATTGTAAAACTGTCAGAGAAAATAAAAACAAAACAACAAAAAAAAAAAACGTTAAATAGAAAAAACGTTTTTCGGGATTGTCAAAATGTCTTTGGTTTCATTCTTTTTGTTTTGTTTTGTTTTAAATTTGGTTGTTTGTTTTTTGTTTGAGAAAAAAAAAAAAACAAAAAGGGACAAGAGAAAAAAATTATATGTACAAAAATGTCGAGTCTTTTACAGTAAATAGAAATAAAGTGTTGTGTGTGTGCGTAAAGTGTTAAAATGGGATTAGATGATGTTTGGTGGTCACCCTATATTAAAACAATTCTAGTAAATAAATATTAAAAAAAAAAAAATTAATTCACATTATAATAAAAAGCAAACAGAAATAATAAATGAAAGAAAAACGGAAAGAAAAGAAAAATAAAAAAATATGTAAGGATTTATTTGTAACATTTTCTAAGAAAAATGATCAATCAAATTTAATTCTCGTATTCTAGATTTTCTTTTTTCTCTCTTTTTTTTTTTGTTGTCTCTGTAGGCTTTGTCTTTTTTCTGTTTTTTTTCCTCTCTCTCTTTCTCTCTCTTTCTCTTTCTCTGGCTCTCTTTATAAAAGATTTAATTGTTTCGGACTAAGATTATTTTCTTTATTAATTATTATAAGTTTAATATAAAAAAACCCTTTACTAGAATATAATTATTATTATTATTTATTTATTTAATTGAATTAATATAATCATCATTAATTATTATGTTACTCATTTTTCTTCTTCTTCTTCTTCTTCTTCTTCTTCTTCTTTCATGTTCATTCTTTTTCTTCTTCCTTCATCTTTAATCATTTCATCTTCTTCTTATTCGTCTTAACGTCATTTATATTATTTGATAACATTTCATCTCTTTCCTTTTCTATAATTTCACTATTTTTTTTTTTATATTTATTCTCATTTTTTTTTTTGTATTATCGTCATCATCATCATCATCATCATCATCATCATCATCATCATCATCATCATCATCATCATCATCATCATCATCATCATCATCATCATCATCATCATCATCATCATTAATATTATTATCGTCATCGTTATCGTCATCATATATAACTTTATATTTAATTCAACAATATATAATTCATTATTATAAATTTACGCGCGTAAAATATTTTATTTATTTTCAAATTTAAATTTAATTTTAATTTTAATTTTAATTTTAATTTTTATAGTTTCTAGGAAGACCGTTTTTATAATAATTTCTTAATTATAGGAAAAATTAAATACGTAAAATTTATTCATTTTCTATTTTTTCATTTTCTTCATTTTCTTCTTTATATTATTTTTTTTTTCTATTTATTCTTAGTAAAAAAAAATAAAAAAATAAAAACAAAATTAAAAACTAAAAATTAAATGAAAGTGGAAAAAGGTGGAGTGAAAAAGGTGGATGGGTAAATGGAGAGGACCGTCGTTCATTATTATTTTTAATTTATTTCTCCTTTTTCTGCCTTTTTCGATTACTTTCTTCTTCTTCTTCTTCTTAAATTATTGTTCTGTTGTTTCTATTTTCTTTTCGAAAATTCTTCTTCTTCTTCTTCTTCTTTTTCTTAATTTTTTTCTATTTAATAATTTATTTATTTTATTTTTGTTTTAAAATTTGTTTTAATTTATACATTAATTAATTAATTAATTTCATACAATTTTTTTTTTTTCATTCCTTAATTTTCTTAATAATTTTTATGAAATTTTTGAATTTATCAATTTTTAAGTTATTTTTTTTTTTTTTTTTGTAGCACAGGAATTGCCCATCAATCCAAGATTCGGTCTTATTTACGTTTACGTTCTTTATATAATTTAGAATTTAGAATTATAATTTTGGTAAAGGGGTGGGGGGGGGGGCTTTGGTTGTTATATGGTTTTGGAGAAAAATGAATTAAGATGAAAAAAAAAATAAAAAAATTGGAGTTTTTGTTTAAAAAAAACTGAAGGATTTTTAATTCGATATAATTTTGATTTAAATCAAATTTGTATTTTTTCTTTTTTAAATTTTTTTACGTTTTACTTTAAACATTTTTTTTTACTTTAAACATTTTTTGTTTGATTTTTTTTTTTTTGAAATTTTTTCAGTTTTGTAACAATTATTTACACGGATAAAACAATTCTTCTTAGTTCTTTTTTTTGTTTAGTTTTTAGATTTTTTAGTTTTTTAACATTTCTTCTTCTTCTTCTTCTTCTTCTTCTTCTTCTTCTTCTTCTTCTTCTTCTTCTTCTTCTTCTTCTTCTTTATCTTTATCTTTATTTAAATAAAGTTCATTCTGATATTTTTGTTTTTTCATGAACATTTTACTTTCATTATCGGTTTTGCATTTTCATTTTTTTAATTAATTTTATTTTTTAACAACAACAATTTTTAAATAATTAAATATTTTGTTTTTCCTTATAAAACAAAAAAAAAACTTTATCACAGCATTTACGTGACGTAATTTTTTTCTATTTTTTTTTTTTTTGTATTTTTGGTTTTTTTTCCGTTTTTTTTCCCCTTTTTTTTCTTTTGTATTTATTTTTGGATTTCTTCCTTTAACTTTACAAAAAAAATTTTCTTTTACTTTTATTTATTTGAAATTATTTTTTCGTTAAAAATTTTCATTTAAATTTTCATTTAAATTTTATTGAATTTGATGACATAAAATTATTTCATCGTTTTCCAATTTTACTTTAATTAATTTTCTTTTTTTTTTTTTTTTTACTTTTTACTTGAATGCAAAAATTTCTCTAATAATTTTTTTTCTTTATTACTTTTTTTTTTTCACACATTAAAACCAACAAAAGTGAAACTGAAAAAAAAAAAAATTGTTTTAATTAAATTTAATTAAAAAAAAAATAAAAACAAAACTAAAACAAAAGGGAAAAAAGTAAAAAAAAATGACGGAAATACCAAAAATATTCCCACAAATATAAGTTTCTGGCATCTCAGTTTCCATAAATTTTTGTGTTTCTGATTTTTATGTAAACGTAAATTTTTTAATGTTGACTATTTTAGGTATAAATGATTGAATTGAATTCATTGATATTCATTTATTTTATTTTATTAATTATTTTCTATATTTTCTTTCATCATCAACTTTATTTTTTTTTTTTTTTTTGTTTTCTTTAAATTTATTTATTTTTAATTTAATTTTTTTTAATAATTATTGAAACTCTTTTTTATTGATAATTTCCACTTTTGTTTATATATATTTTTAGTTTATCCCTTAATTCATAATAAATAATCTTTAATCTTCCACTTCGTCATCTCCTTCTTCTTCTTCTTCTTCTTCTTCTTCTTCTTCTTCTTCTTCTTCTTCTTCTTCCATTTGTGATTTTTTTATTTTTATTTCATTTTCTTCTTCTTTTATTTTTTCTTTATTTTCTTTGTAATTTAAATATATTTCTCTAGAACCTAAATGTTTAATTATTTTTTTTTTTTTGTTTAAAGTTTTTTGTTTTTAATTCATTTATTTTTCCCTTTTCACCTAATTAAAAACAAATATATCACGTAATTCTTTTTTTTATTATTTAATTCTTTCATTTAATTTTGTATTTTTATTTAATTTAATTTATTTAATTTCTTACGATCAATTTTTCTTTTCAATCAATTTTGTAATAAACTAAATTTTTTTTTATTTTAAAATTTTTTATTTTTTTTTAAATTTAACTTTTAATAAATATTGCTCGATTTTTTATTTTTTCGTTTAACTTTTTTTTTCATTTTCTTTTAAACGTTTTCTTTGTTTTTTTTCTTTGTAATTTTACAATTTTTTATATTTTGTTTTTTGTTCGCTTTCTATTGAATAAAATTAAAATGTTTATTTTCTTTTTTCTTCATCTTCTTCTTCTTCTTCTTGTTCAAGAAAGAATTATTTTTATAATCAAAATTTAAGGAAATATTCTATTTTTTTACCGACGTATTTTTTTTTTGTTTTTCATTTTTACCGACGGGTAATTTTTTTTTTCTTATAACAATAAATATAAAAAAAAATTAATATTAATAATTTTTGTGTTAGAAACAGTTTTTGTTGTTGTTTTTCCACTTCTTTCAATTAAATCAATTTTGAAGTGAACACGACACAACGTCATTTAATGTACATATTTCTTTGACTAATTTGTCGTCTCTGTTATTTTGTTGTTGTTTTTTGTTAAATTTGTTGTTGTTGTTCTTGTCATTTCGCCAAAAAAATATTGTCGTATTTTTTTTGTCTTTTTCTTCTTATTTTTGGCTGGATTTAATTTCATTCCATTTAATTATTAAAATGTATTCTGTATACGTTTTTATTTTTGCTTTTTGCTTGACAATTTCTTGAAAATTTTCAATTGACCATCATAGTGAAAAAGTGTGTTCAGTTGTGCTTAAAATTATCATAGCAAAATGAACAATTTAAAGAATTGAATCTGTACATTTTTTATAAGAAATAATTTAATCGTGTACAGAAAGTAAATTATATTTGAATAATTGAAACAGAGAAAAAAAACCAAAAAATAAATTAATTGAATTCGTATATCAAGTCAAGATCACAATAAATATTGTTCGTTATATCAAGGATGATCGAATCGTGAGAGTTTAATTTAATTTAAATTGTATTTTATATTTTTCTCTGGTTTTTTCTTTTTGTTTCTGTTTCTTTTAATTGAATTAAATTCGAAAAAAAATTTTTCCATTTCACCAAAAAAATTATTTCCATTGAACTTAAATTTCCGATCACAACGTACAATTCTGTCATAAATTTGTCTCTTTCGATTTTTGCCCGTTAGGAATTCTAAAACTTAACATTTTTTGTTTTTTTATTTTGTGAACGTCACAGGACAATAATAAAAAATCGTCTAAATAGAAGAAGAAGAAGAGGAATAAAAAAAAAAATGGGAAATTCATCCATTAACGAAATTTATTGACGAAAAATTTCTTTCTATTTATTTGTTTTTGTGTGTGTATTGTCTAAAAAGTATTATTGTACCCCTAAATTAATTTTATTTGTTTTAAGAATAATAAATTATTAATTTTTCTTTAATTAATTTAATTTAATAAAAATTTCTAAACAAAAAGCCAATAAATAAAAATTTATATACTAAAATGTGTAATACATAATTATAATAAATATTATTAACTTTAATTTGTTTTTTTATCTTTTTTCATTTACTTTACTTAACTTTACCTAACTTCTCGTATTTTTCCGTTTACCGCGCGTACCTATTCCGTTTTTTTTTTGTGTTTATTTTACGCATTTTCATTAAAAATGTGAATCGTCAATTTTTCCACTGCTTTCGATTTTCTGACTCTCACAACTTTTACCGTTTTTCCCATTTTAATCTATTTTTTTTTTTTTTTTTACTTTTTCTTTTGATTTTTAATTTTTTTTTTTGTCTTTATTTATTTTTTATTTTTTCTCGAATAACAAAGCTAATTTTATTTATAGCAAAAAATGTGACGTTTTCTTTTTGTTTTTTTTTTTTCTCCAATTATATTCTAGGGATGATAAAAAATATTTTTTAATTAATGTGTGTTAAGTTTTTTGTTTCATTTTCTTTCTTTAATGAAAATATTTTAATGAACTTATTTAATTGTTTAGAATCAAAATAAGAACGCAGAAAAACACAAACACAAAAAATGAACGTTAATTTAATTTAATCTAAACATGTTTTTTTTTATATGTATTTGTTGTGTCTGTCTGTATGATTGTGTGTGTGTGTGCCTTGTGTGTGAGTTGATTGTGTGTTTGCATTCTGTTTTTTTTTTTTTTTTTTGGATGAAACAATTTTTTGTGAAATAATTTTTTATTTTAAGTTAATTAAAAAGTAAATCATCGTTTTACATAAAGAAAATTATTCCTAAGATTTTTTTATTGTTTTATTTTGTGTCTATATAAAAAAAAAAAATGTCATTTTTGTCTATCGTTTTAACTAATCATTTTTTTTTGTCTCTTTCTATCTATGTATGGATGTATGTGGTGTTGTTGTTGTTGTTGTTTTTTTTTTCTCTCTTTTTCAAAAAATGTTTTTCCCTTAACATTTGTTTAGATTAATTTTTTTTTTAAATTTTCTTTATCGTTATAAGAAATTTCATTAATTTTTTTTATTTTTTTTTTGTTTTAATTATAATTAAAAATTTTCTTTCTTTAATTTTTTATTTAATTATTGATTTTATATATTTGTTGTTGTTGTTGTTGTTGTTGTTATTGTTGTTGTGGAACAATTAAAATTTTAAATAAACATAATTATGAAAATAATAATAAAAAATATTTTGAATATTTTCTAATTTATCATAATCAGTCACAATTATTATTAAAACTACAGATAATATTAATAATATAATTAATAAAATACAACAAACAATTATAAAATATTCATTAATATATTCATAATCTTGTAGTTATGATACAATAAAATGTGGAGCTGAAAATAATACAGCTACTGTTGCAATTATTGTGAATAGCGTGAAAATTATAAGGCACAAACGGTCGACAACCATTGCAGCAAATTTCCAGTCTCTTGTTATATCCGTATTTTCATCTTCTTTGCGGAGCTGAAAATTATTTTGAAAAAAATTGTGTTTTTTTTTTCTTTTTCGTTTTTTTTTTTTTTGTTAAGAAAATTAAAAAATAGTAAAAAGCAATAGAAAAATTATTTAGATTATTTAAGTTAGAAAGAGACAGAATTGATAGAAAGTGAAATAAATTTTTTTGTTTTTTTTTTTTGAAAAATTGAAAGAAAAATTAAAGAAAATTATAAAAACATGAAAAAAAAAAAAAACTGCGGGAAAAAAATTGAAAGTAAAAATAAATGAAAAATATTTCAAAAATTGTTTAAAGTGTAAAAACTTGAAGATAGTTTTGAGAAAGAAAGTTATTTTTTTAATTAACGAAATTTAGTGAAGAATTTAAAATTTATTATTAGTAATTAGTAGAATAAATAATTGTAAATTTTCTCCATATTTTGAAGTTTTGCAGTTTATTCTGGTAGAGTGATGTCATTCAGGGTCTCTCTACCCATTAATTCCTAATGCTTATAAGAAAAAGTGTTTCTGTTGTTTAATTATTAAATACAAAAGTGCCAAAGAGTTGTTTTAATTGAAATAAAAAGTAACAACGCTGATACTATCAGCCTGTTAGTTTATAGTAAACAATGTGAATACACACACACATAGGTTAAGATTAAAAATCTGTAAAATTTCTGTGCTAAGAAAAAAAAAAAAATGTGAAACCCCTTTAATTAAAAACAACAAAAATTATCTGTACAATTAACGTCAATATCTGACTAAATTTTCATCGATAATTAATCATTTTATTGTCTGTTTGTTTTGTTTTTTTTTTTCAATCTTTTTTCTTTTGGTTCTATTTTCACTTCATAGTGAATTTTAATCTTATTAAAAATTAATTTTAATTACATTTTATTATTTTGTAATCATATTAATCAGTTATCTATACAAATTTTACAATTACTCAATTTTCTAAATAATCAATTATTGTATAAATTTTAAGATTTTTTTTTTTTTTTTCACACCAAATTATGTCACAAATTATGTCAATCAACAGAAAAGGATTCATCAATTATTTAAGAAATTTTTGATTCATTATCAATTTTTTATTTTCCCATTTCTATGAAACTTTCAATTAAAGTCAAATCTTTTTATTTATTAAAATCTAAAATTGCAATAAAAATTCATTATTTATAAACCAGACAAAGTAACAAAAAAAAAAAAAGAAACAGAAAAGAAAAGAAAAACAACAACAAAAAAAAAACAAACAAAAAGTTGAAAATCTTTATTTTTTACCTGAAGATAAAAAAAAAAAATGAAAAGAAAATTGTGAAAGATGAAGAAGAAGAAGAAGAAAAGAAAAAGGAAAATTCCACTTAAATATAGAAGGCATAGGAAATAAGGAAATTGTTGAATATATTTATATAGAATTACCTCTTTTATTAATTAGCTCATCGTTCAAGATTTCTTTTTCAAACTTTTTATGAAATATTCAAAAAATAAATAAATGATGAACACAAGTAAATATGGGATGAGTAAATAAAAATGTAATCAGTGTGGTTCTTAAGGATGTGAAAGAAATTAAGATAAAATCTTTCATATTCTTCACCATTATTTTTTTTTTCATTGGTGTAAATTTTTGGCGTATTTTATTACAGAAATTTTGCAGATTCATTTAAAATCATGTTAAAGTTATTATTATAAGATTTAACATTTTTTTTTTTTTTGACATAAAATCATAATAATAATCTAATGAAATATCATCATCTTACAAATTTCTTATACTTGTATGTATTAACAAATATTCTATACATATACGATAAATTTTTGATTTAAAGTGTTTAACATTTTTGTGTGTATCATGTCACCGTATGACGTGTGGAAAAAAATAAATTAATAATTGATGAAATATTACTTTAACACCAACTGCTACCCACCAAAAAATATATTACATAAATATTGAGACACATTTTCACTGTATGAAAGGGAAAGAACTATATGTAGAAAAATTATCTTTAAGAAAATCGTGACATTTTTTCATTCATAAAAAAAAGGAAAAAAAGAAAAAATGGGGTGGGAAGAAAAAAAAAAATAAACAGAAAATTTGTTTAACTTTCTTACTTCTTATTTTTTTTTTTTTTTGTGTCGAAACACAAAACTGAAATAAAATATATCCAATTTTTTTTTTTTTTTGGTATTAATATTATGTATTTTTTCTTACTTGATCTGTAATCCAACGTAGTTCTTTTAGAATAAGTGCTAATTCATATTCAGCGGATGAACTTAAACACGTGTGTGAAATTGTTTCATGTATTTTACCAACACCACCGGGACCACCACCACCGCCACCACCACCACTGCCATCATCTCCTTGTCTATAGAAAAGACGTAGAAAAGAAAAAAGAAGAAAAAAAAGACAAAAGATAAAATAAAAAAAAATACGAAAAAAATCAATTCCCACTTTTTATTATCCCATTTTTTTCCCCTCCTTTTCATTTTTTTTATATATATTTTTTTTTGTTCTTCCTTACCATGCAAAATACAGAATGATTTGATTATGATTGTGGTTATTGGTGTCATAGAATATGCGGTGATAAAAATTTTGAATTTCTCTTCTCTCTTCTCTCTTTCTCTCACTCTTTCTCTCTCTCCTTATTCACCATCACATTTATCTCTTATACTTTCTCTTATACTTTAGTTGGAGTATGGGAGAGTATTGTGACGTGTTACTGATAGGCGTGAATGAATCTTTTTACTTCTATATTTTTTTCCTTCTTCTTCTCATCCTTTTTTTTTTTTATTATTTTATCGAAAAAAAATGATATCATCAATTTTACTTTTCGTTCATACATTTTAAAGGTAAAATAATTTCAAATGAAAAGTAAAAGTAAAAAAAAAAAGAAGCTGAATTTATCAGTATATTGACATTGACAATGATGATGTCTCCACTTATTTAGTTACATCAATTTTTCTCTATTTCTACAAACATTCCCCATATATTTCTATTTCTTTGCTTTAACATATTCTTTAATCCAAAACAATCCAATCAATTATCACATCCACCACAGACTATTTTGTGGTTATTAAAAGCATTTTGTTTTTTTTTTTTTTATAAATGTAAAGCCAGCAATATATTTGCAACAAGACAATAACAAAATTTTTTTGTAGAGTTGAAAACTGGAACCTATAAAATTTGACCAAAAAAAAATATTTTGCAACATAGAAATAAAAGAAATAATTTTCAAACCAAAATCAAAGAATGAAAAGTAAGAACCAAGATAATAAATGGGATTCAATTTTATGGCTAAACTGAATAATTGTTATTATTAAAAAGTAAATTTTAAATATATTCTTTTATTTGTTTGTTGGTATTGGTAGAATTACCAGAAGTTAAAAAATATATTTAAAAAAAAAAAGGTGAATAATCAAAAAGCATTAATTTTTCATAAAATCCTTTTTGTCATCAGTTTTAATGGTAGCTGGGGAAGATATATTAGAATTTTTCTTACCGTTTTATAAAACGATAGATTTTTACCAATAGAAAGGAAAGATGGTGAAAAATATAAATTATTTTGATTTTGATGATAAAATAATTGAAATGATCGGCATCAAAAGTGACAAATGGTTTTAGAGGATGATAAATTGGCAACAACAAAAAAAAACATTCAAAAGACGAATAAAAAAAAGTATTTTTTTGTTTTTTTTTTTTTTTTTGTATCAAAAATCTAGAAAAATATTTATTTAATAAAAGAAAAACAAAAGAAGAAAAAATTAGGAAAGAACGAAAAAATTATTAAAAAATGAATTTTAATAAAAATGTCTTTTTTTTTTCTTAGAAAAGAAGAAAAAAAAATATGAAACATTAAACAAACATTATTTTATACTTTGTGTAATGAGATACAGAAAACGAATTTTTATTAATTAATAAAAGATTTCAAATGAAGAATGGTTTAAAGAACAACAACAACAACAACAACACTTTTTTATTTATAAATATTACTCGAAAGATTATTAGAATAAAATAGATTATGAATATCTAATAATTAGTGTGTGTGTGTGTCTATGTTTGTGTGTGTGTGTGCGTTAATAAAATTAAATGAAATTTTAAGGAAAATTATTTTCAACTTCCTGTATTTTAACTGATTTTGTTTTTGTTTTTTTTTGCTGTATTTTTTTTTTGTTTTATTGATACAAATATTGTTAATTAGTAAATATTGTTAATTAGTTGTATAAAATAATATTGATCGTTTAATAATATTTATATGGAATATAATTTTGTTTATATTTTTTTATGTTTATTATGTATAAAGATAAATTTAGAAGCGCTACCAAAATATATGAGTATATAATGTTGATAATTATTAGAAAAAGAATTAATAAAGAATTTATAGATGCTTTATTATTGAATTTATAGTTTGAAAAATATATTATATGGACAAAATATTTTTGTTTTCACGCAAGCAATTAAGCTGGACTTTTCTAGAAAAACCCCTTTTTTTTTTGACATTTATCTAGTTTTAACAACAAAAATCCACAGTCTATGTGAACGTAACAAAACAATTCAGAAGAATTTTCTTTTTTTTGTAATATACTCACCGATACATTGTCCTGTAGTATGTCGGATTATGTGGTAAAGTTCCACTAGCACAACGATGATTACATCGAAAATCATCATCAATATCAAGAACATTCGCCAATAATGATTTTGATGAACGTTCTCTTAATTCAACTTCTTGTAATTGTTTTTGTTTTTCTGTTGATGATGAACCAATTGGTGGTCCTGGACAATCATACGTTTCTTGTCCAGGTCGGCTCATACGTAAAATACATGGAAGCCAGTATAGGAATATAACACGAATCTTTAACATATAAATCACAACATAAAAGAGTATAATTGAATAAGAGAAAGATAAAATAGAAAGAAAACAAAAAAGAACAAAAAAAAAAAGTAAGTAAGAGAAAAAAAAAAGAAAAAAAAATAAATATAGATAATAAAGAAAGCGTGAGAGGCAAGATCTATTATATATGAAAAGGCTACGACAAAAAAAACTACAAACGTGCAGAAGATATATTTTTGACGTCACCGCATGGTTTTTCTTCATTTATAAAATAAAATATACAAAACAAATAAGAGAATAACTAATCTCTCTTGGTTTCTTTCGCATGCTTTCTTTTCTTTCTTTTTTTTTCTTTTCTTTTGACCATGCTGTGACGTTCCTACACTCAACCAATAATACAAGAAAAATATTTTTACTTTTACCAACAAATTCTTTTAGTTATGTTATGTTTTTTTTTTTTACGTAAGAAAAATTATATACTTTTAACAATTTAATAAATATAATAATAAAGATATAAAAGTAAAGTAGCCTTTTCATAAATAGTTCTTGTTGAGAGGATTAAAATGGATTGAAATTGAGAAAATTCCTACCCATTCAGACATCTCGTGTGTATCAGAATTTCTATGGTGATAATTTAATATTAATATAGTTGACACAACCGAAGACGCAACCATGAACATTATACAATTGAAGTATGTTCCTGGATATTGAATATATAGAAACAAAGAAAAATTTTATATTAATATTCTAAATTTCTAAATTATACAAAAACTATAGAACATTTATAATATTAAAAATTCAATTCAATTTCAATAACATAATCTCAATATATGCAGTTATATAGTTACTCTGCTTTTGTGTAAATCATATAATTCATTATATATAATTAATATAACTAAATATTCATATATAATGCCCTTTTTGACTTTATTTATATTAATATTAATATTTATTTGTATTTATCATTCATTCTTTTCAGTTTTTTTTTTATTTTTCTATTTTACATTTTTTTTTAGACATTATTTTGATTTGATAACTTTTTTGAACTTTTCTTAACTTTTCTTAACTTTTTTTTTTCTCTTTAAAAAGAATTTAAATTTTATAATTTTCTTCAGATTTTAATTTTTTTAATCGTTTGATGAAAAAGACAAATAATATAATATATTTTCAAGTACAAAAAGTAGGGGGTTTTACTGAATAAACACAAGAACACCAAAAATAATACAAATCAGAAAAAACCAAACTTAAAAATAGAAAACCAAAACCAAAAGTAGAAAAATAAAAAATAAAAAAGTAAACTGAAAAATAGAAAATAATACAGAAGAATATATTATACCAAGATAAGATAAGAATTTAAACTCACCTAGTAGAGGCACAGCATCTGAAGTGGCCGGCATTGTTTCAGCCACCATATTAAGGAAGACGGTTAAAGATAAAAGAATTGTTACTCCTGTGGAAAAGACAAGAAAAAAGAAAAACAAAAAAAAAAAATAACAACAAATAAACAAAAAAGAAAAATGTAAACAGAGACAAAAAAAAAAAGAAAATGATAAAAATGTAATTTTTAATTGTTTGTTTACAGTTGAATGTTATGAATGTTTCATAATTATTTTTTATTTTATTTAAAAAATTTCATTTACTTTGATCTTTTATATAGGAAAATATTAAATTATAAAGACGGGGACAAAGTAAAAAAAAATAAAATAAACAAAGCAAACAAACGAAAAGTGAAAAAAAAAATGATAATAATAATAAAATTTGTGGCATAATAATTTTCTTAAACTCCTTTAATCATCAACATTATTAACATTATTAACATACTAATCATCATCATTACCGTCATCAACATCATTGTATACCACTGATTTTTATCTTATATATGACTTAAAATATGAAAATTGAAAAACACCTGAATATATGTAAAGACACATACACATAAATATATAAATATAATTTAATCCAATTATCCTGTATATAATGTTAAGTTGGTAAAGGTAAAGGTAAAAGGGTATAAGAAAAGTTAAACATTGTGTAAATATTTGTAAAATAACTTATAAAGAATCTTAAATATTAAGTATATATATAATATTTTGAATATTATACAAAAGAGGCAACAACAATAACAACAAAAAGAACACACAAGAAAATGAAGAATAAAAGAGAAGAAGTAGAAAGAAGATGAAGAAGATTTATATATAGAAGTGAATTTATTATCAAATGCCCGTATCCCACGTTTGAAAATATTCAACAATTTCTTTGGTTTTTGTTTTGGAAACGTAAACATTTTTGTTGTTGTTATTAAATTCATATTTTTTCTTACAAATTTACGAGAAAAATTTTGATCATTGTAAAAATGTATCAAGTTGAATTACAATTTGTTATTTGATTTTCAATTAAAGATAAGAAATAATTAAATTGAAAATTGAATTTAAATTCTTTGTCAATTTCATAATTTAATACAAAACTATGTGAATTTGTTTGTTTGTAGAACAGTTTGTTTCTAGAACAGTAGAAATTCATTTTGATAAAATGTAAAATTTTTAACAAAATTCTAAATATTTGTATACATAAATCTAAAATTGGTATAGACTTAAGACAGATATTTATTTATATTCTCATTTTCATTTTATTCGTTTCAATTTATTATAATATATAATTTGGAAAAATCAATACAAACAACTAATATCCATTCGATTCTACATTCTTTTCCAATACTAATTTTATCTTTATTCCTTTCAATACATTATTTCCTATATTAAGTCAGAGTAGTACCTTTAACTAATTATGTTTTCATAGGTTAAAGTTGCAATCGTAATGAAATTAGTATGTTCAATCGTTGTAAGAATTTTATTATTATTATTATTATATGTTATTAAAGTCTTTAGAGACCCATAGAAAACTCTATTTGGTCAAAACGATTTATGTACAAAATATATATAGACTTATACATATAGTATTGAGTATTGTAAATAAAACAGTAAGAAACGTTTCTCTTTTAGTTTTTGGTTTTTCTATTCTTTTTTTTTTTCTTTATTGTTGTTGTTGTTTTTGTGTTTCTTATGTTTTTCGATTTTTATCATTCTTCCTATATATTCAGTGCGATTTAATGTGTATCCTATTCATTTTATTTTTTTTTCTCTCATTTTATTTAACCATTAAAACTTTTTTTTCGTATCGAATACAATAAAGAAAGCAACGAGGCGCCTCCATATTCTGTTATCTAATTTTTTATAATGGATCTGCCTTTTTTTTTTTTTTTTTTTGTTTATTTTTATTTTTAGTGATTTATAATGTTAATAAGCTTTTAATGAATATATAATAATTTTTTTTTTCTTCTTCATTTTGGGATAATAATAAACCACTAAATATATGCATATGAAAATAAAGGGAAATAATTTCTTGTCTGTTTTATATAAATATGTAATAAGAATATTGATTTGTATTAAAATCAAAAGGAAAGAAGAGCAACAAAAAAAAAAAAAGTAATACGTCTTCATTATTATATTCTTGAGATATTTATTTCCGTTTTTGTCAAATATACATTTATTCTCTTTGTTGTCAATTTTTCTTTCGTTCTTTTTTTTTTTTTTTTTTGCTTTACTTTGTTTGTCTCTAAACGTGACTTATCAAAAAAGAATAATAATAATAAAAACATCCGTGTTAATAATTTATTATTGATATCGTGCGTATTATAAAAGAGAAATATAATGTCATCCCAAACATATATATTTTTTTTACGTTTCTTTCATTTCCAAATATAATATAAAAATTTCTCAAAGGAATAAAATATAAATGAAAGAAAGAAAGAAAGAAAAAAAGAAAAAGAGAAAGAAAAAGTAAAACGAAAGAAAAAGAAAAGAAAATAAAACTAACTATTCATATAAAATATCAACTTATTTTTGTTTGGTACAAAATAAATAAACAATCAATCAATTGAATCAATTGAATCAATTGAATCAATTGAATCAATTGAATCAATTCAATCATTTCAATTGAATTTTATTTATTTTTTTTTATTCATTTTTATTCATCTTCTTTCAATTGAATATATTTACCTGAACATTGTGTTTATAAACACAATAAAAAGTTTGGTTATAAGTTTTTTTTTTTTTTTGTTATTAACAAATTTCTTACCTAGTGAAAGTTTTTCACCAGAATCTGGTGGCAGTGTAAATCCTAATAATGCCATTGATGCAATTAATACACATGGCACAATCAAATTGAAAAAATAATACAATGTTTTTCTTCGTATTAATATTGCAAATGTTATATCAATATATGGTTCAGGACAGCAATTGTAATAAATTTCATTTCTTTGACCAGGAACACCTTTATTTGTTAGATTTTTGTTTTTTTGTTTTTTTTTTTTTTTCAAAGATTTGTAAAATAGAAAAATATTTTTATTATTTTATTTTGTTTGATTATTTAATATCAACTATAAATTCTACTCTCTACTCCTAGATTTTTTATATTTTTATTAAAGAAAATTGTTTGTTTTTTTTTTAGTAGAAATAAAATATGAAAACGTACCAAGCAGTTCCCATTCACCATTTGTGACAAAACTACTAATATCACCGCCACCCTCATCTTGAAGTTGTAGATCAAGCTGAAAATTTTATAAAGAAAATATGATTTTTTTAATAAATTCTTTTAGAAAAATAGAAAAATAGAAAAGAAAATTTGTTATTTTTCATTTCTTTCAATTTTATTAGTTTTATATTTTGTAATAAAATCTAAAAGAAAAATATTATTCTGTTAATATATTTGAAATTCTGTACATGCATTTGTAGTTATATTTATAAATGGGTGTGAGTTTAAACGCGTCAATGGTCAATTTTCTCTATATACAAATAAAATATAACATTCAGAACCCCAGTATTAATTTCTTATAAATAAATATAAGATCACGTCTATCTTAAAAAGTGTCAAATAACGTTAAATTCTTAAGAAATAAATATTTTAGTTTATACAAAAAATTGCATCGTCAGATAATTATGTAAGAGAACTAAATTTAAATAATTTATGTTAAAAATTTTTACCGCAGTTATTATGAAACACAAAGACAACATAAATACATACAATTGTATATAAATTTTCTTGTACTTGTAACTAATTTAAATAATTGAGTTTATTTTCACAATTAAAATTTTGATAATAATTTTCAGTTTATGTTTTTTTTTTCTTGTTTTATTTCGTTAAATTATATTAATTAATTTAGAAAAAAGACAGTAAAAGACATTCTGCAATTAAATTAAATTATGTAGAAAAATACCAGAGAAAATATAAACAGAATATTTCGACCAAAAAAATAGAACAAACATAAATATGGTCATAAAGTTGCTTTTTGAATAAAGAATAAAACTTTACCATAAGGCTGCAGCCGAAAGTTTCACTAAACTTTGAACGTTTATTTTTGGTTATCCATCCGACTTTGTAAAGATTGAAATTTTCTAAGAATTAATTTAATTTCAATCAATTAATAGTTTAAGGAGCTAATGTGAATATTGGACAGACACCAATTCAATTAAAAATAGAAGAAAAAAAGTTTGGGAAAAATGGAGTGACATTCACAGAATACTTTACAGTGAATTCGATTAAGTTTGGTAAAATTTTCAGATGCACCCTTAAATGCAATTGGAATTATGTATAATAAAATGAACAAAAACATAAAAAACATAATAAACAATGACAACAAAAGAAAGTTTTTGTTTAATTCAATTATTTAAATTATTGTTATTATTCACCAAACTTAATCCTTTATTTCTGCTTAACGTTTTAATAGAATTTTAATTTACTTTTTCCTATTTCACAAGTGGCTGTTGGAAAATGTGAATTATTTTTTCGTTTTGTACACAAATTTAAAACATACCAATTGCACTTAAAGATTTTAATATTTAAATTTTTTTTTTTTAATTAATTTAAAAAATGAGAAAATGAAGAAAATATTATTTAGAAAATTTCAAAAATTATTCTTATTAAAAGTAAATTTAATAAATTTATATTTCTGTTGATATTTCAGTCTGTCGTTTCTTTAAATTTCAAAAAGGAAAATATTTCGGTTATAGAATAAATTTCAAAGGAAACATTCTTTAATTTTAATGTTTCGTTTCTTTTTTTTTTTTTTTCTTGGTCTTGAATCTTTTCTTTCTCTCTTAATATTTTATTAAAAGTCTTTTTTAAATTAGATTTTTTATTAGAATCATTTAAGAAATTTTTTTTATAATACTCTGTTGGTATTTATTTATTTCTTTTCGCATCTACACTTTTCCTTTTATTTTGTCTTTTATACAATTTCTTTTTTTTTTCTCTCTCTCTCTTTGTCACATTTAACACTTTTTGTTTTTGTTCAAACCAAAAGAAAGACAAGAAAAAACGAAGTGAATAAAAAAAAAATGAACAAAAAAAAAAGAGAATAAGAAGGAAAAATAAAAGAAAATGAAAGAAAAAAGGAAACAAAACAAATTTTCTTTTCATTTCATAAATATTATAAATTTGTTAACATTTTGTTTTAATGTTGTGGAAAATATTTATAAACATTAAAAAAATGAAGTAAAAAGAAAAGGGGGGTGTGGTGAATAAAAAAAAGGATGAATAAAATCTTTAATTAATGTTCAAAATTAAAAAGGTTTTCTTTAACTTCTATATGCAAAATTCATGTGCCTCGAAAGTTTCTCGACAAAATGACAGTAACAATTTTTTTTTTCTAATGCCAACAAATTTTAGTGGTTGAAACAAAAAATTGACGAAAGAATCTTACCAAAATCCACAATATTATTTCTCTCAGATTATTCAAAAATAAAACGTATAATATCAATTGAATTGGTAAACATTGACACATTATGGTGAATCAGAAATTCCTTTCCAAATATTGGTACTTATTATTGTCGTCCTGTTAGTGATCTGTACATACCAAATATATTTGTTTAACCACCACAGAATTTAATAATACCGATAATTATATAAATTCGTCATATTGTAAAATTTCTATTATTTTCATTCAGTCATAAATGACTGTATGTTTTTCTACGAATTATTTATCTAACTTACTGAATCAATAAAATTAAATTAATTCAATTCATTGATAACCTGAGGCTTAAATTAGAATTTTAAATAGAATTTGATTGAAATTGAATTTGAATAAAATCATCAATGGACCATATCGTATTTTTCAATCAAATATCTACTTTATTTAACCGTAAAGAAAAATATATATTCAAAAATTTGTTTCAAAGTGTTTTGTATTTTCAAACCAATTTAAATATATAAACAACATTTTTTTTTTTAGATTTTTTTGTGACCCCACTTTACACCACTAAACATTAAGAGATAGAGAGAGAGAAAAAAAAACAAACAGAAAAAAACTGAAGAAAAATCTAAATACAAAATCAAATCATTTTGATTTGAGACAATTTTTAGCTGGAAGCTGCTGAGTGAATAATCATTTGTTTCTTGCTAAAGACTTTCAAGATAAAAGGGGAATTTTTTTTTTAGTCATTTTTTGTTGTTGTTGCGGTATAAAAATATATAAATTTTTTTTTTGTTTCGGTTGTGCGTGTCCAAGAGTTTTTATTTGATTCAAGATTAGAGAAGATTTTCAAGGATTTGCCAAAAAAAAAAAAAGAAAGAAAGAAGAAAAAACACAAGAAGAAAAACAAGAAAAAAAGGGTCTCTTTCCTCCTGTCACAACCCACATCTAAATTGTGATCGCATATAAAAAAAAAAAGGTAAGATTCCTCTTCTTCTTCTTCTTCTTTTTTCTTTTCATTTTATTTATGTTTTATTTTTTTTTTTTTTGTTCTGCTTTAACAAAATGATTTACTCGATTTTTCTCGAGAGTGTCAACATCGTTTGGGTAACTTAAAAGACGATTGCACGCTACTTTTTTGTTCTTCTTTCTTTCGTTATTTTTTTTTTAAACTTTAGCACTTTTTTCTTTTCTACGCTGCTGCTTACGTCCAAAAAACTCAGATGAAGAAGAAGAGAAAGAAGAAGATGATGAAGAAGAATAGGAAAAAAAAACGATCGTCCATTTAAAAAAGTCGATTGTTGTATTTTGATTGTTTGTAGTTGTAGTAAAAGGGACATAAGGAGTGAGAAATGAAAAGGGAACAAGAACATGAAAGGATGTAAAATCTGAGTCTGAATTGAGTTTGGGTTTAATACGTGCGTCTATTTGACTATTAATGAAGGTTTAGAATCTGATCAAATTTGCAAGGAAATTGATTATATATCGACCAAGACTGAGATTGAATTTTCTTAAAAAATATACGAAAAAAGGAAAAAAAAAAATGGAATGAAAGAAGAGGGTGCGGGGAGAAAAGAAGGATAGAAAATTAAAGTGAAAGTAAATTATTTTGAACTCTATTTATGTCCCTACATTTTACTTCTTCTTTTTCTCATTTATTTTTTTGAATAGCATAACAACAAGTTTATATATCTTATAGTTTGCCCAAAAATTTAAGCCCACGTTCACGTACGTATAATTCAGCGTCAATGGCGTTAACCATTGTTATATTATTTGGTGTGGGAGTAGGAAGAGAGACGATATTTTTAAATCCTTTTGGATTCGCATCTATACACAATGTCTTTTATATTATGCGGCGTCTACGTGAATGTTTATGTGTGCGTGTGTGTGTGTGTATGTATTTAGTTGGCCTTTATACATTGCGATTCTGTTTTTATTATTTTCTTGTTTATTTTTTTTTTTGGGTTTGATTCTGATTGTTTTACGATGAGGAGGAGGAACGGACATGAAGTCAGTTGATCCAATGTTAAACCAATGTAAGATTTATGATCTATCCACCCATTCACCTGGGAAATATCTAATATAGGGATATGTTCAAAAAACAATTTACGAAAGGAAAATTTCCTTGATTTTCACTCTATTTTCTCTTCTTACATTTTTTTTTATTTCATTCTGCCCCTTCTTTTATTTTTAATGATTTTGGATCATGAATTTTTTTTTTCTTTTTTCCATTTTTTTTTTACTTTTTTTCCTCATTTTATTTTTGACTTTTATAAGATTGTGATTTTGAAATGTGATGGAATTTTTGAATATAACCCACCTAGAAAGTATATAAGAGTATATAAGAGAATGGGTGGGGGGAGTTGATGGTATAATGGTCACGCTTCATAAAATATGGTATGTATTTGAAATAAAATGAAAAAAAAAAAAAAAATTTAGAAGAAAAAAAAAAAAAGAAGAAAAAGTTAGAATATTCCGTTAAGATTAAGATAAAATAAAATTCTTTCTAAAGAAAATTTATTTTTAATTTATTTTTTTTTTTATTAACAGAAATCAACTACAGAGAAATAAATTAACTCTAAAATTCTCTCTGTTGAATTACTTTTTTCATATTATAAATAAAATTTGTAACCACCAAATAACAACAACAACAACAACATTTTTTTTTTAATGTTTCAACAAGCACGTATAAATTATGATTATGATTATTGTTAAAATATTATGTAATTTTGTTGAATAATTTTCAATCAAACAAAATATTTGTAAATTGTAAATTATTGGGGAAAAAACAAAAAGAAGTAACAATACCAATTAGTTAATAAAAAAACAAACATATGAATTTAATGTATAACGCATAATAAAATTCATTAAATTAAAAAATTATCCCCATATTATTCCCCACTATAAAAACACAATTGACTTAATACTGTTCACTGTTCACAACAGCCACACCGTATCCGTATGTTTAGTGTTTTTGTCATTAAATTAAATATTTTCTACGAATCATATTTATTACAAGGCACATAAGGGTGTGTGTGTGTGTGTGTGTAGGTGTGTTTGTGCATATCATATTTAAATTTATTTTCATTTTAGAGTTTTCCATTTTTTAATTTTTTTTAATTCATTTTCAATTATTTAAATTATTTTTAAAATTATCATATTTCCAATAATTTTATAATTTGTCCTTTTTTTTTTTTGATTAATTCAATAAATTCCCATCAATATAATTTTATATTGAATCTAGATAATTATAATCGTCCACTAAATATTAATATTATTATTATTTGTTTTGTTGTTGTTTATTATTATTATATTTTCCAATCATTTTCACTTAGCCCCACTCACTATCCCACAAAACCCATCAACGTAATCGATCTGTTCGTATATATTTTGGAATTTATTGGTAAATTTTCTCTATACGATTATTTTATAAATTCCAGTTGAATTGAGCTTTTTAAGCTTAACTGTCGATTTAATCGTGTCATGTTGATATTATATTTTGTTTATATATTTATTTTCATCTTTTATAATAGAGACATTTACGTTGAAAATTGTTGATATTATGATTTTCTTTAATATTTTTCTATAAAGAAATAATTATTTTTGTAAAAAAATATTTCATCTGCGTCAATTAGTATTTTTCAGCCACAAGTTCTAATGAATTTCAATTGGTTTACATTTTTTGTTTTTTTTAAAATTAAATTTAAGTCAATTATTGAGCAAATTAAAACAAATTTTTTCTTTTCTTTAATTTATTTATATTTTTTAAAATATTTCTATAAAATTGACAACTGATGTTGTGAAATTGTATAATTTGAATTTATTTACTTGAACAAAATAAAATAATAATAATAATTTTTCTCTTTTCTTATTTATTGTTTTGTTTTTCTTCTATTGTTGTTGTTGTTGCTTTTCTTTTCTTTCATTACAATAATTTAGAAATAACGATATAATTAGATTGATGTTTATTAAATATACGCGTACATTTGTACAAATGAAGGTATAAAGTAAAAAATAAAAGGTAACACATCAAATTACATTCAATACTTGTTGTTGTATTGTATAAATTTATTTGAAACGTGATCTAACATATAAGTACATTCATACACACACACACACACACAGTTGTAAATAACGCACGTTATAAGTAAGAACACAGCCACACACACACACAGATGTATCAATAACATAAGAGAGTAAAATTTAAGATAAATATTATCTTCTTACGTACAACAGCCAAAATAACACGAAGAAGCAAAAAAAAATATATTACACAAAAGATTTCCACTCGGAGGCAAACACCAGAAAAGCAAAATAAAAAAAGTAAAAAATAAAAGAAAACAAAAAAGAAGAAAAAGAAGCGAAATCAATAAAATGGCAAACAAAATTGAAATTACATAAAAAAAAAACAAAACCTTCCAACAAATAAAAGAACAAAAAAAAAAACCAAAGAAAATGGGAATAAGAAAAATTGAAATTTCATTTTATTTTCTCTTTCTCCCTTCATTCATTTTACTTTTTTTTTTTCTTTTGGAACAGAAAATTTGATAGTTTACTGCAGTGAACAATTTCTTTTTTCTTTTTTTTTTTAAACAAAATTACGATAATATTCTAATGTGATTTTATAGCTGTTGGGTTTCTCTCTCTCTCCTCTATCTCTCTCTCTCTCTCTCCCTCTATCTCTCTCTCAGTTATCCATATACATACAAGAAAAGAAAACTAAATTTTTTTTTATAAAGAAAATAATAAAAGAATATTAAAAAACTTATAACGAGACAAGTCAAAAGAAAATTTACCGTTTTTTTTTTTTTTTTTTTTTGTAAGTGGATACAGAAATATTTCCCCAAGGTAGGTATATATTTATATTTTCCTATTGAAAAAGACTAACCATTAGGAAAAATAGTCAAAGAAATGAAAATATAAAATCAGAGTTGAAAAATAGAATAAACTAAAAGTAAAAAGAAAAAAAAAAAAGAAGAAAATTGCATGAAAAATGTAGGAAAAAAAAGAAAACAAGAAAGAAAGAAAGAAAGAAAATGAGGAAGGACGTTGAATGTTGAAAGACAGTATAATGAAACCCCTAAGCGATCAAAAGAGTTTATCACTCTATACAACTCATCTAAAATGAAACTACTGTAAATTTATTCTTACTCTACTCATATAAAATGAATGAAATTTGCAGTAGAGTATATTTATCTGGATATTATATATCAACTTCCTGTTTTCTGTCTATATTTCATCATCATCATCATCGTACTTATTATTTTTTAAAACTCATTTTTTATATGAAAAATAATGCATCAGGAATGGGCGGAGGTGTGATGAAAATTTAGTTTGAAATATTGATCATAGGCGTACAGAAAAATATAAATTATTATGATGATGAATTATGAATTCTTTGCCTCTCTCTTTCTCTTACCCTCAATCATCCTGTCTTTGTTTTTAAAATATAAAATAATAATAAATTTTTTTTTCATTCTCACAGTTCACCATATGAAAATTATTATAAAAATGAGACAGAATGGGAGAGAAGAGAGAAAGAGGAACAGACATCAATCGCATCATTAATAATTAATAAATATCTAACTTTGACAAGAAAAGTCGACAAATGAAATTAAATGGTTTTTTTTTTGTATTCGCTTTAATTTTTTACAAAAAAAAAAAAACAGAATTTGTAGAAGAAGAAAAAACCATAAACGATGACTTGGAAAATTTTCTATTCATATCTTTTCTTTTCTTTTTCTTTCCTTTCTTCTTTTTTACCCCATGATACCTATTTACCATTATTATTGGTGAATCTTAATTTTATAGGTATTTAAATTCAATAAATTTTCAGTAAGAAAAGAAAACGAGGAGTTTTTCCCCTCTGACAATTACAACTGAAGGTTAGATGAAAATCGTACATTTAAGGTCATTTTTTATAATTTAAATTATAAGAAATTCTTTCATAATAACGGAGTCCGCCTTTCTGAACTAAAAATGAGTACAGAAACAATATTCCTCCATTGATTATTAAAAATATTAAATCTGTGTATAAATCAGTCATCACAATCATTCACTAAATAGATCACAATTTTCTTAAGTGTCAGCTATTTGGGTGAAACATTAAGAATGCACCGTTGAACAATTCACAGTAAAAAAACATTATGAAAATATCATCTTAAACCGGATAACAACCAGACGTCAATGGACTTTATTATTTTTTGTTCATTTAAAAATACACATAAGACACAACAACAATAACAAGCATCAGTAATACGACCAACTAGTGTAGTAGTGGTAGTAGTCGTAGTGTAGCAGTATGTTAGTCTACTCTTGGTTCATTTTTTGTTTTTTTTTTTTTTACTTTTTGCTTACAAAAATATAAAGTATAGAATACAAACAGATGAATCACCGCGCATACTGCAATTTATATTTGTTTCTTTATTTCTACATATAAATTTTTTTTTTTCTGTTACATAAAGTCTGTCTGTATTGCTTCGCTGCCTTTTGTATTAAAAAAAGAAAAAAAATTCACAAAACCCTTTTATTATTATATTTTTTTTTTTTGCCAACAAAACCGCACACATGTAATGTAGGTATTTATACAGAATTGGGTGGATTCTTTGGAGAATGGTGAGTGGGCTGTTTGAAATAGGTATCTATAGATGTAATATAAAAAAATTGATATATTTACTAAAGGAAAGTCAGCAAAATATAGTCAGTTGTAAGTGGTGGGTATTATGGTATGAGGTATATGGTGGTCAGTAATAGAGGGTATAGAAATTATAATAGTACTGTGGCGGGATGACCGGAAATGATGTGGGTCAAAAATATTTATTTTTTTTTGGTTTTATTTTAGAATTTTATATACAAAACAAAAAAAAAAAAAAGTGTAGGCAAAATTTATTGAACAAAAAGTAGACAAAAACACACAAACACACACACACACACACACACACACACATAGAAGGAATAAACAGAAAAATTAATGCAGGTAAAAAATTGGAAAATGGGAAAATTCCATAAAAAATTTCTGTTTCTTTTTTATTCTGCATCAAAAAATAAAAGAGAAAAAGATGCCCAGTGATTTGAAGAAGTTTTGAAGAAAGATTTTTTTTATTTTTTTTATTTTGATTAAATCCATGAAGAGTGTAGAACTAACAGATTCAACAACAAAAGCAGACAAAGAAATATTTATAAAAAGAAAAGACAAATATTTTTTCAATCTGTTCATATATTTGTATGAGTAAAAAGGGTTGGACAAAGATTTGTGTTAAGGGTTGGTGTAAAGGAGACAGAACAAAAATAAAAAAAAAAACACATTTTTTTTTTTGATCTGATCAAGTCTTTCATATTTTTTCTTTTTTCTTCATCTCATACATAAAAAAAAATTAAGTTTTACACATTTCAAATCATTTACTTACATCTACAAAACTTATATATCCGCTTCATATATGTTATGTTAGTTAAACATATATGCCGCAACAACAACAACAACAACAACAACAACAACAGCAACAACAGCAACAATGGAAAAGAAAGGAAAAACTAAAACCACGAACTGAAAAGAAAAAAGAAGACAAGCAAAAAAAAAAAATGAAGATGATGAAGAAGAAGAAGAAGAAGAATAATAAAAAAAATATATATATAGAAAATTGTGGGAAAAAATCCACAAGATACCAAAACGAGAAAAAGAAGAAGAAAAATAAAAGGAAAAAACGAAAAAAGAAAAAGAAAAAGAAAACAGGAAAGAATGGTTTACGTTTGGGAATATCAAAATTTAATCTTGAGAGACGAACTAACTGATTTTCATTTTTTTTCTCTTTTTCTTCTTCTTCTTCTTCTTCTTCTTCTTCTTCTTGTATTTATTGTTGTTATTATTGTTGTTGTTGGAAAATTCCCAAAATCCTCGTACAACCCGCCTTCCCATACCTTTATAATATTCTTGAACACTTGAAATATTATATTAAATTTTTAAAATTTAACCACACACAAGGGACTTTAAAAATAAAGTCACACGATGCGGTTGTAAAATTTATATAAAAACCTACGATGAGATCAGCAACAACAAAAACATATCCATAGACACACACACACAGATACACAAAAACAAAAAAAAAAAGAAAAAGAAAAAGGAAATAAAGAAAAGGTAAACACGCGATGATGATAAGAAGTAAAAGATGAGAAAAAGGTAGATGATAGAATGAAGAAGATGAATAGAGGTAGAAAAAAAAAAGGAAGAAAATGTAAAACAATTTTGTTTTGGTTTTTCTTTTTGTGAATGAAAAATAAGAACAAGAAAAAAAAAGTGAAGAAAATTAATTATTAATTTGCATCAGTACGTTTTTTTTTGTTCTTTTGCTTTTTGTTTTTTTTTTCAGATTTTCTATTTTAAATGAAAAACTTTGTTGTTTTTGTTGGTGTTGATAACTGGATGTCATTGACCTATGGTGTTATGGGTGTTTAAGATACCAGTATTAGTATAATAGTAATATAGTTCGTTCTATACAATAGTTTGTTATGCCAACTTCTAGTATAATATTTGTATATGGTTATATAAAAAACTGTCTTGTAAACAAACAACTTAGACGATCAAAATAACCCCAAAATTGCTTTTCCATGATAACACACAGAGAGAGAGAGAGAGTGTTTGACAAAGAAAGACAAAGAAAGAGACAGAGTAAAACTAACAATAATAACAAGAAATAGAAATGGAAAAGGCGTGGGGGGAGTGGGGTGTTAAAGGGGTTAGGAAAGAAGAAGAAATAACAAGAAAAGATTTCCTCTAAATACAAACAAAATCATGACAAATAATAATCGTTTTCGAAAAAAAACTATATAACATTGACTATTATTATTATATTTTGTTCAGCCTCCCATTTACTCACATTTTGTATATTCTATATAAAAAAAAAACAGAAAACTGTCCAAAATCTAAACACAAAACGAAGTGTTGTCCTTTCTAATATTATAGTGTTTTGTTGGATTCGTGTTACGAATATATAAAATAATCGTTGTATACTATTTACGTATATATATATAAATGTAATACTCATTCCCCTTTGCACAGATGTTATTTGTTATGTCACGTCTGGATCACGTATCAAATAGGAAGGAAGCTCATGACATGCTCATACATCAACGGTATATACACACTTACAATAAGAATGAATTTCTTTTTTTTTTTTTATATATATAAATGTATATAGGGAAAAAATTGAAAGAATAAAGTTTGAAGAGAGACAGTGAATGAGTAAGAGAAAGAGAGAGAGAGATAGAGAGGAAGTGGAAAATAAGGTCGTTCATTGCAGTCATAATTCAATAACAGAGTATCATATCGTTCACCAATTTCATTTTACATTCTTATAGCAAAAAAACCATTCCATTCTTTTTTGTCATCTCGTTTTTTTTTCTATATATAGACATCCTCTTTTTACACACACATACACACACACATACATACATAGATTTTAATATAACATTATGTATAATGATTGTAATCCAGAACTATTAGGGGAATCTCTCTTTTTGATTTGATCCTTGATGTTATATATATTTTTGTTTGTCTTGCATAAATTTCACAATACTTACTTCCGGGCTTTTTGTTTTTCTATATGACAAAGAAAGAAACAAAAAAATAATAAAAAATAAATGAATTTTTTTTTTGAAGATTCCCAATAAAATTTGACAGGAATTTTTTTTTATTCATTTTTATGAAAGTTTTTTTTTATCTTTCTCATGAAGTGAAATGGACCAAAATTGAAATGAAATATTTACACATTTGTTTCTTTTTTTTTTTTCTATACACAATGAAAATCTTTGTCATACTTTGGTTTATGAATAAAGATATGGTTAGTAAATTTTGAAAGCGGAAGTGAAGTACTAACCAATTTTTCTTTTCTTTTCTTTAGTTTTTTTTATTTTTGCCCCAACAAAAAAAACAAACAAATAAATAAAGAAAATTCTAGTGTTGTTGTTGTTCTTGTTGTTATTCTTAGTCGTATATTTGTCTTATTTTTTTTTTTGTTGTGGTTTCCTAAACAATAGAATCAATTTTAGTTTTTTTTTTCTTTCACTGTGTTCCAAAAATAAAAAAGAAAAGAAAACGGATAAAACTAGAAGTATTATGACGAAAGAGAAAATAAAGAAAAGAAAGAAAGAAAATAAAGAAAAGATGAAGAACTTTGAATATTTTTATACTTTTGTTTTGTTTTGTTTTGTTTTTTCTGTTATTGGATGGAGAGCTTTGGTTGGACAGAGAAAAATCTAAAGAAAAGCGACAAAGAGAAAAAGCGACAAATAGAAAGAAGAAGAAGAAGAAGAAGAAGAAGAAGAAGAAGAAGAAGAAGAAGAAGAAGAAGAAGAAGAAGAAGAAGAAGAAGAAGAAGAAGAAGATGAAGAAGAAGAAGAATGAAAATATAGAATGAGAAATTATACAAATTTTTTGGTTGTGTGTGTGCATAATATTGTATGTTATTGTACTTACTATGGAAAAACTTTAGAAAGAAAAAGAAAAAGAAGAACAAGAAAAAGAAAAAGAAGAAGTAAATAAGGAATGAAAAGAAAGAAGAAAAATATCAAATAAAATTTTATTTACTTTTATTACACAATGATATTTGTTTTTCTTTTTTTCGGTTACAATTTTCTTCTTGTTCTTGTTATTGTTGTTGTTCTATGTTGGTTGCCTTTTTCTTGGGTGATGGTGAAAACAAAAACAAAAACAAAAACAAAAAAAATAAAGAAAAAAATTCGTAACGGAAGTGGAAAAACGTTTTGTTGTCGCCCAGCGCACTAACGTCTTTTTTTCTTTTCTTTTCTTTTTTCATGTTTCTTCTTCTTCGTACCAGACACATTTATTTTATAGTGGAAAGAACAGCAACAACAACAATAACAACAACAAGAGAAAAATTATAACAAAAAATATAATATTTTTGGTCTGAATATCCTATACTTTATTCCTTAAAATAAAAGTTCACCAGTACCGACATAACTTTCAAATAAGAAAAAAAAAAGAAAAACAAAACAAACTGAGTCGTCTTATAAATCGATAACTTTTGTTTAATTTGTCTAATCATCAAAATTCCAGATGTTCCATGAATAGTAACATTTTGTACTCGAAGTGAAAATAATTCTTGTCAATAAAATTTATAAAAGTTAAACCTAATTAATGTTTTTTTCTTTATTTCTAAATTGAAAAATCAAAAGAAATAAAACAACAACAAAAAAAAACAAACTAAAAGTTTAATTAAAAAGAAAAATCTCCAAACTTTTTTTATTTTTTTTGTTTTTCTTTTGAAGAAAACGAAAAAAAAAAAACAAAAATGAATTCATTTAAAAAAAAGGATTTTCAGTCGACAAACGTTTGTTTGTTTGCAATGGTATTCGACGTCCCTGATCTACATTCTTCAGTGAACTAGAAGTGAATTGAATCAAAAAAAAAAAACAGAGAAGAAAAGAAACGAAAAAGTTGCATTTAGTAGAATAAAACCTGATGTTAATGTCAAGTGTTAGGGAATGGTTAAAAGTGGCAGGAAAGATGTGGAGGTGACTGCGACTGGTATATTTTAAACATTTTAGATTTTAAAGAGGTTTTTTTTTTCTTCTTCTTTCAATTTTCTTTGACATTGCATCCGACGATTTTATGTTCATTTCTTTTACTTCTTTTCTTTACTCGAATAGTGATTTAATGCTTTAACCGTTTTTTTTATATGTTTCTCTCTCTCTCCCTGTCTCTCCTTTAATTTTGAGTCAGCCATTTAATGACTGCTTATAGTGAACGGTTAATTGGTGGCGATGATTGATAGAAAGAACAGAAAAAATAATATCACCCGTATCACTTCAATTGTGTTTTTTTTTTGTTGTGTCGTTGGTTGATTCCATTAATGTACATTTAATTTCTAGTAAATGTTCATTGTTCCCTCTTGTCTTCTGTTTCTGTTTCTATATTTTTCTGTTTTTTTTTATATAAATATATTTTCTAAGAATTTAGAACAAGTCACGTAATGTATACAATAATTTAAATATAAGAGCTTTTTAACAATTTTCTTCTAGTGAAACAGAAAAATAGAATAGAGACAAGAGCAAGAAAAAAACTAAAAAAAAAAAAGAAAACAGAAGAAAAACAAAAGAAGAAGAAGAAGAAGAAAATAATAAATAGAGAAACTAAAAATTTTTTTGGTATGTTTTTGAACACAAACTAAAATATTATTATTCAAGTACTGCAGACATTGAAAATTTATTTTTGTTATATTTTTTTTTTTGTTTTCATTGTTTGTTTTTGTTGTTATTTGAATAAAGTAAAAAATAATTCTATACTTGAAGTTTCAGTGCAGAAGTGTAGAATAAACTTTTATTGTAATTATCATAAATGGAACAAAAAAAAAAGAAATGAAACTGAAGTGAAATGATCTCATCATTTTAATTGTCAAAATGGAAGCACAATTAAATTGTGTAAAAATTTAATGTTACCATAATTAAATCTTTACTAATTACACACTATAGACCTTTTCTATGCTCTTTGGTTAATTTAATTTGTTTCGTTTTTTTTTTTCATTTCTTTTTAATTATTAATTTACACAATATTGAACTTTAATTAATTTTCTTTGCTTGTTCGTAAGGAACCAATAAATTCACTTATCAATATTTTTTTTTTCATCTTCATTATTTGTATAAAGGAAAAATAACTTTTTTTATATAAATTTGTGTGTGTGTGTTTGTGTAGACTTAAAAAGGGATTACTCATTCCTGTTCTCCTTATTTTTTTTTTCTTTTCTTTTGGTACGTCTTGTGTGTGTTTGAACTAAAAAAAAAATAATAATAATAATAAAAAACGAGAAGAACGAAGAAGAAGAAAAAAAGAAGAAAATAAAGTAAAAATAAAAGAAGGTAAATTACAAAACGACGTTTTCTTACATAATCTCCTTTTCGTATTTTCTTTTTTCGTTTTTCTTTTCTTTCTTTTTTTTTCTTTAAAGAATAATAATGTATACTCAAGGACCAAAATTTTCTCTAATAATGTCCATCCCCCAGATGATTGCTAGTGACCCAAATTTTCTTTTTTTTTCCTTCTTTCTTCTTCTGCTGCTGCTTCTTCTTCTTCTTTTTTTTTTTTGGTTAAAAATGCTTTCAACTTAATTAGTTTTTTTATTTTATTTTATTTTTTCTTTATTCAAACCAAAGCGAACAGGAAGAAGAAGAAGAAGAAGAAGAAGAAGAAGAAGAAGAAGAAGAAGAAGAAGAAGAAGAAGAAGAAGAAGAAGAAGAAGAAGAAGAAGAAGAAGAAGAAGAAGAAGAAGAAGAAGAAGAAGAAGAAGAAGAAGAAGAAGAAGAAGAAGAAGAAGAAGAAGAAGAAGAAGAAGAAGAAGAAGAAGAAGAAGAAGAAGAAGAAGAAGAAGAAGAAGAAGAAAAAATGAGAATATATTCATCTTCGTCTTTGAAGCATTTTTTTTTATATTCTCTATTCGAAAGAAAAGTATTGAAGACGATGATTTTTCTTTCTCTATTCTTTTTCCGGTTTTCTTTTTGCTGTCCTTTGTTTTTTTTTTCTTCGTTTCTTTCATTCTTCTCTTAAACATCGAAATAAAAATCGTTTTCATACGGACAAAACCAATTAATTGATAGATTAAAAGAAAACGCAACTTACAAGAAACAAAAACAACAACAACAACAACAAAAACAAAAACAGCAACTACTCTCAATTGTGAGAAAAAGAAGGAAAACAAAATACAACAAAAAAAAAAAAAACTGGTCCAACAAAATGAAGATATTCGATTCTTCTGTTCGTTTTTTTTCTCCTTTTTTTTTTTTTTTTTAGATTAAAGAACGATTTATTTTCATCTTTTCCTTTAAAGAAGAAAAGTGTATAATATTTTCCAAACGTTAAACAATTACAAATCAATTTGATTTTGTGGTTTTTTATTTTTTTTTTTTTTCATTTTCTTTGTGAATTTTCCATTTTCCATTTTCCATTTTTTTTTTGCCTTACCCTTCATTTTTACTTTTTCACTTTTATTTATTTATTTATTTATTTTACGTCTTCTTCGTCTTCCCATTTTCTTTTTTTTTTTTTTTTGATTTCTTTTCTATTACATGAATATATTTACTTTAAATAAGACGTCTTTTTATATTTATGTTTAAACATAATATACATACATACACACATACATACATACATATATACATACACATGTAAATATAGCAATACAATATATAAACATAACGTACACATAACATAACATAACATAACATAATATAACGTACAATGTAACACCATATAAAGAATGAATTTATTATTATGTTTTCTTCTTATTTATATTTTGCTTTTCTTTTTGTAGCAACAGAAAAAAAAAAAAAAAGAAAAAGAAAAGAAAAGATTAAGTGAAAATAAGAATACAAAATGAAAGAGGTTGTTATGCGTTTATGTATTTTATATATTTTTGTGTGTAGATTTTCCTGTGTTTATATATTTTTTTTCCCTTTTTCCCTTTTTTCCCCTTTTTCCCTTTTATCCTTTTTTTTTGGTTTTCATTTTCTTTTCTCATTTTCTGATTGTAGAGAATATTATAAAATGTTTTCTATTTGTTACAACGAGAGTCAGTTTTGTGTTGGTTGTTGTTATTATTTTTTCTTTTTTTTTTTTGTAATTTGATGATGGAATGAGCGGGGTGGTCTCTATAGACAGATAACACATAAAAAACCGTAATATCAATTCTAAATCTTACACACACACATACATATTTCATATACAATAAAAATGTGTGTACCAAAAAGAAGATAAATGTGAAAAGTGAAGCTCACACTTTAGAAGAGAAGAAGAAGAAGAAGAAGAAGAAAAAGAAACTGATGAAAGAAAAACCGAAACGTTTTTATACGCAAAAATAATTTCTAAACTTCTAAATTTTTTATTTAGCCCAAGAATAGAATTCAAGATGAGTATAAAATGAAAATATCACGAACAACATTTTCTGTATATTTTCTTTATCTTCTTCTGTATTATATACATAAAGCCTCTGATTCAAATGGTCACATAATATAACGTCGTTCAACGACAAAAATCTACCCCTATATATGTAACATTCTACCACCCATATAGGAAAATCCCCCCCCACACATATTTTTTTTTTCTTCTTCTGAAAACGCCTTTCACTATTCTCTCTCTATCTTCTGATGCCCACACTTGAAATATATTTTTCTTTTTTTTTTCATTTCATTTCATTTCATTTCCATCCACAATGAATTCAGCTTCTTTTTTTTTTTTCTTCTCTTATTCGGAGACGACATATGTAGACATATGTATATATGATGGTAGAACAAGACTGAAGACAGCTTACGTATTCAACCCAAACAGAAAAAAAAAAAACAAAAAGAAAAAAAAAATTGAAAGAAAAAAAAAACAACAGCAGAAAAGGAAAAGAAAAAAAAAGAAACTGAAGAGAATTAAGAAAGAGTCAGAAGAAAAATGTATGAAGAAGAAGAAGAAGAAAAGAAAAAATAACGAAAATAATAAAAAATTCAGAACGCGAAATGTATCCGCGATTGGTGTGATATGAAAAATAGTTTACAATATTTGAAGTCATTTATCTTCTTACAACAGATTCTATTTTCTTTTTTACTCACTTCTTGTGTGTGTGTGTGTGTGTGTGTGTGCTTCATCTTTTTGTTGTTATATAAATTTTTATACGAATTTAAGACAATTGTAAATTCATTCTTTTTCTACATTTTGGTTTTTTTTTTTGTATTTTTGAGTTAAAATGTCCAATATAAATTATTTTCATTTCATTTCAGTCTATCTGTCCAATATATTTATAAAGTCTTGAGAAAAAAAAAAAAAACAAACCACAAAAGTAAGGTTGAATTTAAATCCAAAACCATTTTTCATCTAATCCATACATTTTTAGTCTGACTTATTTTTTTTTTGTTTTTATTTTCTATTCTCTTTGTTGTTGTTCCTTTTGTTTTTCCATTTTCATTTTAGTGATCCGTTACTTTTTTTTTTTGCTTCTCTTTTTCATTTTCTTTTTTTTTTTTTTTTGGTTTAGCTTTTTAGTGTTGTTGTTGTTGTTCTATAGAGTCACTGTTTGTTGCTGTTCGTTTGTTTGTGGTAAAAACGTGCTCGCAACAAAAAGAATAACTTTGAAAGAAATAAAAAAAAAAAACGAGGGAATAAATAAGAAAATAAAACGAAAGAAAATAAAATATTAATAAATGTAAGAGAGAAATAATAAAAAAAAAAAATACAAAAACAAAAAAAAATCCCTTTCTGTACAACAACAACAACAAAAAAAAAGTGAGATATGAGAAAGATTATTGCATATCTTTCGTACTGTATTTTAAAATTCAGTTGTGATATCAAAAAAAATATTTATTATTGTGTTATCAGCATCATCACCATAATAATCATCATCATCTTCATCACCATCATCATCATCATCATCATCATCATCATCATCATCATCATCATCATCATCATCATCATATTATGTTAATATTTGTTGTTATAAAATATCAAACGACAAATTTCTATCATTTTTCAAAACATTAAATATTTCACTACAGGGAAGAAGAAGAACAAGAAGAAAAAGAGGAAAATTAGGAAAAAGTAGCAATAACAGAGTACATCATCCTTTACTATCCTTAGAAAAAAAAAACTTTTTACAGAAAATATTATAGAAAATTCCCTTGTCAATTATCCGATCCCTTATGATATGTTTCCTTGTGAATAGTTTTCTTGTTGTTATTTTTGTACTTGTTTTATAGTATTTTAATTGGTCACCCGAGTAAACTCGAGAATTATTTAAAAGGATTATTATCACTCTACAACTATTGCCATTACTATTTACGATTGTATCCATTTATTTCTTTTTCATAATTTTTTCTTTGTCACTCATGTTGTAGTAAATTGTAGTTGTTGTAGTTGTATATACAATAATCCATATAAATAATATGATTTAATGACAAAAACTATAAACTAAATACAAGACAATATAAATATGTTTATGATTTATTTATGATAAATTGGTTTTTCCTGGTTTCCATTTACGCATTATTGGGAGAAAATCAAAAAATCAAAAACTAAAATTTATTGTCTTTTTCTCGTATTTTGATATTCGATGATAATTTTCTTTCATACTATTCTTCATTCTATTGGATAAATATTCTTCCATTGTGTATTCGTGTGTTTGTATGTTTGTGTGTTTCTATGTTTAAATTGGAGAATGTGCTTTTTTTTTCTTTTGTTCGTATGCCTACACATATGTGTGTGCGTGTGTATGTGTAAAAGTATGAAGAATATACGAGGCATATATAAGGGTGGGAGGGATGAAAAAAAAAAGGTGCAGAGAGAAAAAAAAATCGTTTAATTAAATTTGATGGTGATAAAAGAAAATAGACAGAATGTTTGATTTTTATACATTTACTACTATTTGATTTTTATCTTTGGTATAAATAGAGGAGATGTCAGTTAAGATTTTCCTTCTTCTTCTTTCTGTTTTTTTTTTTTTTTTACAAAGATTTTATCTTGGAATCTCTCTTTGTGTCTGTATGCGTGTGTGTGTGTGTGTTTGATTTTAGTTTTATAACTTTTTTGTTTTCTTTTGTTTTTTTTTCTGTTTGTTTGGATCTAAATTTTTTTTTTTTTTTTTGGTCACTCCACTTTTTTCTCTGTCTCTTCATTTTTATTTCATTTCATATGTCGCAGGTCTTTTGCAACACCGAATCTGGAAACTCAATTATTTAGTTTTGAAAATGATTATATTTTATATAAAGTTTAAATTGAAAATTGACTTTCTTCACTTTTTTTTGTTGTCTGTTGGTTTCCTTGGTTTGTTTGCCTTGTTCTTGTTTATTTTAATCGCTTAATGTTCATCTTATGCGGCAATATTATAATTAACTTTTTTCTTTTCCTTCAAGTGAATACAGTGAAGAAAAAAAGACAAATTTAAAGTCTGAGAAAAATTGAGGAAGGATGAACAAAAAATGTAAGGTGCAAGTAACTTAAAGTCTATCAATTTTTCTCACCTTCATTTTAATCAAATATTCACGGGATAAAGGTAAAAGTTTTTAAATAAATCAGATGGTACCATAACAAAAAGAAAAAATATGAAATTATTTCTTTCATTTTGTTCAAAGATTTTTTTTTCTTTCTTTCTGTTTTTTTTTTTCTTTTCTTGAATTTTTAAAAATTATAAAATTTTAATTTTAATATTTTTCGTGTAAACGTACATAAGCACGTATAATTTTTCCTTCCAAAAATATGGTTGACAAAATGGCAACATAAATACACAAAGAAACACACACACACACACACATATACAGATAGATAATAATCTATATATCATCTAATTCCGCACATATTTTCCAATCTTGTTTATTATGGAATTCGCATATCGCATAGACAAAATAAGATTAATTTATTATATTTTATAAACAACAAAAGCAAAATTTTATGTCATATTATATGAAGGGCCAAGTATAAATACAAATACACACATACACATGCATAGTAGGGGTGGGGTATTTGTATAAATATCTACACACAATACAATAATATAGTAAAATTTTCGTATAGAAAGCTGTTTCATGTAAACATTAATTTATTATAATTTTATAGTTTTGTACGTAACGTAATTATAGGTACTAAATCTATCTAAATTTTATAGTTGAACTGTCAATTTAAATTTTACGTATAATGTCAGTCACCATTTATGAGCGATGCGATGTATTTATTATTAAGTTAAATTTTTTTAATTAAATGAGAGAAACAGACAGGGACTAGAGAGAGATAGATTGGCATTGTGAATAATTCTCCACTATCAATTCTATGTACGTTAACTAATGAAACGTTTATATGAGTTTATAATAATAATAAATGAGTAATACGATGTTAACTCTTTGTACAAAGTTTAGTTAATTTAGTTTTCTGTCAAACCAAAAATATTAAAAAAAAAAAAACAAAAAACAAAAAAGAAAAACTAAACAAGAGCCAAACACAGAGAAATTTAGAACATTTTGTTATCTCATTCCACCAATTTTCGAAAAATATTTTCGTCATATCCTTGAATATTGGCCCCATTTAAAACTATTACAAAGAGGATATACATTCAAGAGGGGTTAATTGATTATATTTGCATGACAAGGAATGTTTTTGTTTCTTCTTATTCTTATGTTTTATATAACTAACTATATATTATGTATAGAAGAATTTTGGTACATTGTATTGTGACCAGGACGATCTATAAATAAATTTTGACAAAATAATATTTTCTTTATTTAAAAAAAAAAAAAAAGTCAAAACAAAGAAAAAAAAAACAACAAAAATTTTTGAAAGAGAAAAATAATAATGCAGAGAGAGAGAGAGAAAGTACGGATATTTAAACATGAAGAAATTCATAAATCATTTTGTGTATAGAGAAAAAGAAAAATGATCGTGCAAATTGTGTGTGTGTGTGTATGTGTGTTTGTCATCAATTGAATCATCATCATTTTCACTTTAGAATTTTCAAAAAATCTTCTCTAAAATATACAACTTAAGAAAATGAAACTAGTCCAGATAGATAGAAAATGTGAAAAAAAGTAAAGTGAAAAATAAATAAAGAATAACAAGAATTTCCACAAGAAAAATGTCGCATAAGTCAAATTAAATTGTTTTCTTTTTTTTTTTTGTTTATTTTTATTTTGTAGAAAATGCAACGTTAATGGTGACATGGCATTACACAACAGAAAACTATTTTTGTTTCATCTTTTTTCTTTTTCATTTTTTTTTATGTGCTGACGGGGTTGTCCAATTAAATTTTTTTCTTTTTTTTTTCATGATATAAAATTGGATAAGTGAAGAAAAAAAATAAAAAATAAATAGAATATTTTTTTTAAACAAACAAATAAATAAACAAACAACAACAACAAAAAATACATCAAAACAAAACAAAACAAAAAATAAAAACAGTATAAAAATAAAATATTTAAAAGTCTGTCAGATAAAACATTATAAATATTGTTCTATATACAAATACAGATAATAAATGTTCAACACAACCAACACATTGGAACGCAGTGAAAAAATATTAAACATTTTTTTTTTTCGATTGTTATTGTTGTTTGTTACTCTCCTGAGGGTATAACTTCCTCTTTTTTTTCGCCCCACACCCCTTTAAATACATTTTTTTTTTGTTGTTCTGCATTAAACTTTTCGCTTCAAACAAGTTAAAAGAGCAATAAAGCTTCAAATCACAGCAAATAAAAAAAAACAAAAAAAAAAAAAACGAAACAATTCAGAAAGAAAAACAAGAAAGGAAATGGAAAAAAAGAATACTACAAGTGGGAAAGGAACAACAAAAAAAGAAAGAAAAAGTAAAACAAAATTATAGCCAATTGTCGTAAATTGGTTCATTAACAACCAATTAAAAAATGTAATTGAATTGTAATTAAATAATTATTATTATTTTATAGACGATAGTTTAGAGTTTTTTTTTTCGTCTTAAGTTGGTTTTTTCTATTTTGTTTCTGTTTGGATTTTTTTATTTAAAAACAAAAACAGGAACAACAACAACAACACCAGTTCTCTTGAAAATAATTTGTACAGATTTAACTTTTTCTTCTACTGTACCCGGCTTTGGTATTTTATTACAAGTTTTTTCTCTTTTCATTTTGTCTTTGATAGATTTATTGCTAGCTAATTTTTTTTTCTTTTGTTATTTATTTATAGAAATAATTGCATGATTTCGTAAAATATACATTTAATTATTGAATGTAATTATCGAAAAGCTTTTTTACAGTTTACAATTTATACAAACACTAGAAACATCTGCACATTAATGATGACGTATGTATGTGTGTGTGTGTGTGCATTTGTGTTTGAATTGGATAATGACGAGAATGGGAATTATTTGTTTGTAAATTTGTAAATATTCAACATAATAATTAAAATATATTTATTTAGAGTCTAATGAAAATACACACATATTTTATGTATACATTTTAACCCGCACAATTTACTTTCTTTTAATCATTTTTTTTCTATTTATGTTTATTGACGTTATTATTCCAAATTTTAATTTAATTTTACAAATTTACTGGTCTAATGAAAAAATTAATAATTAATTGTGTCAAATAACAAGTCATGTATAAATGTTCAAATTTTTATGATTACGCTGAATATAAATGCTAATCGAATTTCATTTCATTTTATATAAAATTTATACTGGGATTTTGTAATTGACAAATAAACGTCATTAAAAAATCAAATACCAATAGAATGTACATAAAATTGTGGTAATTGGTAAAATAATGAAACGATACATTTTGGTCATCCCTATTTATTATATTCACACAAACAAATTAGAGAGAGAGAGAGAAAAAGAGAGAGAAATAACCCAAATTAGACCAACATTTAATGTAAAATGCATAAGTTGAAAAAATGGAAAACAGACAACACACTACACACACATACAAATATGTGTATCATATTTTTGATTTAAGTACAGATAAAACATGTGCACTAAAAAAAAAACACAAAATAACAGAAAACAAAAAAAAAAACAACAGACAACAAATAAAAAACAAAAAAAAAGAACAACCCACCTCATCCTCATATTTTTACACAATACAATTTTAACTTGACTTCACAGTCAGAAAATAATACCCACAGATTCAGATTTATTAAGGGATGAAAAAAAAAAAAGCAGAAATAAATAAATAAAAAACAAAAAAAAAAATTGTTGGGCTTAAATTTGAATAAAAAAAAAAAGAAACAACGAACAAAAAATAAAAATATATAAATATAATTTGAGGGGTAGAAATTGAAGAAGAAGAAGAAGAAACAAAAAAAAAACACGATGCAAAATTTAGTAAAAAAAGCAAAAATAAAAAAATAAAAGAGGAATGTAAACAACAACCAAAAATCGTTTTTTGTCCTTTTTTTTTTTTTTTTGCTTTTCTTCTTTTCCTTATTTTTCGTTTTCGAATTTTCTTCATTTTCAGTCATCTCTGGTTACGATTTATTATATCAAAATGTGAATAATGGTTTTAAAATCTTTTCTATTTTCATTTTTCTCATTTTTCTCATATTTTCTCATATTTTCATTTATTTTTTTTTTGTTCTTTGGTTCTTTCTTACACTAAACTCTTGTGAAGCCCTTCACTCTTGTGATGGAGTATATATGGATATGGAATATATAGAAGAATGATGGTCCATAAAATAATAAAACTATAAAGCAGAAAATGTGACATGCATCCGTAAATATATATTTTCTCTCTCTCTCTCTCTCTCTCTCTCTCTCTCTCTCTCTTTATATATTCATAAGAATGAGAATAAGAAACGATAGAAAGAGAAAAATGATAAGGACAACACTGACGATATACACCACAAAACACTAACGAATAAAAAGAACAAGAAAATATATAAAGAAGAGGCAGTAGACAAAAACAACAATGAAAGAATGAAAAAAGAAAAAAAAAAAAAAAAAGGAAAAAATTGAAATCATAAAGCCATTGAGAGAAAGGGGAGGAAAGTGCTGTCTCGGTGGTACTTATAAAAGTGAAGAGGAAATTAAATGGTTAAGACATTAAGTGGTGCCCAGAGATTATAAAATGTTACAAGATGTGACTCTTCAATTTAGATTTTCTTACATTAAATTTCATTATCCTTTTTTATTATTATTATAAATTTTATTTATTTATTTCTTTTATTTATTTACATAAAAGATTGTTGAAAATTGGCGGCAAGAGATGAATAAGTTATGACGTAAGGATGAAGGAGAAAAAAATATATACGCAGAATTCACTTCAATCAAACGTTCGATTTATTATGATTTAATTTCATTTCTATAAATACAAAATTTTTTGTCTATCAATACCGCCAAAGTCTCATTAACTTTTAGTTAAGTTTTTTTTAAGCTTTTCCGACTTTACATAAAACAAGAAAAAACAATCAACAAAAATAAAAAAAAAAGTAAGAACAACAAAAAGTTTTTTCCTTCAGTTTGTAATTTTTTTTTTTTTTTTAAAATAAAAATTTTGGTTGCTAAAAATAAAAAAAAAAGTAAACTAAATTAAGTTATACAGAATAAAGTTATTATAAGATACGAATAACAAAACTATATTTATTTTATAACCATAATAATATTTTATTCCTTCATCTTCATCTTAATAATTTTGTTTGTTTTGTTTTGTTTCTTTTCTTTACTTTATTTGTTTGTTTTTGTTTTGCTTTTGTTTTTGTTTTTGTTTTTGATTTTGTTTTTTATTTGATTTTGTGTTTCCGTGAATTTATATGAAAAAATTTACAACATTCATGGAATAAAAAAAAAATATATAGGAAACGGAATAAAAAAAACAAAAATTCTTATAAACACAAGTAAAAATCGTGACTTCCTTTTCACACAAAATTTTTTTTACCGGCTCATCTTCAATACGTTTCAATATAGATATTTTTTTTTGTTGTTGTTTTGTTTTCTTTTGTTTTGTTTGAAGTGGACGTGTATAAGTGAGTTTAGTAAAAGTAAAACAAATATTTTATATTTATTATTTGTTAGATGAAAGAGGAAAAGAAAAAGGAAGAAAAAGAAACAAAACTAAAACCAGATTTTCTTCTAAGTATAATATTAAAGTCTTTATGAATTGGGGTCACGGCAAAACGATCTGTCGATTATTCCCAAACAATGAAAGAAAAAGAAAAAAGAACAAGATTAACTGGGTGGCCCTCAAGGCATGAAAGGAAAAGAAGGAAAAAAGAAAAAAAAATAGTCCATGAGGTTAAATTTCTTTTCGTTTCAGTTTTTCTTTCCTTATTTTTTTCATCTCTCCAATATAAGGATTTCAAAAGTTAATGCTCAATGGTTTTTGGTACGTAACGATGGATTTCGACGACGGGAACGCTTTTATATATACATTTATACATATATATATAAGAAGTTGTGGTTTTGTATTGGATTATCCCCAAAGGAGAATATAAGCTCATCCTTATCTATATCTATATTTAAGGATATACTTCAATAAGATATCACGAAAACAAATGAATTGTATCATCAGTATGGAGTATTATATATTAACCTAACCATTCGTCATCAAGGATAACCTAAAAATGTGTAATCCAATCGTTTAAAATTAAAACCGTCAATTATGATATCTTCATTTATATTTAGATAAAAAAGGAAGAAAAAAATAAAAATCTAATGTCGATTTTCATTTATTATTATCTAAATTAAAATCTAATCAAATAAATATTTTAATCAATTCATTCACCTTTCAAAACTTAACACATTTGAAATCAGATCAAACCAGAATATTTTTTACTTAGAAAATTCATTCATAAAAATTAATCAAAATATTTTCATTATGATTTATTTGTTTAATTTCTTATGTGAGGAAAAATTCAATTCAATTTAGTAAAGTTTAAATTCTATTTTATATTTTGTATAATAGTTTAGATTTTTGGTATGCAATTTGGACAGTTCTCTAAAATATTATAAATATTAGTTTAAACTTTATAAATGGATATGGTGAAAAAACAAAAAAATTTTCTCTCATCCTATTTTAACCTAATTTTTCATTCTACACACACACACACACACACACACATACACACACACACACACACACACACACACACACACACACACACACACACACACACACACACACACACACACACACACACACACACACACACACACACACACACACACACACACACACACACACACACACACACACACACACACACACACACACACACACACACACACACACACACACACACACACACACACACACACACACACACACACACACACACACACACACACACACACACACACACACACACACACACACACACACACACACACACACACACACACACACACACACACACACACACACACACACACACACACACACACACACACACACACACACACACACACACACACACACACAATAGTATTTGATTCAAATTTTCTGTATAGTGCCAGTCGATTTGACACAAATTTCTCTTATCGATGCCAATATCTATATTGTGGCTTTACAGTTTATGGTTGTTCAATTTCAATCTATGTAAAATGAAAATCAGAGATACAATATATAGAAGCAGGATATTGAATTTAGAAGAGAAAAGGATTTATAGATAAATTCAGTTTTTACTTCTTACATTAAATTACGATGAACAAACAACAAACCAAGAAAAAATTAAAACTAAAATTTAGTTAAAAATGAAAATTGACGTTAAGTGAAATGAAATTTAAAATTTTTTAATTTAATAAAAATTATTGTATTTGCATTTTCTTTTTTCAACTTTTTCATTTTTTCTTTTAAATGGGATTTATGTCGTCTATCTCCTTTTAAAAAAACATTAAAATAATATGCGCTTCACAGAATCTAATGTTGAATATGGTCGCATATATATAATTCATTGAATTCCTCTTATTTTTCGTTATCATTTTTTTTTTCTTCTGTTTTTTTATTTTTTTTTTTTTTTGAATTTTCCATTTTCCATTCTTTGTTTTTTTTTTTTTTTTTGTATTTTTTTTATTATAGGCCATTTATTTAAATTTATGTATTTTAATCTGCGCAAACGCATTAATATTTATATACATAAATATATACAGACATACATATTTATTTTTTTCTCATTCCGACCTACTAAAAAAAATAATTTTTTTTTTCTTCTTCTTCCTTTTTGTTCACTTTAAAAACTTTAGCGATAGTCAAAAAAACAAATGAAATAAAAAATATAATATGCGAATGTTATTCTATATTTGAGTTGAGAATAAAATGAGAGTATACAATACTTGAATACCCCTCCTACCAACTGTTTTTCACCACATTCATAATGTTATTTTTTGGAATAATTTTTGTCTACACTCTATCACTCTACACTCTACACTCGAAACTCGACACTTTACTTTAACCCATTGAAATATTTATCATAATCACCAGTATTGTTTTTTTTTTTTGGTTTTGTTTCATAGTTGTCCATCTGTATATTGTTATTATTAGAAAATAAATTAAAAATTTTTACATTTAAATGGAAGGGGCAAAAAAAAAAAGAAGAAAAAAGAAGAAGAAGAAGTACAGACAAAAAAAAAACACAACCATCATCATTTCCCCCTATTAACCAAACAATTTTTTTTTTGTAGAAAAAATTTCCGTTTCCATTGTTAAATTTTATATTATGTAAAATATCGCGTGAATGTTGACTTTTCCATAATCATTTGAACTTTCTAAAGATAATTTCTTCGTTGTTGGATAATAAATAATCAAAGTTTACCAAAATTAATTACTATTTTCTTGTCTTTCAGTATTTTTCCCATCTTATGAAAATATATAAAAAAAAAATAAAAATAAATATTAATACAATACACAGAACATCTAAATATATATACACAAACATACACATATAATAATATTCTCATTCCATTTAATATTAAATATAACAATATAACACCAGGAGGTTAGGTAACTGCAACAATAAGTAATATCTTATCTGACCTTAAAGCTCATAGCTTTCAACCGCACATAAAGGATATAAATAAAATACACGTTCTATCGTCTACTTAAGATCCCTGATTCGCCTTGATTTCCTTCTTTACCTGATTTACATAAACAAATATTTGATTACATTAGTTCAAGTGAGTGGAATAGATGAGAATTGTATATATATAGAAAGAGTATATTTGGGGTCGTAGTTTGTTGAATAATATCAAGACCATATAACGTTGAATTTAAGAGGTGGAGTGATCTTATATATATATATACATATATATACATATATATACATATGTATATAGTCAATGTATACATACAGACATAATACAGAAAATTATATCGATTTGTCTGTTTTGTATGTTTAAATAGAGTTAATGGGTTAACAAATGTCAGACAACATAGAAAACTTAGATCTTTAATCATTCGTAAAGAAAAAAAAAAAAAAAAAGGAAAAAAGAAAAGAAAAAAGAAAAGAAAAAAGAAATCAAAAAGGAAAAAAAAAAAGAAAAAAGAAAAACTTCTTACACTTATGATAAAAACGTGAAGAAAGGAAAGATAAATGATCGTTTTATATTAATATTTTTTTGTTTTTGTTATTTTTACTTGAGACTTCCTTTGATATTATTAAATAAGAAAATAGAAACAAAATTGTTTTAATCATTAAATCATTTTCATCATCATCATCATTTAATATATTATTTAGATCAATTACGTTTATAATGTCAGTGCGAGCTGTCGAAATCAATAAAAAAAAATAAAACAAAAAAAAATTGTAATTCCGTTTTTCTTTTTATATTCACCTCTCTCGCTCTCCTTCTCACGATTCTTCATTTTCTTCTCTTTTCATATAAAGTTTTTTGTTCCATTTTTTTTTATTTTTATTTTTACTTAACATATGCGCCCCTATCGTCAAAAATATGTAACATTTGTTTTTGACAATAATAAAACTAAAAGTTCCATTCTTCTTTATTCGTCTTTTTTTTTATATTCTTTTTTACTCTCTCACTTTCTCTTTTGCTCTCTGTTTCTCTCTTTCGTTCAAGTTCTAGCCCTGTTCATTTCATTTAGTATTATTATTATTATTATTATTATTATTATTATTATTGTTATTATAATTCTGTTCGTCTTCTTTTACCCAAAAAAAAAATATATTAAGGAAAATAGAAAAGAAAATAAAAGGGGAAGAAATGAAAAAAAAACAAAAAAAGAAATGAAATGAAAAGAAAAGAAATCTCTTAGATCAAATTATACCCTTAAACACACCTAAATTATTTTATTTGTATCCAGTTCAAAGTGTTATCGGATAATAGAGACCAATTGTTTATCTAAAATGGATTCAACCAACTCAACTCAACTCCTTTACTCGACTATCATTTTGTTAAATGTACTCTACCTTCCTTTTCTTTCCCACCCCTCCCATCACAAACACACACTTAAACTTTGTTAAAGCATTTCCACAATCCAGACCAATTACATTGCAAAACTGTCTAAATATGTAATCCATTTATGTTTATGGAATAAATTTATATGTTTGAACCATTTAATGTTGTTGCTGTTGTTGTTAGTGTTGTTGTTTTTGTTGCTGTTATATTCTTGTTATGTTGTTTATTTTTATTATTTCTGGTTGTTCATTTTCATTTTCCCATTTTCTTTTTTCTTGTTGTTGTTGTTGTTGTTGGTGTTTATTTATATTTTTTTTTTCAGTGCGTAATGCGAAAATTCAAGCATAAAATCATATATACGGCGTAAGAGTGAGTGAAAGAGGGATAGAGAGAGAAAAAAAAACGTAAAAGAAGCAAAATGTTAATGATAATTATTCTCATTTAAAATTTGATGAAGCAACTCAATTGAGAGGTTTTTGCTTTCCTTGACAGGAAGTAATTTTAATAATATTCTAATTTCGGTATATGAAGAAAAAAAAAAAAACAGAAGAAAATATTAAATTAAATATAAAATGAAATATTTTTAGAAGTGACTTAACTGCCTTTAAAAATAAAAAAAAAAAAAAAAAAGGGATCTAATAAATAATGTCTGCGATGAATCAGCGATAATTTAAATATGTGCGATGGTGTAAAAAAAAAAAAATAAAAAATACTCAACCCTCCACCCTGTCAATGTTATCAATATCCGGCAATTTTTTCTTTCCTCCATTTTTTGTGTTTTTTTTCTTTTTTTTTTTTCGTATTTTATTTAATTTTTAGTATGCGGACATCAATAACCTTTTAATAAAAATAAAAAAAAGAAACGAAAGTATGAAACGTAAATAAAAAAAATAGAAAACATAATTCAAAAAAAAAAAGGAAAAAGAAAATGAAGAAAAAAAATAAGATAATCTCCTTTCGACATTTGACGCTCAGCTATAATCTTTGTCATACTAATTTGTTAAAAACGTTCTCAACTTTTTTCTTTTTCCCTTTTATTTTTTTTTTTCTCTGCCACTCTTTGCTTCATCTTCTTATGCCAACCTCCTCCTCTCCACTGACAGATATGTACAAATTTTCATCATTTTTCTTTTATAATCCGTACATTTGCTGTGAGGAGTAGAAAAGGATTTCGTTTCATTTCTTTTTTATTTTATTTTAAGTTGATAGATAAAAATTTTCCTCATTGGTGTTAAGGAGAGAAAAATCTCAATATATCCTCTTGATGGCTTAACCCACTAATGGTTAATCAAATGATATTTAAATACGATTTGTGTGGGATTTCTCTTCCTTTTTTTTTTTTTCATTTTTTTTATTTTTTATTATTATTAAAAAAGAGAAAGAAAAAAATGAAAAATAAAAATAAACGATTTCATAATTTCCATTTAAAGAGAAAGATCAAAGTGGGAAATGTGAAAATAACCCCAGACGTTTTTTTTTTTCATTTATTCATTTTTCATTTTTTGTTGTTGTTGTTGTTGTTGTTGTTGTTGTTGTTGTTGTTGTTTTGTATTCTACCCTCACTGTATGATGAATATTTATTATATTTTGATTGGTGTGAATGAGTTTTTAATGTTTTAAGGTTTTAAAGCATTTAAATTCAATAATATTAAATTATATTTTTATGGATTTTCCATAAAAAAAAAAAAACAAAAAATGCAAAAATAAATAAAAATTGGGGGGAAAAAATAAAATTTTCATGTAATTTATTATTGCCGCCAAAAAATCGAAAATAATCCTAAATTTATTTCTATTAAATACAGAAGGAAGAATAACATAAAAAAAAACAAACAAACAAACAAACAGAGAATATTTTGTTACGTTAAAATTGTTACACCAATACTAATACAATGAAAAATGCGTATCAATCGTGTTTAAGTGGAGGCGCCAAAAAATACATAAAATAATAACATTTCTTCTTTTTGTGTGTTTACAAATTGCGTCATTTCAATTATTTGAATTAAATCAGAATAATAATAAAATAATCCTTGATTTATACAATAATAATAATAATCACAACAACAACAACAACAACAACAATAACAACAATAACAACAATCAAATAAACAAACAAACAAAAAAAAAAAGAAGCAACCAAAAATTGTATTATGATTTATAATGTTAATAAAAAGGACATCAATTTTGTATAACATTTGGTTTCACAAACAGTAACACACACATACACAGACACAAATAAAAAAAATCATTAATTAAATTAATTAATTTTCTATTAATTTTATTATAAAATATATAATTTGAATTGAAAATAATAAATAATGACAAAATATTTAATAATTATGAATTAAATGAAATGAATTAAATTATTAACGTTAAAATTAGAAATGATTTTCATTTGTTACTGTTTTTTTTTTTTTTATATAAATGATTTTTACACAATATTTGATTAAAGAAATTTGTCTTAATCTGATGTCAGATTAATTTCAACAAAAGTTTCTTATTGTAACTCAAGTTCTTCATATTAAATCCTTACAAAAATACTACTTAAAGTATTCGATAATCATTCTTCGGTTAATAAATTTTCTGTATACGTTTGAAAAGAGTTGAAGTTTCATTAAATATATTCGATGATTTCTTATTTCTTTTCCCAACCCCCCCCATCACATTATTCCTTTTGTTTCAATCCGCACTCTAACTGATTGACAGATTGTTTCAATATAATAATTATTGCGTTTTTATATAAAAGTTAAATAATAAATTAAGTGAAATTCTTTTGAATTAATTATAAAAGTTTATATATTTGACAGATTTAACGTCTCTATACTTTTTGTTCATCTAATATAGAAAATTTTAAATGACTTTTTTCCTTCAATATAGAAAATGTGTTTGTTTTTTTTTTTACTCCTTCACCATCACCACCATCGACTCCTTCACAAAAAATACCATTTACATTTTTGGTTATAAAAAAAACAACAACGAAGTAAATACGGTAAAAATTTTAACAGTAATTTGTCAATTTGTCAATAAATATATGAAAATTTCAAATGTCAATTAAGTTAAATTCAATCTGTTGTTATTCTTACGTTCAACATCCTAGTTTATATTTTTTTTTTCGTTCTTCTCTTATTCTTTGTAACTTCATGAAAATGACAAAATAATAAGACACGCATACGTAATCGCTTGATAAATTTGCTAACAAAAAAAAGGCATAAAGTTTGTGTTTCTTTTGTTTTTTTTTTCTTCTTTCAATCCCCCTTTTCTCATCTCTTGTTGAAATTGTGTCGTATACTTGTAAAATGACAAAAATGTAAAATGACAAAAAAAAAAAGCAAACAAACAAACAAACAACGAATAGGAAAGTAGAATAAAATATAAGAATAAAAAGTAGAAAGATTTTACATTTTATCTATTAAATTATATCCTTTTGCTTTTAAGAAATTTTAGATAATCAATATGGATATGGGCTTTAATGTAATACCTAAACATTTATTCATTATATGTACGTAAAACAATGTCTTAGTCATTTATATATGCTCACTTGAAGCTTATCTAAATACAATGTTTGTATTTAACTATTAAATATATAACCGTAAATGTCTAACACTAAATATAATTAAAATAAAGTTAATTATTAAACAAAACAAAATAAACTTTTATATTATAAATAATTTAAAGTCTATTAAATTTCAATTAAAATAAATTTCAGTTAATTATTTATTCCTTTGAAAGTTTTATTATTGGTTGAAGTAAAAAAAAAAAACAAACACCAAACAATTTAAATTAAAACAATAAATTTTACCTGAAATCCATCATAAGTCCATGAACCAAATTTCATTTCACATCGTTGATCATCAAATGGAAACCAAGTTATATCAATTTTACATGTTGATTTAAAAATTCCCGGTGGTACATATAAACATGATCCATTTTGTCTGACCACTACATTTGTTGGATATGTACCATCAAATCCTTCATCAGCACTGTAAATATTAAAAAAAAATTTCATTAATAAATAAAACAAGAATCGGAGTTTTTTAATTTGAAAGGGAATAATTTTTTAAAAATTTTTTTAATTAGATTAATTAACATTTTCTCACACAATAAGTTTGATTTAATAATTGACTTAGCGTGTCTTATGACAAACTGTTTAGATTATTCATTTAAAGTCGGGGATTTCTGATTTTAATGGATCACAATTAATATTTTCGTCAAGATTTAAACTCGTAACTTTTTACGTATAAGTAGAGGTTGTTGTAATTATTATTATTGGTAAGTGCAAAACTAATTCGTAAGAACATTTGAAAAACAAAAATGGATTTCTGAGTGAAAATAAAAATTTAAAGTTTTTTGAAGAATTTTAAAAGCTTCCTTGAAGTCCATCATAAGACAGAAATTAGTAGAACCGAAAATCTAAAAGTTTTGTAAAACTAAAAAAAAATCATATTTCTGAATTATTTGTAGTCTTCCATCTGTAAATAGTCAAATAATAAAAACAATAAATAACGTAAACCAAACTAGAATTAATTACAAAGGAAAAAAGGAGAAACACACAATTGAAAATAAATAACAATTGATGTAATTTATTTTGACTGTTGTAATGAGATTATGGTTGACCATCTTGTTAATTTTCAACAATATACAAAATATTTATAATAACAATATTCATATCACACCCAAACCATAATTTTAAAATAGACAACTAAAATATAGCTAAACCCATTTATAAACCCCACTATAAAACACATATTCACACACACACATAAAAAAAAAACACATCAGATCAGAATGAAGAAAAACGAAAAAAAAAACGTTTCATTTAAGCAGAATGGAGAAAGGGAGACAGAGAGAGAGGGAGAGAGAGTTTGAGATGAAATATTGTTTGCCAGATTTTATTTATATATTTTATTTGATTAGTTACATAAGCGTATGGTGAGCTTTTTTGTATTTGTGCTTTTTTTTTCTTCTTTTCTTTGATTTTAATATTCCAAAAATATAAAATTGTATTTATATGGATCACATATAATTTATATTGTGATGAATAAAGTTTAAATCAAAATCATTACAACAATTTTACTGTAGCTTTTATTTCATCTTTTTTTCCTTTCATTTCTTTATTTTCATTTTTTTTTTGAAGATGTTGTTGTGGTTGTTGTTGTTGTTGTTGTTGCCTCCTTCTAAGTAAATAAATTATTTATTTTTCTTCTGTTGTTATTGCCACTGCTGTTGTTGTTGTTATTGTTGAGATTTTCTATTTTATCTCTTATATGCTTTTCCTTTTTTTTTTTTTCATCTTTTCTTAACATAAAAGTGGATTTCGATGAGAGGATTTCTGCATTTTGGATGAAAGCACTAAGACGATATTTGTTTATTTTTTCTTTTTTTTTTTGTCATCTTCTACATTGGGATGTAAATGGAGGAAGAAAAAAAAATACAATTTTGTAAACGATTTTCTTCTTTTCAAAACATTACATAAGAGTTTTACATTTTTCATTAAATTATTTATTATTTTTTTGTATTTTATTTGTCTCTTAAATTAATTACATGTGGCAGACACTTTCATCACAACATGTAATGAGTGATTAAAGCTTTTCAACCGTGCTTTATCATTGTCCAATTGTCCAGTTTATGTGACACATTTAACAAGACGGAATTTTTTTAAATAAATACAATTTCCTTTTTCACATTTTATTTTATAATTAAATTTTCAAATGAATTTCTTATTTTACTTTCGTCAATGTTAGGACTGATAAAATTATTTTTCCAATAGACTTTATTGTTTCTTTTAAAATTAAAATTCAATCATTTTAGGTTAAAAGGTCAAAAATATTTTTTGTTTAAGTAAAGTAACTAATCTTTACACAAAAGAAAGACAAAGAACAAAGAGAAAATTATAATATAGAAAATTGTGAAAAAATTTAACCTCAACATAAAACAGTTTGCGTGAATATCCAATTAAAAATATTTCTTTACAATAATCACGTTATAGAAAGACAAAATATTTTCATAAACAGTTTTTGTTGTTATTGTTGTTATTGTTGTTGTTGTTGTTGTAGACAAAAAAAATTTAAAATCAGATTAAAACTGATTTACAAGAAAATTAAGGATAAAATTTATATCAACAAAAAAAAAAACTGATTTCATTATAAACCCTAAATGTTTTCTGTTCCTAATCCTTCATCATATAAAACTAACCTTTTCACACTTTCTGTCATTCAAGACAGAAGGATTTCACAAGTATAATATTTATTATAACATAATTTAGACCGGTGTCATTTTTTTTCTTTCTATATAAAACGTTTAAAATATTCTTATACCAATTGTCCTTCTCTATTATCCTTCAAATTTAAAACAAAAAAAAAAAACACAAGAAGAAGAAGAAAAAGAAGGTTTACTCTTAATAATAAATCTTTACAAAGAAAAAGAAAAAGAGAAAAGCAAAAATATAGAAGAGAAAATTTATAACATTTTGGCGGCGATTAAACGAATTAGTTTTGATGAATTTGTGTCTTTAATATTATACGATTGTTATACGTTTTTTTTTTTCCTCATTCCAACTAAACATTAAAACCACCCATATTTACATTCAAATAACATTTATTTAAAGGACCCGTAGAAAACAGAACAAAATATATTTGTTAGATTTGTTAGATTTTTATTTTTGTTTTTGTTTTTGTTTTTGTTTTTATTTTTACTTTTTTTTTTTGTTTTTATTTTTATTTTTATATTATTATTTTCATGTTTGTGTTTTTGTTCATTATTTGTTGTTGTTATTTATGTTTCCTTTTACCATTTACTTATATTTGTATCTTAAGAGTGTTTCTGACAGTGAGAAGAACTTAAATTTATTAATATATGTTTGAAGCTGACTATGAAGTAAAAAAAAGAGAAAAAAAAGAAAAACGAGAAAAAAATAAAAATAAACAGGAAAGAAAAAAAAGGAACAACAACAACAATACAGAATTAACCAAAAAAAAAAAAAAAGAAAAAAAAAAGAAAGAATGAAATCGCATTTAAACGCTTATCATTGCCACAAAACAACGCGAATGATGATAATTCCTTTTTATATTATACGCATTATTTTGTTATTTATATTTTCTGCCAAAGGAAACGAAAAAAAAAAAGAAAAATTAAAGAAGATGAAAATGAAGAAAAACAAAAATGAAAATGAATGGAAAAAATATATAATATTTATTCCACTTGTAATATCAAATATATAGAAAAAAAAAAGTCTTACTAATAATATGAGGGATTCAACCATAATATCTTTATAGTAAAAACACCCATTCAATCACAAACCGTCATCTCAATTATTTAATTGGTTTGTTTCTTCTAATATTTTTTATGTAATATGCGACCGCTTAAATACATAGACATGAGAACACGCACAAACTCAATAAATATTATACGTATTTTTTTTTTCTTCTTTTTCTTTTTTTTTTTCTTCCTTCTCCACCTCTCACATTTTCTTCTTCTTCTTCTTCTTTTTTGGCAATACGCAATCTTTCGCAATTTCTTCACTATATGTATGTATGTATATAATATTAATATTGTTGTGTATATGTATTTTTGTATGTGAATTTATGTGAATGTATGTTAAGATAGATGGATTGCGTGTCATGAACGAAGGTGGAGGGTCCTATAAAATAAATTTTATGGTTTAGCTCTTGTGGTTATAATGCTGGGCAAACTTTTAGAAGTTAAGTTTCAATGACAGCAATTGACTGATAACACCTATTTTATGAGAGATAACCATCTTCAGTGTGATGTCTTTTTGGAACATAAACGTGTGTTTTTATGTTATTAATAATTTATTGTTTTTATGGTACTTTTTTCTTCTTCTTCTATTTTTTCTATTTTTTTGTTATGGTAAATCTCTTCCTTTTCTTTTTTTGTATTTAAACAAGACACGTTAAATATTATATTGTACGCTTACAAACATATAAAAATAAGGACATACAGTACACTGTGTATACGTCACCATTTAATTTATTTTATAATTAATAAAGGCAAGAAAATTGTTTTTTATTTTGTTTGTACTCCTTTTACATTCTTTGGTTCATTTTAAGTTGCATTAATCAACATCAGGACCAAACCCAAAAAATAATAATACAGAAAATGAATAAAGAAGAAAATGAACCAAAGAAATAAAAACAACCAAAAAAAAAAAAAAAACAGCCAAAAAACATGTAAAAATAAAGAAGAAAAATAGAAAAAGGTTTCAAATACCCGTCTGTAGAGAAAAACCAATGTATTTTATTCGTAACTCATTTTCTTTGTTTTGACGTTCTGTTTTGTTACTTCTTTTTAGATATTATTATTTGTTATTGTAAATGCCCGTCTAATTTTTTTTTTTTTTTTGGCACAAGATTTTTCTGTCGGCCAAATGGTTGTAGGGTATGAGGGTAGGGAGTGGAAGTTGTATACGGTGGTTTTAGTAATAGTGATGAAGGCGCTTTATTTTGTTTTTGTTCTTTTCCTTTTTCTCTTTCTTTAGTAAAAGTATTGAATCATGTTCGACATTATACAATTTATTTATTGGTAACATGAAGTATTTGTTTTATCTTTCATATATTTCTAATGTTTCTCAGAGATTTTGCTCTGAAAATAATAATTTTTCATATTATTTTAGTTTTTTCTATTTATATTTTGTTGTTGTTATTTTCACTATGAAAAATAGTGTGGAAAAAAAAGCACAGAGAAGAAAAAACAAAAACAAAAGAAAATATTGAACATTGAACAGAAAAAGAAATTTCAGTTGTAGAGATAGAAAAAAATAAATAAAGATTAAGTAATTGATTCTTGTTTTCCGATGAATTGTTGTTATAGAAAAGAAAATTGATTGAAATAAGTGGCAGACAATAATCAGAAACAATTAATGTTGAAATTGTATATATTTTGTGTTAATATATTTGAATTAATGTCGATCATCTTTTCAAATTCTATACATTTTCTTTTTTTTATTCTTTTCACATTTTCCACTCGTCTTCTATTATTTATTTTGATCATTTTTCTTTTGTCTTGTATTCATTTTTTTTTCGTCTTGTTCTCATTCAATTTGGGTACGCATAGCTTATAAATTTTAGTATAAAAAAAAAATTTCCAGTCGTCCAACCTCCATTAACTGAAACGAAATACTGGAAAAAGATTTAATGGAGGCAAAATGAATTTAGGGAAAAAGAAAAGCATGAAAAAAATAAGAAGAAGAAGAAATTGGAAAAAAGTACCCTTCATAATTTTGTTTTTTTTTTTTTGTTTAAAGAATTCATTCAATGGGATAACTTAAGCCTATCGTTTACATTCCATTGAACAATTATAAATTTCCTTTTATTTTTTTTTTAATTTTTTTTTTCTGTTTTTCTTTTGAATAAAAATAAAATCAAAAATATAAAGCTTAAAATTTATTTATTTCAAAATATTTTTCGCGGTAAATTACTTTCAATTTGACCTTTTTCCTTCCTTCCTACTCACACTTGGATCACCCATCATTTTCTTTACATAAAAAAATATTTACTGTATGAATCAGAAAATGGAATTCAATCCGATCCATTAGATTTTTAATGTTTGTGTCCATTTTTCTTTTACACGGCCGACAAAGAAAGATAAAAGATCTTAAGACTTTTTCACTATAATTTCTAATTTTCACCAAAAAATATAAAGAGAAAAATGAAAGAAAGTTTTCTCTTTTTCCTCTTTTTTATTTTCTAGAGAAATTATCAATTTAGAATTTTAACGAATTTTAAACAAATTTAAAATGAAGTTGAAGTTGAAAATAAATGAGAAAATATTTTCATTTGTTATTCTTGCAAATCATGCGATATATTTTTTTTTTCTACTTGTCGTCTTTGTCTTCTTCATCTTCCTTCATTTTCTTCAGGTTTTTACTTGTTTAAATTCACCAAAGATAAACCAAAATAATTTGAAAAAAAAAAAACCCGAAAAAACTTCACAACTCGCGTTTAAAAAATTCCGGAAAAAAAAACGAGAAAAAGTTTTTTCAAAAGAAAATAAAATGAAAAAAAAAAAAATAACTGTTAAATTTTTCAACCCCCTCAAGAGAGACGTGGAAAATTCGTTGGAAAAAAAAACTGTGTGTAAAATAAAACGCAATATTGCCGCATTTTTTCTTTTTCTAAACTTTTATTTAGACTTTATTTTTTTTTTTTGCTTTCATTCTTTATTTCGTGTTTTTTTTTCTTCTTCTGTTTTTCCCTTTCACCCTCTATGCCAATCGTATATAATTTTCAACTTTCTAATAAATGTTAAAATAATTTAGATTGGATACGTAAATTTTTATTTACATCCATTGATCAATCATTGTCTTATTTTCATTCTAAACAATGAATGGTGTCCTGGAATCTAGGACACTGGAAAGAGTGAACATTTTGCCAATTTGATATTAATAAAAAATTTCCTTATTCTATATAAAAATGTTTCTTCATTTCTTTCATAAAAATTCACCAAATTATAATCTACCGACATTCTCATAAAACAATTAAAAATTTAAAAAAATTATATTTAGTCTTATTTTATGCTAATTGAAAATTGTAATTCTTTCACTGTATAATTAATCTTTTCTTTATTTTATTTATTTATTAATTATTTAAGTTTTGTACGGTATGTAGCAAATATCTATATCTACTAGATAAAGTTACCCGCATATTTTTACTTGTGGATAAATTAAATAAACAATTCCAATTAAGTTTTGTGTCCTTAATAAAAAATAAACATTCCATTTTGTTTGTAAGTTTGTCTAAGTTTTTGTTTTATTTTTCTCTCTATTAAACAAAAATTATTTACTCTTCACTTTTTCTTCTTCTTCTTCTTCTTCGTCTTCTTCTTTTTTTCTTGTTCTTTTTGTTTTTTTTTTTTCTTTCATTTTGTTACAAAAATTTGAATTGAAATATCAAGAGAATTGTACATTCATAAGGAGTTTAAAGTGAATACATATTTTGTTGTTGTTGTTGTTGTTTTCTTTCGTGTTAGATAAATAAAAAACAGACGAGACAACAAAAGGATAACAAGAATAAGAAGAAGAAAACGAAGAAGAAGAAGAAGATGTAAAGAAAAAAAAAATGTAAATCGATATACGCCAATGCGACCTATATATTTATGTATTTATTCTATATATATAAATATATAAAGTCTAAAGCTCTGAAGTTAAACTTTTCTTTAATATTTTTTCTTTTTTTTATGAAACAAAAATCTCCTCCATCCCCTAAACAACAAAAAAAAAAAAAAAAAAAGAGAAAGAAAAGAGATGAAATAAGAAAATAGTGTATAACTTTTTTGACTTGCAAAAGAATCTGTGCCTGGTGTCATATGGCAAAGTGTCCGATTACAGATCATGACTTTAACACAAATCTAAGTTCAAATCTTATTCTTCATTTCTCAATCCACTAAATCACTTAAACATCCTACTCAATTACTTATCTAACTATACTGTATAGAAAGTGGGAAATGTTTTAATATTACCCGATTTGATTCTGACACAACCATTTATACCTGGTGTGAATAATTTTTTTTTTCTTCCTCTTTTCTTCTTTTCTTCTTCTTCTTTATTGTTATCTTTTGTTGTTATTTTATAGTCAAAATAATACGGTTTTACATTTTTTATTGTTAAATCAAAGTAGATTCCCATTTAAGATTGAATACAAATTGTATAATGTAAAATATTTATTATACAATATTATGATCGTGTTAAATAAATATTATAATTGAAGGGCGGCAGTGGGCGTAAGGGGGGGGGGGAGGGGGTGGTGTAAAGTGAGTTACGTATATAAAATATATTATACCATAAAATATAAATAAAAACAGATGAAGTAGATGAATTAGAAAATTAGAAAATTAGAATTAATATTGAAGAAGAGAAAGAAGAAGAAATGTATATAGAACTTTTCTTATTTGATTATTATCTTTTGAACGTATTGTTTGTATATACATGTGTGCATGTGTGTGTGTGTGTGCGTAGTATGTACATATCTTATTTGTAATTAATTCTATCTATAAAATATTTAGTCGACGACCTCAAAAAAAAAAGAACAACCCCCACACACACACACACATATGTATTCTAGAAACCCATATAATATTATTTCGTTGACTCTAATTTCACCAACTACATAAATTATATTCATATTATTTTCTATTTATATTTTCTACATAAATATTCGTAAATGTTACAAAAGGTTCATTTAGCTACGTTAATTTTCACTGAAACTAAATACAAATAAAACCAAAACAAAAAAAAAGTTAATAAGGAAAAAAACAAAAATTATTTCTACTACAAACGATTACGACTATACGACTACAACACTTATAAAGTTGATTAATTTCACTTATTTACACATTGTGATTTTCTCTAAAGATCCGTGTAATAAAAGTTCACTAACATAAATATTCTTAGGTCAATTTCGATAGATTACTCTTGTAAAGGTCTCTTTTTTCCTCGTAGAACACAAAAGTGACCAATCGTAAAATTCTCATGGGATGTGCTGCATCTATCAACATGAAACTAAATTATCAGAAAGTTGATACTCCTTATTCTCATCTAATTCTAAAATCTTAAATGATTCGATTAAAAAAAATATTCTATATTGTCTTGAATTTCCATTTCACAATTGTCTATACATTATCTCTGTTGTTCTTGGTAAGAAAATTTCAAAACAATTATACATTAAAGAATAAAATATTGTTGCTTATTTAGAAAAGAAAAAAAAAAATATCACCCCCCAAACATTTTTAGATAATGTAAAATGTATAATGACGTAATACAAATAAATGTTTAAATGAATAAAAAACATGATATAGCATATGTTGTGTATTATAATATGTAATTGAGGTTATGCTTTTTTTTCTTTAAAAAAAATTATTCAATATTACATTTACTAACGTACATTTACTAACGTACTAACGTACTAACGTACTAACCTACACACACATAAATAATAAACAGTTCTGAAGGTTTTAACCCAATAATTTCTCAACCCTCAAAAACAAAACAGAAAATAAGAAGAAGAAGAAGAAGAAGAAGAAGAAAAAAATGAAGATGATGAAGAAGAAGAAGAACTTACCAATTTTATTTCTACTTCTTCTTCTTCTTCTTAATTATTCCCCACTAATAATAATGTTATTGGAATTGTGTACGTGATACATTTACTTATATGTTATTTATTAATAATAATAATAATAAAGATATTAATTATAATTACCTATTGTACATAAGAACATCTGGTTTCCATAAACGATGTGGTGGTATTCTAAGATCTCTGACACCACCATATTCTGATGAGTTCCATCTTAAATTCATATCGTTCCATTCCTATAGATTTTTTTTTTGTTTTTGTTTTTGTTTTTTAGTTGTTGCCAAAAACACAAAAAAAAAAAAATGTGGAAGAAAGAAAGAAAAAAAAGAGAAGAATAAGAATTTCTTTTTTCTGTAAAAATAAGTTTTCCAAAAAAAAAAAAAAAAAGAAAGAAGAAAAAAAAAAAAGAAGGAAAGATAGGAGGAAAAATACACAAAATTAAAAGGAAATAAGAAGAAAGTTTCAATTAAAATTAATAGCTTTCATTTAAAAAATAAAGAAAAGTGAGAGAGTGAGAGAGATAAAGGCTTTGTGAAAGGTAGTGGGAGAGGGAGAGGGAAAAGAAAAATACGGAAAGAAAAACGAAGTAGAGAGAATTTAAAAAAAAATAAAGAAAATAAGGAGAAGGAAGAAGAAATTGTTATTTATTTAGAAAAAAGAAAAGAAAGGAGAAAAAACTTTGAGTTTATCTGACGAAATTTAAATTTAATTTTTGTTTTTTTTTTTTTTATTTTCGTTGAAGTTGTTGTTGTTGTTGTTGTGTTTTAGTATTTTTTATTTCTTTTATGTTCTTTCTCTCACTTTCTCTCTCACTCTCTCTCTCTCTCTCTCTCTTTCATTTTCAACGTCTCTCTAAAATGTTTTCACTGACTCTGGGTAAAGATAAATTACAGTTTAGTTTTCTGTATTATCCTTTATTTTTATTTTTTTTTTAGTATCTAAGTCTCAGTAGTATTAGTGTTACTATGTGTGTGTGTGTGTATGCATATTCATGTGTACGAATAAATGTGTTTTTTTTTGGCATCTGTTTCTGTGTGTGTGTGTGTTAATATATTAACATATGTGTGTGTGTGTGTGTGTGTTATCTCATATGTGTTGTTAATATATTCAAATTAAATGTGTTTCATTTTATTTCTTGTAGAAGTTTCGCTTCTTTTTTTTTATTTGCTTCTTTTTTTCTTTTTTTCTTTTTTTTCTTGGTTGTTTTATTTATTTATTTATTTATATTTTTTAGCGGAAAAGTCGAAAGAAAAAAAAAATGGCGAAAGCATAGAGAGAGAGAGAGAGAGAGAGAGAGAGAGAAAATGAAAGAACTGAGACAAGCCAAACAAATTGGATACCATGAGCATTAGTTTTATAGGAAGATATGTGAAAGGGATCTACTCTCACTCTATATAAATAGATACACACACACACACACACACATACACTCCATATGTATGTCCTTATTCTGTCACGAGTTCTTCTTTTATATTTCTACTTCGTGTTATTCTTCTATACTTTTATTCTTTTATTTTTTATGTTTATGAATATATTTTTTGGACGCGAAGATAAAAAAAAAAGGAAATCAACAACAAAAACCAAAAACCAAAAAACAAAAAAAAAAACGAGAAGAAAAACTAAATTTAATTAAAAAAAAAAAAAATCTGATATTTTATGGACGCGATGAATTCTCTTTGTTGTTTTTTTTTTGTTTGGAAATGGAAAAAGGAAAATAGAGATGAGAAGAAAGAAAGTTATTTGAATATTAAGACAAAAAAAAAAATAAAGGAAAGAAACAAAATGATAATTGTTGGGGATGGTAAGGAAATTATAATTCACCACATTCCAACCCAAATAAAAATCATCATAAAATGACTTCAATTAAAAATTTAATTTTTATTCTGTTTTCTGTTACGTCACATTTTTTATTTTCCTTTCAAAAAATCAACAAAACAAAAAAAAAATCTTAATGACTTCCAATTTATTTCGACAAATTTTATTAAAAATTAAATGAAATTTGATTATTTTTTTTTTTCTTTTTATTTGTAACTGATTTAATTGAAAATCATTACAGCAAATAAAATAAATATTTTTCATTTCCCAATAAAAAAAAAAAGAAAATAAATGGAAAGAAGAAAAGTATTAAAATTTTCTGTTTGTAGAGAATCGATTAAATTTGGTCATAACACATTATTCGTATTTTCCACATATAAATTTTTTAATATTTATGCCTGAATATATGAATGGATTTTTATGTGTGTGTGTGTGTGTGTGTGTGTTTGTTGTGTGTGTGTGTTAGTTTTTTTTTTCTTTGGTTCATAATTTACAACACATCTGTGTCTTTCTGAGTATAAAAAACAAAAAAAGAAAAAGGAATAAGACAAGAAAAGAAAAATATGTATGCTGGATATAAACTAAAGAAAGGAAAACAATACAAACCATTAAAAACGAAAAACAAGAAAAACAGGAAAAAAAAAAAAATAGAAAAAAGAAAAAAAGGGAAAACGATTTGACACGCGTCATATAATCCTTTTATTGTCCTCAAATTAAAACACTAACCTTACTCCATTCAACTACCTCATAATTCTACACCACACTCCTACTTTTCTATACTCTTACACAACAACGTTATACACTTTTACTCTCTTTCTAAAAGCTTCAAACTTACACGCACTCATACCACCACCACCCCACACAACATTTAAACAGTCAAACACATAACCCAAAGCCGAAAAAAAAACAACAACAAAAAAAAAAAGAAAAAAGAAAAGAGAAAATAAAAAGAAAAACGAACTGATTTTGCTGATCAAAAAGAAAGAAAAATATTAAATTGAAAGAAATAAATTTTATTTATCCGTTTTTATTGTGTTGTGTTATATTGTTTATGTGTCTTGTATATGTATTTGTGTGCTAGTATAAAGATTTAATGTTTATGTGTATGTGTGTGTGTGTGTGTGTTTTTTTTTATCGCATAATAAAAGATAAAAATCATATTTCACTTTTTTAATACAACAGAAAGGTAATTTCAATTTGTACGATGAGTTTTTATTGTAGTCTATGAAATTTATCTCTTACTGTCTCTCTCTCTCTCTCTCTTTCTCTTTCTCTTTCTATCTCTCACTCTCACACTCAATATTAAAGAGAACATGATAAATAGCGAGCATAAGAAAAATTGGGAAAAAAATTTGAGAATGGAAGATTCTGAGGAAAATCGAGAGGAAAGAGTGTGAGTGAAAAAGAGTGAGTGAAAGAGAGTGTTGTAGCAACGTTTATTGGTTCATAATTATTTTTCAAGAAGTCTTGTGTTTAAAGTTTTAAAGTTTTTTGTTGTTTTGGTATTTTTATTTAGCTTTATTGAATTGAAATTATTGAAGCTTTTATAACAACAACATAAAATTAAATAAAGAAACTTTGTTAAAAATTTTGTATCTTATAACTTTTAGTGGATCAAGTTTTAAAGTTTTTCCGTTGGAGAAAATATTCATACAAATTGAAATGAAAATTTTATAAATGATTTAAGTTTTTTTTTTTATTTTGTTAATTCTTATTAAATGAAGACTGAAAGAGCTTTTAAGAAAGTGTTCAAGAAATAACAATTTTGTAGGATAAGTAAAATATTGAAGTGAGGTAAAAATAAAGAACATAAATTTGAATTGTTTCCTTAATTCTTGGAAAGGAATTGTTACATAAGAAACAATAATAATTTCCTTAATACTTATTTGAACCTCGTGTATACGAAGAATCATTAATTCGTATTCAAAATTGAAACCCAATTCCTCTTATCGAAAGTGAATTTATTTTAAAAAGGATAGAGCGAGAGAGAGAGACAGAGAATGAGTCTGATAGAGAAGAGAGAAAAAAATATATTCAATTTATTCCAGTAAATTTTGTCACTTCTAAAGGATATAGAAAGGGATTCAATTTAACCCATACAATTTGACTTTAATTTAATTTTGCCTTTTTTTTTTTTTTCTTCTTCTTCTTTAAAGCTGAATAAGCGTTAAACTGTACAACGACTGTATACATATTTTTTTTTTTCTATTGAGTTTTTATTGTAAGGTTTTAGGTTAAGTTACTTTCATCTTTTTAAACAAGCACCTTTATTTTTTCTATATGAATTGACATCAAATGAAAGTTGACCTTTTTGTTTTTTTTTGTTTTTTTGTTTTTTATTTTTTTTTTTTTATTTTGCTAATTTGTAAATCATATTTTTACTTTCTCTTTTTCTCTCGTTATAATTTCACTCTTTTATTTTTCTATAATTTCTATAAAATGAAGAGAGAAAAAAAAAACACAACAGTACATAGAAAGTTCATACTCATTAAAGATCTATTTATGTAACTGACCTTTACCATATTATTGACCATTGAACTGAACTGAGCAAAAAAAAAAAAAAGTGAAGAAGAAAAACCACACACACACACACACACGCATTATGGAGAAAATTGCGTGTAACAATCATATTAAACCCATCACACAAATTATGTGTGTGTATGTCTACTTTCATCGTCTTCTTTTTTTTTTTTCTTTGGCTTTTTTTTTTATCAATGATAGAAAATTGACACAAGATAAGAAGAAGAAAAAAAGGGAAAATAAAAAGAGAGAGAAAAAAAGGGCTGGAGGAATAACAAGAAAAAACCGACAGTTTAGCGGCAATTTTTTTCTTCTTGTGACTTCTTTTCTTATAATATTTTTTTTCTTCTTTCTTTTTTTGGTATCCTGTGGGTTGAGACATATTTCAGGGTTTTCAGATTTCTTATTATTTGGTTGTTATTGTTACTGTTGTTGCTATTATTATTATTTTTTTTTTTGGGGCTTTCATTTCCACTTCTTATTTTTTTTGGCCAGTGTATTTGTTGTAAGCTCATATTTCAACTTCAGTGTAAGCTTCTATTTTCATTCAACTATAAATAATAATTTTTTTTTCTATCCTCCTCTCATTTTACTTGCCGCCATCTGTTTCTGTCCTTGTCTCTCTGTTAAATTATTATTTGTAAAGTGCAGGGTTGAATAAGTAAATTTATGACTTCGGAAATTATGAGTGCTTTTTTTTTTTGCTGTGCTTTATTTATTTATTTTTATCGAAAGATATAAATGTGTCGTGTATACGTCATCAACCAATACAGACATTTTTTTTTTGGGTTTTTGTTTTTGTTTAGTCACTCATAAATACAGTCTTGGATGTTTATTTAATGAAATTGTTGTTGTTGTTGTTGTTGTGCGTAGGTGTAAGGGACATCATTTGACGGGACAATTTCTGTGTGTGTGTGTGTTTGTATGTGATTGATTTATTGTAGAAAATCGGATATTCATTGTTGTCACTTTTGTTTTGTTTATTTTTATTTCACTCTCTCTCTCTCTCTCTCTGTGTGTGTATATATGTGTATGTGTATTCTCTCATTTAAAAAGTGTAAAAGAAACTTTAATATTTTAATTTAAAAAAAAAAATAAAAAAAAAAAACTGAAGATGAAAACGAAAAAACTTTTCAAATTTAAAACAAAAAGTTTTGTGTGCGTTTTTTTTTCTCTTTGCTTTTCTTTTGTTCATTTTTTTTTTTAATGACAATAAATTGCATTGTTTTCGCTACTTTACTGTGAAAGTTTCTCTAAAAATTGAGAAAATTGCATTGTTCTAAAGAAGCGAATTAAAATTAAGTTTATTTTTTTTTTCTTTCATAATTCAAATTACATTAAAGAAAATATTTTTCTTAAGTTTTATGAACGGATTAATAAGGAGAAACTTAATTATTTAAAGAAGAAGATAGAATAAATTGTCAAAAATATCAAAAGTGAATTTTAAAATTAAATTCAGTGTTCACAGAATTAGAACATTTTATCCCTTTTATTTTTGAAGTGAAAGATTTTTGATTTGAGTTCGGTTTTATTGTGTATGTTTTTTTCATCTTCGATAAACAAAAAATGTCTAAACAAATTGATTTCATCTTTGAGTGTTTGTCAATGAATAAATTTAATTGTATTATTATTATTGATTTGACACGACAAGTCCTTGATCCAAATATAGAAATCACAAATAATTCACAAGAATAACGTTTGTTATAAATTAAGTGAATAATTCACAATAATAAAATGTAAAACAATGAACAATAGAAAATATATTTCATTCACACATCAACCCAAAAAACAAAAAAAAAAAAAAGAAAAGAAACAAGTAGAATTTATTTATTGTAATCTAAATATATAAAAAAAAAAAAGAAAACAGCCAATCAAAATTCACATACAGAGTTACAGTTACACTTAAGAGAGAGAAAAGATGAAAAGAAGAAAATACAGAAAAAAAAAAAAAAAAAAACAAAAGTTATAAGTGACAAACAAAATAAAGAAAAGTTATAAAAAGAAACAACAAGACAAGAGTCTCTCTGCTTTTATTAATCAAAAAAAAAATTATTAACTCTTTTGATATTTTCAACTTTTTTTCCGTTTGATAAGAGTAAAAACAAAAAAACAAAAATTTAGGGTAGAAAATAAAAGCAGAAAAAATAGAAAATATGATCATTCAATTTGGAAAGCATACATACACTGACACAAATACACAAACACACAAATACATAAGTATGTGTGAGAATGACATTTTTATATATAAATATATTCTCGCCTCTATAAACTTTTGTTGTTTTTTTACAACAACAACAACAACAACGAAAAAAAGTAAAATAAAATAAATGTAAAAATAAAAATAAAAGTAAAATAAAAGGATTAAATTTATTCGTAAGCTTAACTGTATCTGACATACCGCACGATTTAATTTCTATGAAGCTTTAATTTGTTTATTTATGTTTTATAAAATCTAATTTACTTTCTTTCTTTTTTCTTCCATTTAAAACTTTCGGTTTTTACTTTTTTTTTTAACTATAAAATGTTTTATTTATTGAAATCACTTTAAATATTTTTCGGTATTAGTGTGGAGGAGGCGGGGAAAGCTCATAAAATTTTAACTTTAATAAAAAAAAAAAAAAAAAAGTAGCAAATAAAAATGATGGGAAATGATAAATCTGCTTTTGTGTGTGTGTGTGTGTGTATAGTTGCATCAGATTTTTTAATAAAAAAAAATTTATGATATTTTGTTTTGTTGGAGAAACAAGAGGGTGACGGGATTGTTGGAAATTTTAAATAATAAAATAAAATAAAAAAATAAACAACGGATTCTGCAATATTTTTTTAATCAAATAATAAAAATATTTTGGTTATAAATCTGGTAATCTTTTCAAAAGTATGATAAAGTTATAAAAGTGACTTAGTATAGTATTTTCAGTTTACTACAAAGAAAATTCTGCACAAAAAAAAACCCACAACGATAATTTCTGTTATTACAGGAAGAAATGGGGAAAAAATGAATGCAGATAAAAAAAAAAAGAACAAAAAAAAAATAACTGAACTGAACTGAATAACTTTTAGTAAAAAAAATCTTAATTTACTGTTAAACTAAAGAACATTTATAAAGATATCTAAGAAGAAAATTTATATGTAAAGTTTTTCATTTGTTCTGATAGTGTACACTTTTCTATCACAGATTTTTGCTTAACCAAATATTTAAAAATCGGATCAATTCTAGATCCGATTTGGTGTTAGTGTGCTATGTGTGTGTGTAACTCAATTATATGTGTTATACAAACAAAACCAAAAGAATGGTAGCATAAAAAAAAAAAGAGACCATTTAAGGGAAGATATTTTAATGTCCATCAGGAAGGGGTAAAAATCTAATGGCCGACTAAATCTATAGAAAATACAATAAATATTCATTTAAATACGATAGAACAAATATCCATTATACAAAAGCTTTATACACATACAACAATATTTTTGTTTTGTTTTATATTTATTTAATTGTATTTTACAATACAAATCATTATGAAAAGCAACGAATGAATGAAGGAAACAGAAAACAAACAATAAAAAGAATAAAACAGAAAAAAAAAACAGTGGAGGCGCCTGGTTGAATGGAAGTGCCAACAAAAATAAAAACACACTCACACACAAAACTATGACAGCAACGGATTAACACAAAAATGAACTGAAAATGGTATTTTCTTGGAAAATACAATAACAACAGCAACAACAACAATAATAATAATAAGAATGAAAAGAAACAAAAAATGAAAGAAAAATAAATATAAATAAAATGAAAGGCGCGTGGCAAATTTGTTAGACGTAATATTTATTTATTATTTATACAAGAAGATTGTTCTTATTCAGTATTGTATTTTTTTTTGTCTTGTTTTCTCTTTTTTTTACATTTTTTTTTTGTATTTTCCTTCAAATAATAAATTTTGTTAGTTTTAATTAATTAATAATTGTAATGAAATAATAATTTAAGGTTATAAAGTTTCTTTCTTGTTAAAAAAGCACACAGAGAGAGAGAGAGAGAGTGGGAGAGTTCGGAAGAGGTGGTGAAAAAAGATACAAAAAATAATAATAAAGTTATGAAACCACAAAATCTAAAAAAGAAAAAAATAAACACCCAATTTTTGTTCTGAAAAATTTATTAAAAACCCAAAACTAGTGGAGACGCCTGGTTTTATTTTGAAAAGAAAAAAAAATATATATATAATTTATAATTTCCGAAGTAAAAATCCTTGTTCAATTTGAATTTGATCCCAAACAAGGAAAAAAAGGAAGTAAACAAGAAATAATAATAATAATAATTTTAAAACTTATAATCAATGGGAATTGACGAAATGTTATAAAGGAGAATACTAACAACAACGACAACAACAATAACATAGAAAAAAAAGGGTTGTTTCCTTCTAATAAACCACCAATTTACTGTATTTTAAAATGACCACATTAACCATATATTTTAACAAATTGTACCTTTTTGTATAAGGTAATATTAGGTAATATATATAAGATACATTTTAACCGTTTATATACAATCTTTAGAATAACAAAATTTCACTCTAAAAACCCCTTTTAAAATCATATATTCATTTTTAATTATTTTTAAACCCTTTAGAAATATATCTACCTTTTTTCTCAGGGTGAACAAATAAAAAAAAAAAAAGACAGACAAAAGTAGAAGTTGAAGTTGAAGTAGAAGTTGAAGTTTAGAATAAAATAACAACAACAAATTATTTTATATTTTAATATTTTTCAGTTATGTCTGTCTTCACTTTATGGACTATTTAGTGTATCCTTGCTAGTTTAGCTTGTTAACTGTACTACAAACTTTTATAAAAATTGTGCGTGTATTTTTTTTTTTGTATTGAATTGAATTGAATTGATGAAAAAATAGAAAAAACATTTAAATAAATTATTATAGAAAAGTTTAAAGATCCCCTTTAATAAAGTAAAACTAAAAAAAATGAAAGTGTGTGGTAGAAGAGAAATTGTATCAAGTAAAAAGGGTATGGCCAAAGGGGACAAATAATAAAATAATAAAATAAAGATACGATGGGTCGTCTTCTGTTAGTAAATAGTTATTATTATTATTTTTCTATGAAAACATTGAGAGAAATAGAAATATCAACATTTACATTTACATAAAAATATACTCCACCACCCACAGTGGGGTGAACAAATTACCGGAATAAAAAAAAAAAACATTGAAACGAAAACTAAAAAAAAAAAAAAGGAAAAAAGTTTAATGTCAGGAAGTGATTATTTGTTTGTTTGGAAAAAAAAAAAGAGGAAATTATCATGAAAGAATGTTTTCTCTATTTCGTCTTCTTCTTCTTCTTCTTTTTTTGTGTGTGTGTGTGTGTGTGTGTGTGTGTGTGTGTGGTTATTTTGGGCAAATGTATATTGTGAGATTTATGGATGACTGCGGATTCATTTTGGTTTGTGTGGGTTTTTTTTTTTTTCATCTTCTTCTCTTGATGTTGAATGAAATTCTTTAAGAATAAAAAAAAAAAAATATGAACTTTTACAAAATCAATAATATTCTAATGGTATGGGTGCGTATATTTTGGTGGATATTGTTGTTGTTCCATTTTTTTATTGATGGTATTCTTGTGAAGAGTATTCAGATTAACAATAAATTTCATTTTATTTTTATAAGAATTGAATAAAGTTTATGTTTCAAAATTTTGATGGTTAAATGGAAGATTTAAATTCTTTCATATTTTTTCTTTTTCTTTTCGTTTTTCTTTTTTATTTTGAACATTCGAGAAAAAAAAAAACAAAGTGAAAATTTAAATAATTTCTTGTGACGTACCGTATCTGAATGAATTCTAACAGATGCGTGAATATCATTTCACTTATATACAGTTCAGGTTTGTTTGGTGATTTAAGAACAAAAAAAAAAAGAAAAAAAAAAAAATCATTGAACCAAAATAAAGAATTATTTCGTCAAATGAAAACAAAAAAAAGGAATCTTAACATGAAATTTGTTTTTGAATTTATTCCAGAAAAATGATTTCTAAAGTAAAAAAATATTAAATTCTTTAAGCCAAAAGTCAAATATGAATTCATTTTAGAATTTTGTTGTTCAGACAGTGAAAACGTAAATGTTTTTTTTTTTTATTGAACTTATAATGTCTACTTAGTGTACAATCACTTCATGATAGAATATTTAATATACCGTTAGAGATGACATTAATCATTACAAATATATATTCCTTAAGTATGACTGAATATATTAAGCTAAGGATTATCTGGTTTTGACCTCTTTCTATATGGTTTCAGTTATATTTCCAATAAAAAATTATTAAATATTAAATCCAAAATATATTTTATTTGTTGTTGTACTTTCTGTCAGATTGTGTTCTACTTTTGTGTTCAACTTTTTTGGGTTAAATACATTTTTTGGTTTGTTTGGTTTGAAAGTAACGATAAGCCGTATATTTTTTTGCAACAGAAAAAAAAAAATTAAAATTGTGAGAACAAAAAAAAAAAAACAATAAAACAGAAAACAAAAAAAAAAAATGGTCGGATTTAAATTCAATCAAAATGGGAAGAAGAAAAAAATAATATACGAAATCAGTTGGAAGAAACAAAAAAAAAAAAAATTATCATTCAATAAAAAAACAAAAAAGTCAACAACAAAATAATGCTATTAAAAAATGCAGTATTAAAAAAAAATTACACAACAACAACAATAACAACTGAAAACAAAATTTAAAACACAAAAAAAAAAAAATAAAATAAAAATGAAGAAAAAATTCCGCATCCCCAACACAAAATCAAATTAAATTAAAATCTCTGAGCACAGCAGAGGGAGAGAGAGAGTGACAGAGAGAGAGAGAGAGGGAGGCAAAAAAAAATGAGGGAAAAATAATAATAAAAATAATAAAAAAAAAAAAGGGAAAAACTGTGAAAAAAAATTTACATATGACGATGACGATGCTGATGACGATGAAAATTCAAAATAATGTATTAAAAATGAGTGGAGAAAATAAAATAAAAAAAAAAAAATGGTAGAAGAAGAAGAAGAAAAAGGCACTTCAGCGTTGAGTTAGTCAATTATAAAATGTGGTTATCGTGTGTGAAGGATATAACTGTTGAGAGTTGTTCAATTAACTTCTTGTATTCTATTTTGTATTTGTATAAATGTGTATGTGTGTGTGTGTGTCTATTATGTGTGTGAGTGGTTGCAAGTCACGTCATATTACTTTGGTTCTTTAGAACAAAACAAAAAAAAATACAAATACAAATACAAATACAATTATGTGTTGACTTTTGTTAACGTTGAAAATAGTTTCAGTCGTTGAATTAATTTTTGGAATTCTAATTAAATAAATTCAAAATAAAACAAAATACTTCAAACCACATTAAGTATCTTTTTTTTTGTTGCTCTATGTGTGTGTGTGTGTGTGCTTGTGAATTACTCCACTGAATGACTGAATATTAAAAAAAATTAATGAAGGATGTGAAGGGATTTGTGGATTTCTTTTTTGACAGAAAATATTTCAGTAAATTTCAAGCAAAAAAAAAAAAAAGAAAAAATCGTTGTAATAAAAAAGAGAAAAATAGAAGAAAAATTGTGGGTTAAAATTTTAATTGACACTAAAAGAAAATTAAAGAAAGAAAAAATGATTAAAAGGAAAAATTCTGTTAAAGAATCAAACAAATTTAGAACTCACATTAATTTAAATCTTTAAACGATAATTGGTAAAGTATAAAATAATATAAGAACAACAACAACAAATACAACAATAATAATAACAACAACAACAACAACAACAGCAAACACAAACAGCAAGACGAAAAAAAGAAAACATAAAATCAAAATAAATAAATAAAACATTTAAAACAATTGAAAGTTCAATCTTTTATGTAAAGTGAGTATACAAGGAGTAAGTTGTTGTTGTTGTTGTTGTTGTTATTGTTGGGCGTAAATGGGGTTTGATATTTTTTTTGGTTGTTATAATTGTTGTTGTTGTTTCTATTTTTTTTTTTCTCTCTCTCTGTTATTAAATTAAACAAGGAGGAGTTGATTGTTTGTTAATCTCACTCTTACTTTTCGTGTTTCTAAAATGTGATACATTTTAATTTGAATATTAAGTATATAAGACTGGAATAAAAGGGGGAAATAAGAAAATGGGAAAACGGGAAAATGGGGAAAAAATTTTTGGTAAAAAAAAAATATATTCTTGAAATTATGAAAGAGAAAATGAGAGACAGGTTAAAAATTCATCTCATTCTAATTTCAATTTCATTATTTTTTTTCTCTTTTGTATTTAATAAAAAATATAAAGTAAAAATATTGATACTCACCAATTTTAACCAGATGTTCGTTATGAGAAGTTGATTTTTTTCATCCTATAAAAGAAACAAAGAATAAGAAGAAAAGAAATAAAAATTCAATTAAAATTCAATGAAAATGAAAGAACACCAAAAGAACAACAACAATAACAACAACAATAACAAGGAGAGAAAAGTAAAGAAAAATGAGAGAGACAAAGAAACAGAGTGAAAGAGTGAAAGAAATAAAAAAATATTGTAATTTGAAATCCGTCGAATTATAATTTGAAATTTATTGGAAAAAAAATTCAATTTTCATAAAATTGATGTCTTTCTTTTTCTCTATCACAGTCACAGACTACACCCTCTCCCACTCCCCATCCCCTTTTTTATCAACGACCCACTCTTGTGCGAATACACAGATACACAATTTTTTCTTGCATTCCGTTTTTCTATCAAGAGTTTTTCCTCTTAATATTATTTATATAAGAAATTTGAGTTATTTTTAAGAGGCTTAAAAAAAATACATAAAAAAGAAGAAGAACATGAAGAAGGAGAAGAAGATGAAAAGAAGGAAGAAGAGGAGAAAAGGATGAAAATATTGATGGATAGTTTTTTGATTACAAAAAAAAAAAAAAATGTGGAAGGAAAAAAAGGAACCAAATTCAAAGATCCTAAAATTGATAGTAACTTTTTTCCTCTATATAAGATTTGCTCTCTCTTCGTCATTACATTTTCTATACTTTTCCAATTTTCTAATACCTAAAATTGATATTATCATTTCTCGTTATATTGCCCTTTTCATGTTATCATAAAATTATAGTTACAGAAAGGATATGGACCTTCACAGAAAGGAACGATAATTGCATAAAAATGAGAGAGATAGATAGACAGACAGAGACTGAGGAAAACATAGAGAGTAAAAAAAAAAATGTTAAAGTGCGATGACAGAAAAAAAAGGCAACTTTTTTTTTTATTTAAATCAGCAGAAAAAAAAGAGAGAGCACAAAAAAAAATGAAGAAGAAGAAGAAAGATGGACGACATTTTGGATGAAAAATGACACAAAAGAAAAATGAAATTAAAAATTTGTCATTCGGAGTAATTTTTTTTTTCTTTTTGTTTTTTTTTTTTTCTTTTTACGAGAGTAGTAAATATTTTTTTTAGTGTGCGATGTGCGTATGTGCTAGTGTGTGTGTTTGTAGAAAAACAGCAAAAAAAAAAGGAGGAGGAGGAGAAAAAGGAGAAAGAAAAATCTGAAATTTAATAACGCCAAAAACATCCAAAAAAAAGAGAACCATAAATTTATCAACTCAAACATTCATAAATCATTTTACTATACTCGTCTCTCTCTCTCTCTCTCTTTCTCTCTTTTCCCTTTTATATAAAAATCGTGATAAAAATTGTATGATAATGTAAAGAACTTCCACAATAGAATTAGTTTAAAGAAAGGAAAAAAAAAAACACCCTGATGAAAGAATGGAAGAAAAATCACATTTTAACTGATTTTCCCACACACACACACACACGCTCTGATACAATCATACACACACGCATGTAATTCTTTTAAAAACATGACGAAATATAGATGATGACAAATCAACAACAATAGAAAAGAAGTACACAACAACAAAAGTTAAGATGATGAACATGCGGAAGAAAAAAAAAAAAAGGAAAGAAATCAAATGTAATGAAGTGTCTTTGCACTGCTTTAATCTCTAAAAAGGAAATCTTAATTAATACAATGAATAATAAAATCAGTTCTTCTGTGAATTTTTCCTCATTTTCTTCTTCTTCTTCTTTCTCCTAAACCATAAGATTGTTATTTCAACTAATTTAGTTTTCACTTAAATATATTTTATATAAAACAGCCCTTACCCTCGTCCCATTAGTAGATGAGTCTAAATTAATTTTCGGTTAAAACTTTTCTCAAAAATAAAAAAAAATAAAAAAAATTGAATTCCATTAATTTGTCATGATCACAAAATTTTAAACTGTAAAATTTTAATTAGAACTTTCTTTTGTGTTGTTGTTGTTGTTTTTTATGGTCTGTTCCTTTTCACATTTCACCATCTGTCTCTCTATTTTTCTCTCTTTCTCCTATAACTTAATCTCTCTCATTCTCTCATTCTCTCTCTGAAAGTTTCTTAATTTTTTTTTTAGTTTTGTTTTAATTGAGTTTGAGAGACAGAGAGAGAGAGAGAGTGAGAGAGGGAGAGAGAGTGAGAGAGAAAGTCTTAAAAATTTTCAAGACCCAAAATTTTTTCGAAAAACTTTATTTTTGTATATAAAAACAAAAATGAAAAGATGACAGGTGCACAACGAAAGAGTTGGTTAGCTTATTTTTCTTTGGAATGAGAAAGTAGATTTTTCATTTTGGATTTTAGTAAATTAGAAAATCACATAAGAAGAAGAAAAATAAAGAAGAAAAAGAGGAAGAAGAAGTTGAAGGGATTTAAAGACATTAACCGTAAACTATTGTGGCTTACAAAATTGACCACAATATTTTAAGTTACATCTAAAATATTTATAAAGTTAAAGAATTTTTCTAATGAAAATGTAAAATAAACAAAATTTTCTAGTGTGAGATAGACACCAGTAGAAAGTAAAGAAAGTAAAATGTATATAGTGAAAGATTGTTGATTAACTCAAACATTTTACACAAATAGTTTTCATTTTGTTACGAAAGAAATAAAATGTAATCTTTTACAAGTAAGAAACGTTTCGAATCAAAAAGAAAAAATATGCCCAATAACCAGCGGGCATTTACCACCCAAAATACATTTAAATTTTTTCTATTCCATCTTCTTATTCTTTTGTTCGTCCCCTTTAAATAACATTCATCTGTTTCTCTCAAATTCTATACCAACCACAATTAATCAAGATCAAAAAAAAAAGAAAAGAAAATGAAAGAATAAAACAAGGAAAAATGGAACAAAACACGACCAGAAATCTAAGTCATCATTTTCATTCTTTATTTTTCAATTTTTCTTCTTTGTTTTTTTTTCTTTCTTTCTTTGTTTTTCCTCTTCAAGAGTATCTGCGAGTCAGCATCCGCATCGTATTATTATTCTCTTTTCTCTTAGTTAAAAAAAAAAACAGTTGAAGATGAAGAAGAAGAAGAAGATGAAAAATAAGAAGAAGTAGAAAGTAAACAAAACATAAGACAACCAATTTGTCTCCACCAAGTATAAAAAAAAATATATTAAGAATAAAAAAAAATACAAAAATAAAAGGCGAATTTTTTTTTTCTTTTACATTTTTTTTTTGTGTCTGACGAACAATTTCCGTTTCTCCTGATTTCATTATGAAAAATAAATAAACCAAATAAAAAAAGAAAAAAATAAATAAGAAACAAAAAAGAAAAAAAGAAAAAAAAAATAACGAAAAAATTAAGAACAAAAAATAAGAAGAAGAAAATAGAAGAAAAAGAAAACTTTTTGTTATCACCGAAACATTAAAATTCTTGTCTATATACATTTTACTTTTTTACTCTTCCTCCCACTCTACCACCCACTAGATTTTCCACAATAATATAACAACAACAACATCAAAATAAAAATGATTTCTTCATGAGTTGAACTTGTTGATTTTTTTCTCTCTCACTCTCTCTGTATTATTGTTGTTATTATTATTATTATTGTTGATTTCTTTCGTCATACAAAATAATAAATTCCTCATGCACACACACATACACACACACATACATGAGAATATATTTGACAACAACAAAAAATATTGTCAAATTTCTATTAAAAAAAATGTATACGTCACACAAATAAAATAAAAAATAAAAGCATGAAAGCACAAGAGAAAAAAAAAACAAACTTTAAAAAATCCCCTTCAATTTGTTTCTTGTGTTTTAACTGAATAGCTTTTTATTTTTCATTCTTCTTCTTCTTCTTCTTCTTCTTCTTCTTCTTTTATTATTGTTGTTTATTTTACATTTTTCCTAACTTTCTACTCTTTCATCTCTCTCACACTTCTTCTTTTTATATCTTGTCTGAGTGAAAGAGAAAAATTAGTACTTTTAAGAGAGCGGGAGAGAGAGAGAGAAAAAATAAAAAGATAGAAAGAAAAACGAATAAAATGATAGAACCAAAAGTTAAATTTTAACATTTTTATTATTGTGTTTGTGACATACTGACAGAGAATCAAAATGAGATGACCCTCAAAATAGACACCCACACACCCAACCACCCCTAACAAATACTAAAAAAAAATGGTGTAAAGACGTTTGAAAGAGATAGACAAAGACAGAGATAATTTAAGAAAGATAAATCTGTATCTGTATTAACAATAAGTTAGTTGGCCTAGTCTTTTGGAAGTGCCAATGAATAAATTTTCATTCCCTATAAAATAATGCCGCCTTCTAACTCTCTGCGGAGTTATTTAAATGAAGTCAAAAAAAAATAACAAAATAATAAAAAATAGAAATGAACGGACGAAAAAAAAAAAAGGATATGCAGTTCCACTTGAATGTGTTTCAGTTATTTAAAAAAGGGAAATGCGGAAAAAAGGGAAATGCGGAAATAAAAGAAGGAATTTATTGTTGCATTATAATAATAACTATTCTGTAATCTTCCTACTCCTTTCATTCTTCTAAATCTAAATGGCAAAAAAAAAAGACAGAAGAAAGAAAATGAAAAAAAAAATCTGTATCCCTTTTTATCCCCTACCCCTTACATTCAATGATATGAAGGAGTTTTCGAGAAATTGAGGGAACTTTTGATATGCTGGCGGAAGAATGTGAGAGAAATAAATTTTATTCTTGATGGAGGAATAAAAAAATGTGAGAGGGAGAAATAACAAAAAAAAAAAAAGAAAACAAAAAGAAAATAGAAGCGTATAAAGGGAAAGTGTGAGTAAAGTGAAGTGTGTGTGAATTGTTTTTATATGTGTGTGTGTGTGTGTATCTATAAGTTTATTTTTGATGCGTGTAAAAGAGGTTAAATTGTTAGTGTTAGATAAAGGAGGAAGAGGAAACGTGTGTGTCTGTTAAAGCAGGGCAATGAAGAATGTGCTTTATTTTTTGGAAGGTCGCTCGGGTAAGAGGTGAAGTGGTATAGAAAAATAACAGGAGGAGGTTGAATTTGTCTGGTTTAATAAAATCATGAAATATTAAATGTTTTTCCTTCATTCTTATCATTCAATTTTCGCTACTTCTTCTTCTTCTTCTTCTTCTTCATCTTCTTTATTTTTTCTTTCGAAAGTTTTTTCTTTTTTTTTTTTTCAATTCTCTTCACTTTTTCTGTTTGTTGCTGTTCTTTGTTGTGCGCTTCTGTTGGTTTGTGTTTTATATAAGGATAAAAGTTTTGTTGCTGATATTGTTGTTGTTGTTGTTTTCTTCTTTTATTTCCTCTTTTTCTTTTATTTTCATTATTTTTGTGTTGTTATTTGTGATTAAATCAAAACGGTTTCATTTGCGAGAAGAAATTGAATTCTTGATGATTTTTTTTTTTCTTTTTTCTTTTTATTTTATTTTTGTTACTTGGGTCACTCAATCATTTTTTTCTCAAAGCACAATCAGTCACTATCAAAAAATAAATAGTAAATAGGATGAAAAACACAAATACACACATACACACATACAGAGAGAGAGAGAGAAAAATTATGGTTTCTTATTATATACGTTAATGTCCACTCGAATAATCAATCCATAAAATTTGTTTTTGCTTTTCATCAAAATCAAACAGAAAAATAAGAAGCGAAAAAATATGAATAATTGCCTCCACTGTCAACCATTCTATTTTCTTTCATTTATCCGCACTGAACTAAACATCCCTTATACATATAAAAAAAAAAAAATTCCTCCTTTACTCTTCTCATATCCAATTACAAAAGGAAAATGAGGAAAAATGAGGAAAATGAGAAGAAACAGAAAATATGGTGAAGAAGTTGAAAATAAATATGTATATAAAGAATCTAACCAATGACATCGACTTATTGCGATACAAGGAATTTTGAATATTGCTTTTCTTTTTTTTTTGTTGTTGTTGCTATTGCTGGTGTTGTTGTTGTTGTTGCTGCTGTTGTTGCCTTATATGCGGGTGAAATCGTAAAAAGGACGATGAGATTGATAGATAGATATATATAGTTGAAGAAGGATCTAATAACTATATATTGAGTAGATACGACTATACGAATATAAAATATTGATACAAAAAAAAAAAAGAGAGAGAGAGAGAGTGAGAGAGTGAACAAAAAAAAAATCATGGATCAGAAAAAGATTTATATGTTTTTTTGTGTGTGGCCAAAGTAAGAAGAAAATAAATGTTTTAAAAAAATAAAATAAAATAAAATAAAATAAAATAAAATAAAATAGAGAGTAACTTGTTGGTTGTAATTTATTTAAGGATGATTTTCGTTCGTTCGTTGAATTTTAAACCAATTTGTGTTCGTCCTTTTTTTTCTTTTTTGTGCGAGATTTCCATTTTTTTTTTGTTTTCTGATTGTCTTCTCACTTTAAACAAGACAACCAATTTTCTTTTCTTGTGTTTCATTTACGTTTTTTTTTTCTTCTTCTTCTTCTTTTGTGTGTTTCCCTAATTTAATTCGATTTTCATTTTCTTAAATTGGAGCCTGGTTAACAGAGAAGAAAAACAAATGACATAAATTTACATTCAAACAAAAAGAACGAGAAAAAGGGAGGAAAAAAAAGAAAAAGAAGAAGAAGAAGAAGAAGAAGAAGAAGAAGAAGAAGAAGAAGAAGAAGAAGAAAAAATCTCAATCTCAATTCGTGTTGTATTAATATTATGATTATTCCTTCCTAAAATTATATGTATTATGCATATGTCTGTAAAGAAGGACTTCTTTTCTTATGCATGAACAGTCCTTAAAAGTTGGAGGGAGAGAAACGAAGAGAAAGAGAGAGAAAAAAAGCAACAACAAACACACACAAAATGTAAACGATATTAAGGAACACGTCTGCTAACGTTTTAATATTCCAAAACCAAGAGAGAACAACTCACTATAAAAAAATTGTGGGCTAGTTGGGTGAATATTGTATGTTGAATGAAGATTTTTGTTGGTGTTGAAACTTTAAGGAAAAATGTAAACCAAAAAAAGAAAAAAAAGATGAAGAAGAAGATGAAGAAGAAGATGAAGAAGAAGTGAATGTATAGAATGAATATGGAAGAGGTTATATATCGTCAGTTCGTTTTCTTGTGATTTTATAATATTTGAATTTTTTATTTGGTTTATTCTCGTTTTTAGTTTAATTTCAGTTCGTTTTATTTTTTTTATATAAATTCTCCTTATTTTTTTTTCTCTTCCATCTTTTCATCCTTTATCTCTCTATACACACACATACACACACACCACACATACATATACACATACGAACAGATAATGTATGAAACTTATTTAAAGTTAAGAGTAAAGAAAAAAAAATATATATAAGGAAATGAAAAGAATTGAGGAAAAACAAAAGAAAATAAAGTCTATAAGACTTTTGAATTTAATTAAATTTTATTAGATTCTTTAATTTATACAATGTCCATTGTTTCTCTCTCTCTCGTCTTTATTTTATCCTTTCTTTTTATTAACGGAAGAAGAAGAAGAAGGAAAAACAAAAACCATTCATTTTCAAATGAAAATATAAAGATGAAAAACTGATTATTGTTCTTTTCATTTATATAATTATTATCTAATTTCTCTTGTTATTATTACCTATTTTATTCTAATAGAAAAAGGGATTGAAATGAATTAATTTCAGGTAAATGTTTTGATCTGAAAATTGCTTTTTGGGTAAAATGTTTATTGGTGAGAAGAAAATAAGAAAAAGGGTCAAAAAGTTTTCAATAGATTTTGTTGTAGAATTTTTTTTTTAATTATTCTTGTTTATTGTTAAAAGTTAATATTAAATTGTAATGATTTATGTCAATCACCCGCACAAACATATTTATAAAGTAAAAAATTGGAATCACATTAAGTCTACTATAACCGTCAATGGACGATCCCTGTACAACACAAAAAAAACAACATCAGCAACAGATATTTCATTAAATCTTTTGGTCTAACAAATAAACAAAAAAAAAAAAAATAAAGAAAAGTTTATTAAAATCATTTCATGTCGCGTCGCGTCTTGCTTTTTTTTTCTTTCCTATTTTTTTTTTTCGACCATTTAGTTTTTGGACATGACATTATTTTGAAACATGTCCAAAATTTGACTTTTATTTAACTTGTTTCTGTATTTTTTTTTTTATGTTATTCATTTATAACAGTTAAAAAAAATAATGGACTGTCCAACAGAAAAAAAGAAGAAGAAGAAGAAGAAGAAAGTATGTGATCGCACGCATTGAATATAAATTTGACAGTTCATCATATTAAACTTTCCTTTTCCCATAGTTTATTTTTGTTGTTGTTGTTCTAATACATTTTCTATTTGTCCACCAGAGACACAGACAGGATACAGATACGTATTTTTTTTTATTGATACTCCCTATAAAATTAAGGATCTGTATTAGAATTTATTTACACAAATTTTATTTTTCTCTCGTAGCAAGAAAAAAAAAAGGTACGAACATCATTTGGATTTTTACTTTATTTTATTTTTTAATTAAAAAAATAACCTTGCAAAATATTTGTGATTAATTTTATTTGAAAAGTAGTGGACTTTTTATGTTTCATCGTGAAAACTACAATTTCCGTATTTTTCCAATTTATATGGTAAATGTAGGGGGGAAAAAAGGGGTTGAATAAGGTAAAAGAAAAATTCTTTCATTATCCTCAGTTAATGGGAAAATTAAGAGAATTTATTTAAAGTCATTATTTACATTTTTCACATACGCTAAAAATTTATTTAATTTATTTAAATTTCTAACTGTCTCACGTTTATAGTAAATATAAATTCAAGTCTCGTTGGACTCCAAAAGTTAAAACCAAAATATTTCATCTTATTCTTAAAATAAAGTGTCACCATCTAACGATTATTTTTAACTTTTATCAACAATTCTAAACCAAAAAAGAATTACTTCTATGGAGTCATGTGTTAAAGTGAATATAATGAATCCATAAATACAGTCCTGATTTACGACAAAACAATCTATAATGGTTGTGTGTGTGTGTATGTACTATGTGTGTGTGTGTATATATTTGGTAATATGTATATATGTATGACATCTGAAGATAAACTATAGTGAAATGGAAATACCATTTTCAGGTCAAAAATTCCAAATACTAAAAAACTGTCATAGCCGAAAAGAAAGAAGAAGAAAAAATAGAAAAAAAAGGAAGAAAAGTAATAAAACCTTCATAAAGAATATAAATAGAAAACAAATGGATTGTTCTATCATCAGCCATGTATGTGTGTAAACTGGGTTAACCATCTCTTGGGGTTTTTACAAGAATATATATTAATCTTCCTAAAATGTTTGCATTTGAAAAATGTGTATATTTTATTTGTGTGTATGTGTATGTGTCGATGGGTGAATGGGTGGATGAAATGCCTTTATGTATATACCGCTATGGTTTCAAACTGATGTTTAAATATATAAATTCAAAAAATATGTTATATGTGATTTTCTATCAACACTAATATATTGTCATTTATAATTCTCATACCCACACTTTTTTTTTTTATATTCTTTTATCCTTAGAAAATTTTAGAATAATTCTTATAACCTCACCATAAATACTCCACCCTCGTATACAGAAGAAAAGACAGATAAAAAAACAACAACAACAACAACAACAAAAGTAGCAAGAGAAAAATATCCTAGATCTTTTCTTGGTCTAACACAAATAGAATTTTAATCGAATTTCAAAGTAAAAACAAAATTTTCATAGTTTTCTAAGTTATTTTGAAGATAATTAAACCAGAATTTCTCTTGATCTAAAAAATACAAATATAAAAATATTGGGAAAAAAAAAATTTTTTTTTCTTTAAGTCAAAGGTAAAACGGAAAAGGTTATTATTATAATAAACGAAAGATTTTCTTTAATTTTCCCAATATTTCCATTTTCTTCTTGAACTTTTGTTTTTTTTTTTTTCTAATAATAAAATGAAATAGTTTTCAGTTGTTTTCTTTTCCCATATAAAGATAAGAATTTATATTTGTTGGTTTTACCTCTTGTTATTTAATATTAATTTAATTGAATAAAACTTTTCTTTATTATTTTATTACTTTCCTTTCCATTTTCTCCTACCATTTTATTGTAAAAAGTTACAGATTTAATCCTGGCCTATAAATGAAGAATAAAGTCTACGGAGGCGATTTTCATTTGAAATTATTAATGTAAAAGTTAGATAGAATTTTTTCGAATCAGAAGATCAAATTAAAGAGAGGGAAAGGGAAAGATAGAGAGAGAGAGAGAGAAAAATATTGATTGGAAATTATTTTCTTTGAAATGAATTTATTTTCTTTTTATTTCATTCAGTTTAGGTAAATTGTATTTAAACAAATATTCTTCACTTAACTTCTTTGTTTTTTTTTTGACTTCATTAGTCCTTTTGCTTATAAATAAAAAATACAAAATATATTCGATTTATTGTTATAGAGTGAAAAGGTACATTTGTAAAAATAGTAAAAATCAAATATAAATGAATTCAATTTTCTATTTACTATTTACTATTTACTATTTTTATTTGTATATATAAAATATTCTACTATAAAATTGACTACATATGTGATGTTTATAATGGACCAATTTATATTAATTAATAAAATGTTTTTGTTAGAAAATATCACACCTCCGTCTAATTTATCTCACTTTATTACGTCTAGGAAAATTATTATCTCAGTTAGTATATTTTATGTATGTGGAAAATTATTTCAGTGGTCAGCAGAAGAAAAACAGACAACAACAACAAAAATTAAATGATCATCAGTATAGAATTGAGTTGGTTTGTTTTTTCTTTCTTCATTTTGATCAATTAAAATATAAATTCAATTTAATGAAGAGAAATAAAATATATTTTTGTTAAGTTTTTCGTATTTTCTGTTTCTGTCAATCAAAATTTATTACAATTATTTTATTGATAATTTTCTGTTTATTTTAGACTTGAGAATTCTGAATTATAGAAAGTGAAACATATAGGTCTCGTCCCAAGTTGGCCTAGTGTGAAAAAGTGGACGTTAATATTAATAGTAAATTGCTATATAAAAGATTTCTTAAAAAGCCAATAAAACAATCACTTGATGCAAGTCAAGTACAAAGAGAGAAGAAGAAGAAGTGAAATAAATTATAATATGTAAAAATTAAGGGAGGAAATTTATCTCAAATTTTGTATTCGGATTTTACAAGAAGTTTCTCAGTGTCAAACCGACAATATCTTTTTATTCTCATTCCAGTTCATTATAGAGGAAAAGTTTCTAATCTTTGCATTTCTAACAAAATTATTAAAACCAGACTAGTAGGGAGATAATTGTCATTTTGTAACTAGACGATCATAATTCTCTTAACAAAAATTAAAAAATATTTCTCTATGAACGAATTATTAAATATTTTATAATGAAATTTGTGGTTAACTAATTTCTATACTAAAACAGTAATCATTTATTATTCTTGATAGTTTTGAAGATGAAATATATGGTTTGCATTGCAGATGCAGAATAATAAATCGATTTAATGTTGAAAATTTTTATTTAAAGAAAAACTTTAAAAAAAAAAAACATGAAAGAAAAATTTATTTTTTGTTCACTCTGATGAATAATTAATATTTAACCAAAAATTTTTATCGTCTGTTAGTTGCAATGCGGTAGTTTATAATTAATTCGTTGAGTTTATTAATTATTCAGTAAAGAAGTTCTTTTAATTGAGTGATGGCTGTAATGAGGAATTAAATTAAGAAAGAATTATGTAGAAACTTTGAAAAATTTTACACTCTTTATAAAAGGACAAACAAACGTGCAAAATGTTCTAATTTTGTGTGCAAAAGTTACTAAGAATTAAAATAGTTAACAATGAAAGTTTACTGCCATCGGTGCCATCTGACAAAATAATATAATAACTGAATTCAAATTGTAGAAAAAATTCACTATATCGATTAGGACTCACGACTTCCTTCAACTCAGTTACATTGCCGCATAATTTTCAATTTTTCGTACAAAAATAATCGATTATATCATTTCCATCCCAATAGTCCCTTATTTTATTTCAATATTGCGGATATCAATAAACAAGAGAATTATTTATTGGTTTATCCTATTTTTATTTATCCGATAAATCATTTAATTGCTTTATTTTTAGATCACAATAGAGAGAAAAAAAATGTATAGAGAGGGAGAGTGAGTGAGTGAGGAAAAAAGGCCAGAGATAATAATACAAAAAAAAAAAAAATACCAAATGCCAGCATCAAAAATATGAAAGATGGTTAAAAATGAATCCATTATAGAAAATAAAAAGTACATCTGTGTCCTGTCCATCATATATTTAATATTGATGTGAATTGCCTCATGGACCTCAATCAGTATTTTAACAATAAAAAAAAAAGTTTATCCCAAAATGAAAAGAAGAAAAAAACAAAAAAAGAAAAGAAGGAACAAAAAATAAGAAAATCTGAAACTCCTGTTACATTACCATATAACAACCATTTTTAGTTAAATGATTCAACCCGCAGAAGTATTCACTCCCTTCTACTTTCTCTCTCTTAAATATAACAAAGAATAAAGGAAGAAAGGAAAGAAGGAGAAAAAAAAATGATTTCACCAAAAGATCATTAGCATAAAATTTTTATCAGACAAACACAAACCATCTCCATGCAATTCTCTTTACCCTTCATTCTTGTCCCAAGTTACTTGTTATTTTTTTTTATACATTTTCTTTCTCTTTTCCTCTCATCCAGATTTTGTATTTTTTTTTTGTATTTAGACCAAACGACAGCAATAGAATCCAGAAGGTGGCTGATATAGTGGAAGGGCATAAGCAAGTTGGTTTGTAATCATATGCGTTGAATGTTTTGTTAAATTTAACCAAAAAAAAAAAAGATATAATTTCCCTTCGTTTTCGTCTTCTTCTTCTGTTTCTTCCCTTTTTTTTTTTTTTTGTTTTTTCTGTGTTTTGTTTTGTTTTGTTTTTTCATTTTTTTTTTTATTTTATTTTATTTTATTTGTTTACAAAATGGGTATGACACGGTGGTGAAACATGGAACATGGAACATGGTAAATTGAACCCTCGCCTTGTGTATAACAACAATGAACGTATAACAAGGTAAATAAAAAATCGGACAATTTTTTTCTTTTCAGGTGAAAAGGGGTGCAATTTTTTTTTTTTTTTTTGGTTCTTTGTTTTTTAACTTTAATTTTTATTTTAACATTTTTTTTTTGGTCTTTCTCTCTCTCTGTCTCTCTGAAACAATTTTTATATATAATTCGTTCTATTGATTTGATTTTTTTTTTAACAGGTATGAACAAAAGTGTATGTGTAGGTGTAAGTGTGTGTTTAATAATTGATCCTCTTCAGCTGTTAAGTGTGTTTAAAAAATTGGTCAATTTGTCCACTTTAAATCATATTTATGTAGACTCGAAAAATCCTACGAATTAAAATGTAAATTTTTCAAAGTAGACTAAAAAATATTTGATCAGATGAAAGGGGTGGGGGGATGAAAACATGTTTGGTTTTATTTTAAAATTTTAAATGTAAATTACAATTCCGTATTATGTTTACCCTTTTTATTATCTCAATTAAATTCTGATTGTTTCTCACTCTCTCATTCTCTCTCTCTTATTTAGTTATATTTCTTGGTTTAAAAGCTTAAATAATTGGCTAAATATTTAACAATACCAAAACTATTTATCTTACTTTTCTCCTTTGTTTATCCAAAAAAATTTCTCGTTGATTTTCTTATTTCATTGATTCTTATTTTAATTTTCAATTTAAAAATGAAATTATGAATTTAATAGAAATATTATTTGAATTATACAAATGTTAAAATCATCTGGTAATACAAATTATAGTTTTATCTGAATCTTTCATATTTCAAAAAATAATACATTATTCAACACTCTGTTATATAAATGATAACCAAATAAAATGCAGTCAATCTTAAAATCCGATTTACATCGTCTGTTGAAAAATTTGTAACATAATCCGAATACGAAATGAGATAAATTTCTCTACACAAGTAGAATAAGAGGAAAATTTTTTAAAACAATAAACTTAAGGGAATTCTTTTTATAAAACCATACTTTAGTTGCTTTTTTTTTTTTTTTTTCTTACTTTTTCTTCATTTTATTTCTGTCATCACTTTTCATCCTTTATTTATAAGGAAAGTAGACAAACAAACAGGCAGACACAAAAGAAGTGAAAATTAATACAATAGAGTTGCAGACAATTTACTCGTATACTTTATTAATAGATATACATTTTTTATGAACTTATTGCATATTAAAGTTATAAAGTTTTTTTCTTACTTATTTTAACGGGATTATATTTTTCTTTCACTTTTCCTACCTATACGGACGAGAAAAAAAAAATCAAAGATTTCCTTTTCTTCTTTCTATCTCGTTGTTCTTCTTCTTTCTCTATTCTTGTCTTTTTTTTTTCTTCTTCTTCTTTCCCTTTATTATTTGTATACATATTTTCTTTTCTGTATTTATAAGTATATAGTGATGGAGAGGGGGAGGTTATTATTTTTCTTCATCTAGACTTTTTTTTTTATTAAACCGTAAGAGAGAAAAAAAAACAGAAAACTTTTACTTCTTGTCCCAATTTATTATTTTTCTTTTCTGTTTTTGTTGTTGTTGTTGTTGTTCGTGTTTTTGTTGCTACTTTGTAATTGTTGTTATTGTATATTTTGGGTAAACAGCAGACACAGAAAAAAAAAAAGAATAGAAGAGAAATCTGAACTTTGTAACTCTTCATATAGATTCCATTTGTTCATTATTATCTTTATGTTGTAATTTTCTTGTTGTTATTGTTGTTGTTGTTGTTGTTCAACGTCATAGTTGCTGTGTTCTTTTTTTTTTTTTTTTGTTAATTCTAGTTAGACTGCCACCACTATATTAGTCTACTTCTTTTGTTTTATATTTTTTATGTTTTTTATGTTCATATTCTTCATACCTATTTTTTGTTTCCATAGAAGAATTTAAATGAAACATCCAACGTTTTGTGAAGTGAAAATTATTCCGACATATTTTGTCAATTATCATGATAAGTAGTTGTAGTAGTTGTTGTAGTTTTAGGTAGCAGTAACGATACGTGTTGAAAGTAGGAATGGGAAGTAGCATATAATAACTTAATAAAAACAGTCAGTAAGCCACATAGACTTTTCAACTTCAATACAAAAACTTATTAGATTTTTTTTTATCATTTTCTTTTTCTTCTAAGAAAAAAAAAACAAAAAAATTGAAAGAAAAAGAAAAACTTATTCCGGATCACATGCAGATTCTTTCGTTTAGTTATTTTTTTTCTCTCTCCCATTTTCTTTTCTTTTGTCGTGAAAAACTTAAAAATTGAATTCAAGAATATTTATTACATAATAATAAAATTTCAGGTCTTTTGTATGTACATCAGTGTATGTGTGTGTGTGTATATATGTGTTTAAAATATATTCTCTCCTTGTGTTGGTAAATGTGTTAAAGGTGTTAAAAGTTAAAAGGTTTATAGTGATGATACATAACATTTCGTGCATTAAATCTTTGGATTATTATAGAAATGAATCACCTTTTAAAGAATATTAAAACTAAGGAGAATAAGAGGAAATAAATTTTCACAAATTTTCTTCCATTCTTCCTTTATTATTTTCTGTTCTGTTCTGTTCTGTTCCGTTCTGTTTTTTTTATAGAATTTTCTAGAAGAAAATTTCCCCCATTCTTGTTTTTTTTTTTTTCATTTTACACAAATTTTCAATTTTCTTTCGATTATCAATAAACCCATTTATCCTTAAAAAACAAAAAGAAAAACGAAAAAAGCACAGAGTGCGAGAGAGAAAGATAGAGAGAGAGAGGGAGAGAGAAAAATGAAAGAATGAAAATTATCAGGGACATTATATTTTATTTATATACAAAACAATCTCAAAATAGTCCCCTTTCTCTTCTTATATTATCTTTGTGTAACAGAATTTATTTACAGATTTAATCCATTTTTGGTTTGTTTGCGTTTTGGCGTTTAAAGATAATCGTTAATTATTGTGGATACAGCACCAGTTTTTGGATAGGGATGTGGGGGGATGGGGGGGAGGTCGATGAGGATATTTCTCTTCTTCTTGTTCTTCTTCTTTGGCTTCTTCCATTTTTTTTTTATTTTATTTTATTATATTTTTTTTTCTTTCTGTTATGATGAAGAATACAAAATTTTTTAATGGTAAAATTATACGATCGAAAAATTAGTATTATTTTTTTTTTCTGGTCCTTTGGTTGGTTGGTTGGAGACATTGGTGGGTCTTCACGTTTATTTGGATCCGTAAATTATTGGAAGACTTAAAAACAAAAACAAAAAAAAAAACAACATATAAATTATCAGGTCAATTCTTATTGTATGATAATTTTCACAGGTCGTTTTATTCCCCTCTTTTTTTTTTTGTTTTTAATTTGTGTTAATCCATACAAAGTATATAATTTATACAATTTTTTAGTTGTTGTTATTGTTATTCTAACAAACCAGAAACCATTGTGAAAATTCCTTTTTAATCCCATCATCATCATAATCATCATAATCATCATAATCATCATCATGTTCATATCATCCTTACAGTGTATAGTCAAATACACAACCCTGATTATTGCTTATCCTCTCTAAACAGGATCATATTCAAACAATAAATAATCTTATTTTCTCCTTTCTCACATTTTATACATTTTGCTTATATAATAACGATGGTACAGACTGTTATAACATTTGTCTTAAGAAAAAGTATCACGTTCTTATATTTTATATAATATAATTTATACTCTACTTATATTCTCTCTACTAATATATATTTATTTAAGATGAACCAAGAACCACCAAAAAATGATATTTATATTAAAAGTCAGTTTTATACTTATTATCTTCAACCAATGGTTTCTTCGTTGCAACCCCTTTCTTTTATTTCTTCTTTAT